>SJYA01002195.1:361382-429407 GCA_006410615.1 Neotragus moschatus | reverse complement strand
GGATGCCCAAAGACATTCTGGGTTTTGCCAGGGTTCCCTTTTTCTCTTCTACTGACCACTCCCAGCTGTTAAACTCTAATTGTCAGCTGATTGTTCTGTTGTTTCAAAAATCCCCTAGGGCATAAATTGCTCCACAGATTGATCTAATCAAATATGGGCTCCTTTGAAGTGATAGTTTCATGATAGTTTCCTAGATCAGAGTTTATGATTTGTTATGATCCAGGAGGGCTTTTCTCAGCTGTCTCCTTCCTCGTTTCTCTCTAGTAAGCTAGCCTGTCTATAGCTTAGCATATATCTCCAATTAATCTATTCTTTCCCTAACAATTGCACTTTACCACAGCCTTCACTGTTTTTGAACCTGAAGCTCCAATACTTTGGCCACGTGATGCAACGAGCCAAATCATTGGAAAAGGCTCTGATGCTGGGAAAGACCAAGGGCAGGAGGAAAAGGGAGCAACAGAAGACAAGAAGGTTGGATGGCATCACTGACTCAATAATGGACATGAGTTTGAGCATACTCCAGGAGATAGTGAAGGACAAGGAAGCCTGGCATGCTGCAGTTTCCATGGGGTCGCAAAGAGTCAGAGATGATTTACCGACTCAACAACAATAACCACTCTTTTTGAAAGTGCACTTGGGCTTGAACTTCTCCACACTGTTGCAAATAAGTTATTCCTTTGGGAAGGATTCAGAGGTCTCTGTTCTGTGGCCTGATTCTCCCCTAGGGCAGTCTCTGAGTTACAGTACTGCTGCTGCTGCTGCTAAGTCACTTCAGTCGTGTCCGACTCTGTGAGACCCCATAGATGGCCTCCTACCAGGCTCCTCTGTCCCTGGGATTCTTCAGGCAAGAACATTGGAGTGGGTTGCCATTTCTTTCTCCAATGCATGAAAGTGAAAAGTAAAAGTGAAGTCACTCAGTTGTCCAACTCTTAGCGACCTCATGGACTGCAGCCTACCAGGCTCCTCTCTCCATGGGATTTTCCAGGCAAGAGTACTGGAGTGGGGTGCCATTGCCTTCTCTGACTGGTGCTGCAGTCAGAGACAATGGCACATTTCTGAATGACATCCCCACTTTAGGAGCTGAGTGCTCAGTGAAAGGAAAGGCAGCAGTTCCAGATCTCCTTGGCTTGCCTCTCTTGACATGGTACCTCTGTTCCACCAGCCAGATCAAAGAATGATCATGGCCCTAGTATTCTCAGTGGTGCTTCTCAGTTAGAACCTCTATCCCATAAGTGGAAGAAGGGAATCCCCTCCTCTCAGACTCACTGACCTGGAAATCAGCCTTGCCAACAGTTATCTGGATGCAGATAAGAAATGTGGATGTCTTGCTCTTCCCAGGAAAATAGCCCTTCAAGCAGGAGCTGAAGAAGAAGGAGCCCTGTGTTCCTGGCTGCAACAGTATGGAGTAGAGTTTCAGTCTTGATGTGTGGGGAGGGAGGAGAGAGGGAGTGAATCTTGTTTCAAGTACCCCAAGGTCTCTCTCTTCTTACAGAGATTTAGCAGATTTTCTTGATTAAATGTTTTTCATTTGCTGTATACCTTGAAGACTATGTCCAGGGACTTTAATGTTTTATTTAGTAGACTTTATTTTTAGAGCAGTTTTAAAGTCATGGAAAAATTGGGAGGAAGATACAGAGGTTTCCAATATATCCTCTGCACCCACAGATGCATAGCCTTCCCCATTATCAACAGCCCCCACCAGAGTTATACATTTGTTACAGTTGATGAGCCTATATTAACACATCATAATTACCCAGTCCATAGTTTACATTAGGATTCACTCTTGCTGTATATTCTATGGGTTTGAACAAATGTATAATGACATGATGGAGAAGGCAATGGCACCCCACTCCAGTACTCTTCCCTGGAAAATCCCATGGATGGAGGAGCCTGGTAGGCTGCAGTCCATGGGGTCGCTAAGAGTCAGACACCACTGAGTGACTTCACTTTCACTTTTCACTTTCATGTATTGGAGAAGGAAATGGCAACCCACTCCAGTGTTCTTGCCTGGAGAATCCCAGGGACGGGGGAGCCTGGTGGGGTGCTGTCTATGTGGTCGCACAGAGTCGGATACAACTGAAGCGACTTAGCAGCAGCAGCAGCATAATGACATGAATCCATCATTGTAGCATCATATGGATTATTTTCACTGCCTGAAAAATCCTGTTTCTCTGCCTATTTATCCTTTCTCTAACCCACTACCACAACCTCTTGTAAACCACTGATCTTTTTACTGTCTCCATAGTTTTGCCTTCTTCAGAACATCATATAGTTGGGATTATATGATATGTAGCCTTTTCAGATTGGCTTCTTTCATTTTGTAATATGCATTTAAGGTTCCTTCATGTCTTTTTAAGGTTTCAGTTCAGTTCAGTTGCTCAGTCGTGTCTGACTCTTTGCGACCCCATGAATCGCAGTACACCAGGCCTCCCTGTCCATCACCAACTCCCGGAGTTTACTCAGACTCACGTCCATCGAGTCAGTGATGCCATCCAGCCATCTCATCCTCTGTTGTCCCCTTCTCCTCCTGCCCCCAATCCCTAGCAGCATCAAAGTCTTTTCCAATGAGTCAACTCTTCGCATGAGGTGGCCAAAGTGCTGGAGTTTCAGCTTTAGCATCATTCCTTCCAAAGAAATCCCAGGGCCGATCTCCTTCAGAATGGACTGGTTGGATCTCCTTGCAGTCCAAGGGACTCTCAAGAGTCTTCTCCAACACCACAGTTCAAAAGCANCAATCCCTCCCAGCATCAAAGTCTTTTCCAATGAGTCAACTCTTCGCATGAGGTGGCCAAAGTGCTGGAGTTTCAGCTTTAGCATCATTCCTTCCAAAGAAATCCCAGGGCCAATCTCCTTCAGAACGGACTGGTTGGATCTCCTTGCAGTCCAAGGGACTCTCAAGAGTCTTAGTAGTTCATTTCTTTGTAGTGTTGAATATTTCCTTGTCTGGTTGGTACCTCACTGTACTTGCCTATTCACCTACTAAAGAACATCTTAGTTGCTTCCAAGTTTTGGCAGTTATGAATAAAGCTGCTATAAATATCCATGTGTGAGTTTTTGTGTGAACATAAGTTTTCAACCTCTTTGAGTAAATACCAAGAAGCATGATTATTGGGTTGTATGGTAAGAGCATGTTTAGTTTTGTAAGAAACCAGCAAACTATCTTTTAAAGGTGGCTTTATGATGTTGCATTTCCACCATCACTGAATGAGAGTTCCCATTGCTCCATGTCCATATCAATATTTGGTGTTGTCAGTGTTCTGAATTTTCGCCATTCTTGTGGGCATATTAAAAAGCAGAGACATTACTTTGTCAACAAAGGTCCATCTAGTCAAGACTATGGTTTTTCCAGTAGTCATGTATGGATGTGAGAGTTGGACTATAAACAAAGCTGAGCGCCGAAGAATTGATGCTTTTGAACTGTGGTGTTGGAGAAGACTCTTGAGAGTCCCTTGGACTGCAAGGAGATCCAACCAGTCTATTCTAAAGGAGATCAGTCCTGGGTGTTCATTGGAAGAACTGATGCTAAAGCTGAAACTCCAATACTTTGGCCACCTCATGCGAAGAGTTGACTCATTGGAAAAGACNTGTGGTGTTGGAGAAGACTCTTGAGAGTCCCTTGGACTGCAAGGAGATCCAACCAGTCCATCGTAAAGGAGATTAGTCCTGGGTGTTCACTGGAAGGACTGATGTTGAAGCTGAAACTCCAATTCTTTGGCCACCTGATGCAGAGAGCTGACTCATTGGAAAAGACCCTGATGCTGGGAAAGACTGGGGCATGAGGAAAAGGGGATGACAGAGGATGAGATAGTTGGATGGCATCACCAACTCAATGGACATGGGTTTGAATGGACTCCGGGAGTTGGTGATGGACAGGGAGGCCTGGTGTGTTGTGATTCATGATCGCAAAGAGTTGGACCCGACTGAGCAACTGAACTGTGGGCATGTATTAACTCATTTCAACTTGCACTTTCTTTATGACATATGATGTGGAGCATCTGTTAATATGCTTGTTTGCCATCTGTATATCTTCTTTGATGATGTATTTCTTAAGATCTATGACCCATTTTTTAATTGATTTGTTTACTTGTTGAGTTTTAAGACTTCTTTGTATATTTTGGATAGTGGTCCTTTTACAACTATTTTCTCCCAGTCAATGGCTTGTCTTCTCATTTTATTTACATTGTCATTTGCAGAGTAGAGGTTTTTTATTTTAATGGAATCCAATTTATTAATGATTTCTTTTATGAATTGTGCCTTTGGTGTTCTATCTACAAATCATCAGCATACCCAAGGTCATCTAGATTTTCATCTATATTACTTGCTAGCAGTCTGATACTTCTGTGTTTTACATTTAGATCTGTGACTCATTTTGAGTTAATTTTTGTGAAGGTGTAAGGTCTGTATCTAGATTCATGTTTATGCATGTGAATGTCCAGTTGTTCCAGCACCATTTGTTGAAAAGACTATCTTTGCTCCATTTTATTGCCTTTGTTCCTTTGCCAAAGATCAGTTAGCCATATTTATAGGGGTCTATTTCTGGGCTCTTTAATCTCGTCCATTGATATGTTTGTCTGTTCTCTCACAAATACTACACTGTCTTGATTACCATAGTTTTGTAATAAATCTTCAAATAGGGTAATGTCAGTGTTTCAACTTTGTTCTTTCCCTTCAGTATTGTATTGGCTATTCTGAGTCTTTTGCCTCTCTCTATAAACTAAGACTGAGTTTGTTGATATTCACAAATTAACCTGCTGGAATTTTGATTGGGATTGCATGAATCTATACATCAAATTGGGAAGAACTAACATCTTGACAATATTGAGCCTTCCTATCTATGAACATGGACTGTCTCTCCATTTATTTAGTCCTTCTATTTCATTCATTAGAGTTTTGTAGTTTTCCTCCTAAAAATACATCTGTTATTATATTTATACCTAATTATTTCATTTTGAAGAGTATTAATATAAAAGGTATTGTGTTTTTAATTTCAAATTTCACTTGTTCATTATTCACTATATGGGACAGCAATTGACCTTTGTATGTTAACCTTGTATTCTGTAACCTGCTATAATCATTTATTAATTCCAAGAGGTTGTCAAGTCTTTTAGACTTACTACATAGACAATCATGTAATTTGTGTACAGAGAATAAATTATTCATTTATTTATATTATTTATTTCCTGCCCAATCTGTATACCTTTTATTTCCTTTTCTCATCTTACTTTGTTAACTAAAACTTCTAGTATGGTGATGAAGAAGATTGATGAGAAGGTTTATTCTTTACCTTGTTCCTGATCTTCTTGGGAAAACTTAGAATTTCTCACCATTAAGTATGATATTAGCTTTTTGTAGATGTTCTTTATCAAGTTGAGGATATTCTCCTCTATACCTAGTTTGATGTGAATGTATATCATGAATGGGTGTTGGGTTTTGTCAGATGCTTTTCTGCATCTATTGACATGACCATACAGTTTTTCTTTGACCCATTCATGTGATGGATTACATTAATTGATTTTTAAATGTTGCACCAGCCTTGCATAACTGAGATAATTCCGGTTGGTTGTAATATGTAATTCATTGTATACATTGTTAAATTTGCTAGTATTTTGTTGAGAAATTTTGCGTCTGTGTTCATGAGAGATATTGATCTGTAGTTTTCTTTTTTTATAATGTTTTTGTCTGGTTTTAGTATTAGGGTAGTGCTGGCCTCATAGAATGAGTTAAGTATTTTCTTTCCTATCTTCTGGAACAGATTGTAGAAAATTGATATAATGTCTTCCTTAAATGTTTGATAGAACTCACCAGTGAACCCATCTATTTGGGTCTGGTGCTTTCTATTTTGGAAAGCTACTAATTATTGATTCAATTTCTTTAATCAATATAGGCCTATTCAGATTATCTGTTTCTGCTTGTGTGAGTTTTGGCAAGTTGTATCTTTCAAGAAATTGGTCTCTTTCATCTAAGTTATCAATTTTTGGAAATAAAGTTGTTAATAGCATTCATTTATTATCTTTTTGATGCCCATGGGATCTGTAGTGATGTCACTTCTCCTTTCTGATATTAGTAATTTGTGCCTTCATTCTATTTTTTTCTTAATTAACTTGGCTAGAGATTTGTTGATTTTACTGATCTTTTCAGAGAGTCACTTTTGGTTTTATTAATGACTTGTTATTTTCAGTTTTGTTGATTTCTGCTCTAATTTTTTTTATCATTTATTTTCTTCTGCTTTGTATTTAATTTGCTCTTCTTTTTCTAGTTTCCTAAGGTAGAAACATAGATTATTTATTTTATTAATTAAAAAAACACTTTTTATTTAGATGGACAGCTATATAGTTAAACCACCATGTATATACATATGTGTATATGTATCATTTATTAGATGTAATTTGCAGAAACGTCTGTTACTGATTTCTAGTTTCATTGTGGTCTAACAGCAGACATTATATGATTTTTACTCTTTTAAACTTAACATGTGTTTTATGGTCCATAGTGAAGTCTATCTTGGCAAATGTTCCATGTGAGCTTCAGAAGATTGTGTAATCTGCTGCAATTGGAAGAAGTAGTCTATAGTCTATAGATTCCAAATTTATTCAGTTGATTGATTGTGCTGTTGAGTTCAACTATGTCCTTACTTTCTGCCTACTGGATCTGTCCATTTCTAATAGAGAGATGTTGAAGTCTCTAACCATAATGGTGGATTCATCTATTTTCTCCCGCTGTTTTATCAGTTTTTGCCTCACATATGGTTGGGTATTTTTTTTTAATCTGTTCTGACAATCTCTACCTTTTAATTGGTGTATTTACACCATTGATGTTAAATGTGATTATTAATAGAGCTGGAGAAATAGTATATTTGTTACTGTTTTCTACTTGCTGTCCTTGTTTCTTGTATCTATTTTTGTCTTCTCTTTTCTAGCCTTTTGAGGTTTCAGTTGAACATTTTATATGATTCCATTTTCTGTATTAGCATATCATGGAATATCAAACTTTTTTTTTTTTTTTACATTTTAGAGTTTGTAATAGACATTAATGACTGACCCAAGTCCACTTTCAAAGAACACTATACTACTTCATGGGTAATGCAAGTACATTATAACAACAAATATTTCTAATTCCTCTCTTCTGTCCCTGTTTCATTTCTGTTATTCATTTCATTTATACATGAATATTTATGCATAATTCAATGGGCTTCTCAGGTGGCTCAGTGGTAAGGAATCCATTTGCCAATGCAAGGAGATGCAGGAGACATGGATTTGATCCCTGGATCAGGAAGATTCCCTGGAGGAGGAAATGACAACCCACTCCAGTATTTTTGCCTGGAGAATCCCATGGACAGAAGAGCCTTGTGGGCTATAGTCCTCAGGGTTGCAAAGAGTAGGACTCAACTGAACAACTAAGCAGGACACCCACATGTATACATAATTGCATACATTGTTGCCATTGTTATTTTGAACAAACTTCTATTAATTAAGAATAAGAAAAATATAAATTTTATTTTACCTTCACTTATTTATTCTATAATGCTTACCTTTCCTTGTGTAGATCTAAGTTTCTAAGTTTCTTTCTTTTTTTTTTTTTTTTAGATCTAAGTTTCTGATCTATATCATTTTCGTTCTTCCTGAATAACTTCTTTTAACATTTCTTGCAAGGCAGATCTACTGGCAACAAATTCTGTCAAGTTTTGTTCCTCTGAGAAAGTCTTTCTCCTTTTTGAATGATAATTTCATAGGTATAGAATTCTCAGTTCAGATCAGTCACTCAGTCGTGTCTGACTCTTTGCGACTCCATGAATTGCAGCACGCCAGGCCTCCCTGTCCATNAGATTTTCTGGTCTGATCTCCTAACTGTCCAAGGGACTCTCAAGAGTCTTCTCCAGCACCACAGTTCAAAAGCATCAATTCTTTAGTGCTCAGCCTTCTTATGGTAAAACTCTCAATCCATACATGAGTATTGGAAAAACCATAGCTTTGACCAAACAGACCTTTGTCAGCAAATTTGTGTCTCTTCTTTTTAATACATTGTCTAAGTCTGTCATACGTTTTCTTCTAAGAAACAAGTATCTTTTAATTTCATGGGTACAATCACTATCTGCAGTGATTTTAGGACCCAGGAAATTAAAATCTGTCACTGCTTACACTTTTACCCCCTTCTATTTGCCATGAAGTGATGGGACCAGATGTCATGATCCTAGTTTTCTGAAGGTCAAGTTTCAAGCCAGCTTTTTCACTCTCCCCTTTCACTCTCATCTAGAGGCTGTTTAGTACCTCTTCACCTTCTGCCATGAGAGTGGTATCATCTGCATATCTGAGGTTGTTGATGATTCATCAACCTTCATGATTTATCCAACCCATCATTTTGCACTGTGTACTCTGCATAGAAGTTAAATAAACAGGGGACAATATACAGCTTTGTCATACTTCTTTTCCAATTTGGAACCAGTCAGCTGTTGCATGTCTGGTTCTAACTGTTGCTTTTTGACCTGCATATAGGTTTCTCAGGAGACCCCATCCCTAAGAATTTTCCACAATTTGTCTTAATCCACATGGTCAAAGGCTTTAGGGTAATAAATGAGACAGAAGTAGATGTTTTGCTGGAACTCCCTTGCTTCTTCCATGATCCAACGAACAGCAATTTGATCTCTGGTTCCTCTGCGTCTTTGAAATCCAGTTTGTAAAACTGGAAGTTCTTGGTTTATGTACTGCTAAAACTTAGTGTGAAGGATTCTGAGCACGAACTTGCTAACATGTGAAGTGAGCACAATTGTACAACAGTTTAAACATTCTTTGGCACCCTTCTTTGGGACTGGAATGAAAACACCTTTTACAGCCTTGTAGCCACTGCTTAGTTTTCCAAATATGTTAACATACTGAGGAAAGCACTTTAACAATGCATTTTAGCTTTCCATAAAAAGAGTGCTTAGAAATTAAGAGGGAGAAATCGCTTTTTGCTGTTAGATCAAGGGAGACTATCTTAAATTGCAAATCAAAAGCATAAAATATGTGAAAAAAAATGTAGGAAACAGCCAATAGAAATCAACATTTTAACAGGAATTCACTATGGATGAAATTTTTTTAATAAAAAATTATGATAGAAACACCAAAATAAGTGTTTTGAGAAATTAATGAAGGATAAACATTCATTAATAATTAAACTAATAAAGGCAGATATGAAGTACAGACTGTCAGATATAAAACAACTTATCTTGGAAATGGACAATGAAATCATTGCAAATTGCAGTCTCAATTAATTGTATTACCTCTAGTGTGTCCAGTCTTCATTTTCTGATCCTTTTAAAAAATGACGCTGTGAAAGGAGGATTCAGAAAAAATATATACTTCTGATCTAGATTTAGGATCAAGTTCTTTATATCACTGCTGGGATTATAGAACGATGTGTAGAAAACTGATTTCTTAACATTGTGTGTTACTGTTTTGCCAGAAGTTTCAGTTTTTTTGAAACTTCACATTGCAGTGCTGGGGGCTCTCAGGTTGCAAACTGATATTGTCATCAGTTTGGATGCAAAATGCAGCTTTGGCTTTACTTTAACATTTTTACAAAGCTCTTTGTTTTATCTTATGAGTCATGGGATTTCACTAAACTCTGGGTGCAGTTGGCCAGACCCCTAGGGGCTCTAGAATTCCAAAACCCACTCCCTGTTTTATCTAAAGTGCTCCTGGCTAAATGTTCTTGCGGGTAGGAACGGAATCTGGGCAGTGTACAGGCAGGTCAGAAGCAAGATCAGATACCTGCTTTCCCAACTTGTGAAGCCTGAACAAGACTTCCTCCATTGTAATTTCTCTTAATCGCCTCAGGCTGAAGAGCACGGGAATAAGGCAAGATAACATAAACAGCCTTCTTAACTGTATATGCCAAATAAAAATTCTAGATCATCAATATAAATAAAGTGATCAAAGAAATAAGTAATGGGTTAAGCAATGAAGGAAACAATCTTTCGACAGTAGGGGATTTAGTAAAGAAAAAATCCTACCATGAGTAAGAAGTATGTTTTTGCACATCTGCTCCTATACCCAGTAACTCATTGGCAGCAAAGTAGTAACAATAAAATATTCTATCAAGGTGTGTGCTCAATCACTAAGTGCTGTATGACTCTTTGCAACCCCATGGACTGTAGCCTGAAAACCTATCAGGATACAGTTACATTTATCTATGAAAGTTTCAAGGAAATTAGTGATACAAAGGGACTATTTCATGCAAAAATGGGCACAGTAAAGGACAGAAATGGTATGGACCTAACAGAAAGAGAAAATATTAAGAAGAGCTGGCAAGAATACACGGAAGAACTGTACATAAAGATCTGAGTGACCCTGATAACCACAAAGGTGTGACCACTCACCTAGAGACAGACATCCTGGAATGTGAAGTCAAGTAGGACTTAGGACACATCACTACAAGCAAAGCTAGTCAAGGTGATGGAATTCCAGTTGAGTTATTTCAAATCCTAAAAGAAGATGCTGTGAAAATGTTGCACTCAATATGCCAGCAAATTTGGAAAACTCAGCAGTGGCCATAGGACTGGAAATGTCATTTTTTATTCCGACCCCAAAGAAAGGGAATGCCAAAGAATATTTGAGCCATTGCACAGCTGCACTCTTCTCACACACTAGCAAAGTAACACGTAAAACTCTCCAAGCCAGGCTTTAACAGTATGTGAACCAAGAACTTCCAGGTGCTCAAGCTGGATTTAGAAAAGGCAGAGGAACCACAGATCAAATTGTCAACATCTGTTGGATCATTGAAAAGCAAGAGAGTTTCAGAAAAACATCTACTTCTGCTTTGTTGATTATGCCAAAGACTTTGGCTGTGTGGATCATGACAAACTCTGGAAAATTCTGAAAGAGATGGGAATACCAGACCACCTGACCTGCCTCCTGATAAATCTATATGCAGATCAAGGAACAACAGTTAGAACTGGACATGGAACAAAAGGTTAGTTCAAGATTGGGAACGGAGTACGTCAAGGCTATGTATTGTCACCCTGCTTTTTCACCTTCCATGCAGAGTACATCGTGTGAAATG
Organism: Neotragus moschatus; assembly: GCA_006410615.1. Classification (NCBI taxonomy): domain Eukaryota; kingdom Metazoa; phylum Chordata; class Mammalia; order Artiodactyla; family Bovidae; genus Neotragus; species Neotragus moschatus. The sequence continues at coordinate 418,370 of SJYA01002195.1, read as the reverse complement.
TGGAGCACAAGCTGGAATCAAGATTGCCAGGAGAAATATCAGTAACCTCAGATATGCAGATGACACCACCCTTATGGCAGAAAGTGAAGAACTAAAGAGCCTCTTGATGAAAGTGAAAGAGAAGAGCAAAAAAGCTGACTTAAAACTCAACATTCAGAAAACTAAGATTATGGCATCCAGTCCCATCACTTCATGGCAAATAGTTGGGGAAACAATGGAAAAAGTGAAAGACTTTATTTTTCTGGGCTCCAAAATCAACTGCCGATGGTGACTGCAGCCATGAAATTAAAAGACACTTGCTCCTTGGGAGAAAAGCTATGACAAACCTAGACAGCATATAGAAAAGCTGAATATTCATTGGAAGGACTGGTGCTGAAGCCGAAGCTACAAAATTTTGTCCACCTGATGTGAAGAACTAACTCATTGGAAAAGACCCTGATGCTGGGAAAGATTGAAGGCAGGAGGAGAAGAGCATAACAGAGGATGAGATGGTTGGATGGCATCACCGACTCAATGAACATGAGTTTGAGCAAGCTCTAGGAGTTGGTGATGGTCAAGCAAGCCTGGTGTACTGCAGTTCATAGGGTCACAAAGAGTCGGACATGACTGAGTGACTGAACTGAACTGATGAAAATTTATAATTCTGTTTTTTTGCCAAATTTTACATAAGGGTTCTAAAGGGAAGCTAAAATTTGGAATGGAAAGAGTAGGGAATGACATTTGGGTCACAATACCTGAGTTCTCATGGGGGGAAAGTAATGTGTGGTCCCTTTCCAATATAAATGATAAAATGTGTTAGACTTCTGGAAAAAGGGATTCCTAACTAATATGTAGTAGTTTCTACAACCATTGGTTAACACCCACACAAATTGAGGAGCAATTTCAAAAAGAAACACATTAAAGGATTAAGAAGAGATATTCATGGAGTTCTCCAATAAGTAGGGTTCCCAAATGAAAGAAGTTGATCCATATAGCAGTCCCTTGATAACTTTGTCACAGTCTATCAGTAAGTGAGTATGATTATTAAATTAACACAAAAAATTGGCTCATAATATTTGTGTTCAAGGCTTGAGCTATATCTTTACCAGTGCTGTGAAATCTAGCAGACAGATAAATTTTGGTCTGTAGAAGGGCAAAGGTCAGAAAATACAGGCCTTGTTTGCAGGGCAAGTGAAGTTTGGGTCTGGCTCATGTTTCTCCAGCTGAAAATTCCTTAATTGCTCTCTTCATATTTTTCTTTTAATTGGCATATCCATGAATGTCAAGGCATGAATAACAATCCACATTATAGTCAGGCTTTCAAGAATAATCTATTCATGAAAATAACACTGGCTTAATGATAAGTATTTCCATTTTTTCCTGTCAGGGGATTATCACTAACATGGTATTATCTTTCTCCTGCATAATCATATCAGCAGGCATGGGAGGGCTCTTAGGTTGCTTCACCCAGACTTTAGCTCCAATTGCAAGCATTTCACTTATGGACCCAAACTGGCCATCACTCCTCACTGTTAGTAAGATGGGAGATATTCTTTTTCATGCTTTGACAATTACACATGGAAGAATCAGCAATTCAGCAACTCCATCCTGTTTACTGAAGCTTCCTTTGTTGCTCAACAGTAAAGAATCCGCTTGCCAATGCAGGAGACATGGGTTCGATCCCTGGGTCGGGAAGATCCACTGGAGAAGGAAATGGCAATCCACTCTAATACTCTTACCTGGGAAATCCCATGGACAGAGGATCCTCGTAGGTTACACAACATGGATTTGCAAAGAACTGGATACAACTTAGTGACTGAACAACAACAAATCATGTCTATTGATAAATAGATCATCCTTTTTTTTTCCTTTTGTAAAATTACTCATATTTCTCCTTGGCAGTCTGGGTCTATAACTCCCCCATAGACACAGATCCCTTTTAAAGCTAAACTGTAATGTTCTGTAATTAATCCAAGGTGTCCAGGAGACATCTTAATTCCAATACTTGAAATAATATGTATCAATCTTTCAGTAAATCTATATTCAGATATAGAGTACAGATCCAGTTCAGAAGCCTCGGGAGTAGCTCAGAAAGGAGCTGGTGCTGCTGGACTGATTTCCCAGTACTCAGCTGTTTCAGGTTGGAAGTCTATTTTATGAATTTGTAAGCTTGGAACAATCATTCTCAAAGGAGTTTCTGATTCTCCTATTGGTCTATTATTTTAAATGTGAGGGCAGTAATAAAGTTAGTCTTCCAATTTTTGTAAGAGCCCTCTCCACTTTTAATTAACTTCTGTTTATGCAAACTACTCATTCTTTCAATCAACCCAGCAGCTTGATAATAATAAGAAATATGAAAAATCCATTGTATATTATATTTCTGAGAAAATTCTTGTATTAATTTACCTTTAAAATGTCATCCACTGCTACATTGACTTTGAAGTAGAACACCATAACATAAATTAATTATATTAGTCTGATTAAATTTCTCAAAGGGAATGGCAACTAAATATCCAGAATAGGTGTCCACAGCAGTACATACATATTGGCATCTTTTATCTCAAATCACTGAACCGATATAATTAATTTGCCATATGTGCCCAGGCAACTTGTCACATGTCAATTGTCCTTTGACTAATTGTGGCAAGCTTCTGTTTAATATGTTAAAAAATTAGACATTGTAAAATAACAGATTTAATGAGATCCATAGTTAAAGAAATACCTTGATTCTGAGCCCATGCATATATTGCTTTTTCTCTCAGATGGCCATATTTTTGGTGTGCCCAAAAAGTCAAGCCTTTTAAGTCACTGGAGTCTGGATCAACTTCTATTGCTTGGATAAAGTTTGTTTACCTGCAATAGAGTTATACCATCATTTTGTAGAATTTGGAACACTGTGAGCATCTACAAGAAGACTGAAACATTAATAGTTTGAACAATTTCCCAAAAGTCAGACCATAACTTATTTCTACATGGCTCCTTGGAGTAAATTTGTCAGTTATTCTTCAGCCATAGGGGAAACCAGGTCCAATTCATTGGCTTCCAGTCAAGAATCTGTGAATAGATGTCATAGATAAATTTTCTTGCTTTAATACATGATAAATAGATGTGCATGTGTGCTAAGTTGCTTTACTCGCATCCCACTCTGTGTGACCCTATGGACAGTCACTTGCCAGGCTCCTCAATCCATGGAATTATCAGCTTGGAAAATCAGCTACTTTTAACTTCCCCAGTTCAGTTCAGTCTCTCAGTCGTGTCTGACTCTTTGCGACCCCATGGACTGCAGCATGCCAGGCTTCCCTGTCCATCACCAACTTCCAGAGTTTACTTAGACTCATGTCCATAGAGTCAGTGATGTCATTCAACCATCTCATCCTCTGTCATCCCCTTCTCCTCCTGCCTCCAATCCCTCCCAGCATCAGGGTGTTTTTCAATGAGTCAGTTCTTCGCATAAGCCTGCCAAAGTATTGGAGTTTCAGCTTCAGCATCAGTCCTTCCAAAGAATATTCAAGACTGATTTCCTTGAGGATGAACTGGCTAGATATCCTTGCAGCCCAAAGGACTATCAAGACTCTTCTCCAACATGACATTTCAAAAGCATAAATTCTTTAGTGCAAGGTTTTCTTTCTAGTCCAACTCTCACATCCATATATGACTAATGGAAAAACCATAGCTTTGACAAGATGGACCTTTGTTGGCATAGTAATGTCTCTGCTTTTTAATATGCTGTCTAGGTTGGTCATAGCTTTTCCTCCAAGGGACAACAGTCTTTTAATTTCATGGCTGCAATCACCATCTGCAGTGATTTTGGAGCCCAGGACAAAAGTCTCTCATTCTTTCCATCATTTCCATCTATTTGCCATGAAGTGATGGGACTGGGGGCCATGGTCTTAGTTTTCTGAACATTGAGTTTTAAACCAACTTTTTCACTCTCCTCTTTCACTTTCATCAGGCTCTTTAGTTCTTCTTTGCTTCCTGCTGTAACGGTGGTGTCATCTGCATATCTGAGGTTATTGATATTTCTCCTGGCAATCTTGATTCCAGCTTGTGCTTCACCCAGCCCAGCATTTCACATGATGTACTCTGCATAGAAATTAAATAAGCAAGGTGACAATGTACAGCCTTGATGTACTCCTTTCCCAATTTGGAAACAGTCTGCTGTTCCATGTGCAGTTCTAGCTTTTGCTTCTTGACCTGCATACAGATTTCTCAGGAGGCAGGTCAAGTGGTCTGGTATTCCCATCTCTTGAAGAATTTTCCAAAGTTTGTTGTGATCCACACCGTCAAAGGTTTTGGCATAGTTGATAAAACAGACATAGATGTTTTTCTGGAACGGATAAGCCCGGTAGGCTACAGTCCACGGGGCCACAGAGTCGGACATGACTAAGCGACTTCACTCACTCACTCACTCTTGCTTTTTTAATGATCCAATGGATGTTAGCAATTTGATCTCTGCTTCTTCTGTCTTCTAAATCTAGCTTGAACATCTGGAAAGTTCATGGTTCATGTACTGTTGAAGCCTGGCTTGGAGACTTTTGAGGATTACTTTTACTAGCATGTGAGATGAGTGCAGCTGTGCGATAGTTTGAGCATTCTTTGGTATTGTCTTTCTTTCGTATTGGAATGAAAACTGACATTTCCAGTCCTGTGGCCACTGCTGAGTTTTCCAAATTTGTTGGCATATTGAGTGCAGCACTTTCACAGCATCATCTTTTAGGATTTGAAATAGTTCTACTGGAATTCCATCACCTCGACTAGCTTTGTTTGTGGTGATGCTTCCTAAGGCCCACTTGACTTCACATTCCAGGATGTCTGTCTCTAGGTGAGTGATCCCACCTTTGTGATTATCAGGGTCATTCAGATCTTTTTTGTACAGTTCTTCTGTGTATTCTTGCCACCTCTTAATATTTTCTGCTTCTGTTAGGGCCATACCATTTCTATCCTTTATTGTGCCCACTTTGTATGAAGTGTTCCGTTGGTATCTCTAATTTTCTTGAAGAGACCTATAGTCTATACCATTCTATTATTTTCCTCTATTTCTTTGCATTGACCACTGAAGAAGGCTTTCTCATCTCTCCTTGCTATTCTTTGGAATTCTGCATTCAGATGAGTATATCTTTCCTTTTCTTCTTCGCCTTTAGTGTCTCTTCTTTTCTCAGCTGTTTGTAAGGTCTCCTCAGACAACCTGTTTGCATTCACCTTCTCCAGCAGTTGTTAGCAATTTAGTAGTCACCAAATTATATGCCACTGCTTTCCAATAGCAAGTGGATCCTATATATTTAGCTGATCCATCAGTGAACCATGCATACAATTTTTCTTGTGTAATTCAAGTATCAGAGTGCTTTCCCCATTTTACAAGGGACACAGTTATTGTTAGTTTAATTATAACCTCTTGCTTGAGTCCTTCAGTTGAAATTTCAGAAATCTTTTCATATAAGGCAGTGAACTCATATGGCCATGATTTGGCTCGGTCCTGAATATACCATTTCAATTTTATTATGCTGGACTCCTGGGCTTGCCCAATCCTGTAGATGCTGGGGAAAACTGTGCCCATTGCATGATTGTCACTTGCAGCCTTAATATTACAGTATGATCTACAGTAAATTGTTCCATATCAATCAAAGTCCAATAATAAGCCAATAACTGTTTTTCAAAGATAGTGTAATTTCTCCTGGCCTCTGAAAATTTCCCTACTCCAGAAACCCAAAGGTATTCTTTTGGCTTGCTGCTTTTGCCATAAGCTCCAATTAACATATATAATTGTATGTTCCTTGGTTGTAGCTCATAGGGTAACTAATTTCTATCCAAAGAGAGAGGAACTATCTGGGAGGTGAACCCTAGTCAACATCTCAATGAACAAAACTAGAATTTTTATTCAGTGAAGCATAAAAAGTGTTTTGTGAGGGTGTTAACCCTGCTGCCAGGGAAGGTTTTATCTCTGCAAATTAAAAAATAAGGATTTTCAGAGTTCTGGGAAAAGCCAAGCAGCCATCTTGGACTTCCCATAACCCTAGCTGTGTGATTTACAGCTATTATTTACCCATTTTAAATTCCTTGATTTAGGAGTAGACTGTTGCCATATCATAACACTAGACTGTTGCCTGATGTCCTATTGGCCATCAGGATAGCAGAAGTCTGACAACAAGCAGTTAATTTTTTGTAGAAGCAGAATGAGCTTTATCTATGTGTGCCACAATCTTCATAGATCATTGTGGAATAATATTTACCAAAGTAACAAAAGATTCTAAAAGCAAATGTAAATTACTTAAAGGTGAAGAAATATGCATAGTCTGCTATCAAAATTCACATTCCAAGAAAACTTTGTTCTCTTAACAGAGAGAGAAAGCCAAATTCTAGTCTGATATCAGCTTATTGTTGATAACAGAATTTTATCTAGTTAAATTTCAATTTAATTTTAAAGAGTCTTTTCTATAAATCTTGAAGAGGCAGCTTTTTGTTAAGGCGTTAGAATGAAACCATAGCTCTCTATAATGACAGAAAGGTTTAAGAAGGCACGTTTAAAGTCTGATGACAATGCAATTGACAAAGTAACTTGGTTACTGCTGTGACATGTAATACTTTAAGATAGTAACTGGAATTATGACTGATAACATTTTACCAGGACATATCAGATCTTCATGAATTCCATATAATTTCCAGAATATCCATATTAGTAACATTTACCATACAATACAACCTGAGAAGATGTATTACTTATTAACAATACTTCCCATGTACCTTTAACCTACCAAATGAACCTAATTAGCTTCATACCTTTCTTTGGGATGCCTCAGGAGCCCTCTGAAGCACCCCAAAGATAACTAGAGGTCAAAAGAATTTCATTCGAATTTGATTTTAGGAAGTTGGTCAAAAATATTAAAGGGTTTAGAAAACTCAATCAGATAGGATCATGGGTCACCATGAAACAATAGTTATTCACTCAGCTAAAGTAATAATAACAGATTTCAAAAGCAAATATAGATCACTTAAGACATTGTTCATTGTTGGTTTAGTCACTATGTCATGTCTGACTCTTTTGTGACCCCAAGAACAGTAGCATGCAAGGTTCCTCTATCCATGGGATTTTCCAGGCAAGAATACTGGAGTGGGTTGCCATTTCCTTCTCCAGGGGACCTTCCCAACCCAGGGATTGAACCTTTGTCTCCTGCATTGGCAGGTGTTTTCTTCACCACTGAGTCACCAGGAAGGCCCCTTTTAAGAGATAAAGAAACTTAAAATGTGTTATCAAAGACTGTACAACATCCCAAGAAAACCTTGTATGATGCATAAAACTCTTTTCTCGGAGTCCACTTTTCACAAAATTTTATCACTTTTTATATTCATTAATTTTCCCATTCAGAAACAGACACTTATAAGTAAGACCTGCTTCCTTTTCTCTTAACTAAATGCAATTTTATTCCTCATACTTTCTTTACTAAAACCACACATCCCACTTCCCTTAAGCAACAATGAATTGCCCTTTATATTAGCATTCTGTAGATTGGTGAACATAAATACCAGTGATGATTTTTTAAATATTTGCTTTCTTATAGAGAACATCTCAGGATGGTACCAAACATTCACTGACAGGTTTAACGTAACAGGAAGCCAGGAAACAGCAATGTTTCAGTATCTTATATGGGAGTGGCTTAGCTACTCAATTAACTTCCATCACTTAATTTAGCCCAGCCCTAGCAATTTAAGTTACCAACGTTTGCAGAAACTATTTTAAGTAGACATTCCTAAAGCATAATTATTCTTAATAGTTATCTGAAAGCTTTTAGATGCTTGGATGTTTAGAAGAATTGATGCTTTTGAACTGTGGTGTTGAAGAAGACTCTTGAGAGTCCCTTGGGCTGCAAGGAGATCAAAACAGTCAATCTTAAAGGAAATCAGTCTTAAATATTAATTGGAAGGACTGATGCTAAAGCTGAAACTCCAATACTTTGGCCACCTGATGCGAAGAGCTGACTCACTGGAAAAGCCCCGATGCCAGCAAAGATTGAAGGCAGGAGGAGAAAGTGATGACAGAGAACGAGATGGTTGGATGGCATCACCAACTCAGTGGGCACGAGTTTGAGCGAGCTCTGAAAATCGGTGATGGACAGGGAGGCCTGGTGTGCTGCAGTCCGTGGGGTCCCAAAGAGTCGGACATGACTGAGCAACTGAACTGACTGAAAAGCTCTTAATTACATTTTCTTTCCTTAAAAGATAATGTTGAGTTATTTTCTAAAGTGGACTCAATACCTGGCTCAAATGTGGAATATGCTATTGCCAGAAACCAAATAGCCCTAGAAATTTTTGAGCCTCCCTTCTTGCCTGGTGAGTTGTAAATTTCATTATCTTTTGTTTAGCCTTAGGTAAAATCTCTCTATGTCCTTTAGCCCATTTATTCCCCAAAACTTTACAGTTCGGGCAGGTCCCTGGATTTTGGAGAGATTGATCTACCATCTCAAGCATTGGGGTTCCGATCTACCTCTGCTTTAGCTCTTGGTAATGATTTTTCTGTTTTTTTTTTTTTCTTTTTGCTAACTTTGCCACACTGCTTTCCATATTTAACTTGTGCAATCTTTACAGAGAGGCCTTTTTGGCTACTGACTGACGGAGACTCAGTCAGCTAAAATGCAATTTTGACTTTGTAACATGGACAATCATCCTTGCAAGTCACGTAACACTTTCTCTAATTTTAATTTCTCTTCAGCCAATTTTAATTTGGTTTCATATATCTTACATTAGGCAGAGAAGAGGATCCAACCTCTTGGACCCAGTGAGGTACAGTCTTGTTCTTTCTCAATTGGCATGAGCCACAACCATTCCATATAACTTGTAAAGGTTTGGCCCACTTTAATTTGGGGTCCCAGTTTTCACACAATCCAGTGATATGTCCCTTTCAGTAGCTAACGAGCAGTAAGGCAAACCTTCTCATCCAGGAATAACAACTTGGTTAGTCTCAACTTCTTTCTTTTTACAGAGTGGCATTTTATTCATGAATCCTGCTCATAGCACCAATTTATGTTTTGTTGACGTTTTTACTTTCATTTTAGGTTCAAAGAATTTATTAACCAAAAAAAAAATCATCACAAACAAAATAAGTAAATTCAATATTTAATAGAGGGTTCTTTAACTTAATTTCAATATACAAACATTAAAAGAAAAGTAGAAACAATAAAAACAGTAACAACACAAACATCATCAAATTGGGCTAATATCCAGACTTAAACAACACACTGGGAAGTCCCTTGTTAACACTAATCTGGAGTCTGAGTTTGGAAAAGGTCCCAGGCAGTGTATCTACTTCATGAGTGAGACTTCAAACTGCAGTTTCAGGGATTCCCACTTGTAACTCCAGGCTGCAAACAGATATCATCATCGGTTTGCATGCAAAAATGCAGCTCTGGTTTTACTTTAACATTTTTACAATGGTGTAAAATTTGGTTTATCTCGTGAGTTATAAGTTTTCACTAAACCCTGGGTGCAATTGGCCAGACCTCCAGGGGCTCAAGAATTCCAAGACCCATTCCCTTTCTTATCTAAAGTGTTGCCTGACTATCTGCACTAGTGGACAGGCACAGAATCTGCAGAGTCCAGGTAGGTCAGAAGCAAGATCACGGGCCTGTTCTCCTGCTTATGAAACCTGAACCAGGTTTCCTCCATTTTAATCCCCCTAACTGTTCCAACTCATGAAAATGATATATCATTTGTTTAGATGCGTAATTTCTTTCAGCAAAGTTTTATAGTTTTCTTCATAGAGTTCTTTCACATTTTTGCAAAATGTCTCTCTCAATACTTCATGTTTTGGATGCTACTGGAAATGGGATTGTTTTTAAATTTTCTTTTTCTGATTATTCATTACTGGTATATGAATTATAAAATTACAATTGTTTGTATATTAACATTGTATCCTGTGACCTTACTAAATTCACTTATTCTAGTAGAGTCTTTTCTATATACATAATCATACTATTTGCTCATGAAGACAACTTTGCTTCTACCTTTCCAATTCATCGACTTTCACTTCTTTTTCTTGTGTTATACCACGTTAAAACTTCATATAAAATACTGAATAGAAGTAGTAGATATCCATGTTTTCTTCATTTCCTTAGGTAGAAAGCAGAAAGTAGGTTTGTTAAAGATGCTCTTAATTAGGTTAACAAGTTTCCCTTTTCTTAGTTTTCTGAGAGATTTTATCATGAATTAATGTTGGACTTTTTCAAACTTCTGCATCCATTGAACTGATTTTTTTTTCCCTTTATTAATATGATGAATTATACTGATTGATTTTTGGATATTAAATCAACCTTTTACTACTGGGATAAAACTGATTTGATTATAATGCACCATATTATGTATTGTTAGATTTGTTAAAATTTTGTTAAGGCTATTTGTGTCTATTTTCATGAGGGATCTTGGTTCATAATTTTCTTTTCTCATGACTTTGGCCTCATGAAATGAATTTAGGAATAGTCTCTCTTCCTCTATTTTCTAAAAGAATTTGAGTAACTGGTCTAATTTCTTCCTTAAATGTTAGAATTTACCAGTGAAACCATCTGGCCCTAGAGTTTTCTTTTTGGAAAGATTTCTAATTGAAAACTTTTTTTACATGCATCGAACCTGGACTGGTGATTCGTTTCACANAGAGGCCTTTTTGGCTACTGACTGACGGAGACTCAGTCAGCTAAAATGCAATTTTGACTTTGTAACATGGACAATCATCCTTGCAAGTCACGTAACACTTTCTCTAATTTTAATTTCTCTTCAGCCAATTTTAATTTGGTTTCATATATCTTACATTAGGCAGAGAAGAGGATCCAACCTCTTGGACCCAGTGAGGTACAGTCTTGTTCTTTCTCAATTGGCATGAGCCACAACCATTCCATATAACTTGTAAAGGTTTGGCCCACTTTAATTTGGGGTCCCAGTTTTCACACAATCCAGTGATATGTCCCTTTCAGTAGCTAACGAGCAGTAAGGCAAACCTTCTCATCCAGGAATAACAACTTGGTTAGTCTCAACTTCTTTCTTTTTACAGAGTGGCATTTTATTCATGAATCCTGCTCATAGCACCAATTTATGTTTTGTTGACGTTTTTACTTTCATTTTAGGTTCAAAGAATTTATTAACCAAAAAAAAAATCATCACAAACAAAATAAGTAAATTCAATATTTAATAGAGGGTTCTTTAACTTAATTTCAATATACAAACATTAAAAGAAAAGTAGAAACAATAAAAACAGTAACAACACAAACATCATCAAATTGGGCTAATATCCAGACTTAAACAACACACTGGGAAGTCCCTTGTTAACACTAATCTGGAGTCTGAGTTTGGAAAAGGTCCCAGGCAGTGTATCTACTTCATGAGTGAGACTTCAAACTGCAGTTTCAGGGATTCCCACTTGTAACTCCAGGCTGCAAACAGATATCATCATCGGTTTGCATGCAAAAATGCAGCTCTGGTTTTACTTTAACATTTTTACAATGGTGTAAAATTTGGTTTATCTCGTGAGTTATAAGTTTTCACTAAACCCTGGGTGCAATTGGCCAGACCTCCAGGGGCTCAAGAATTCCAAGACCCATTCCCTTTCTTATCTAAAGTGTTGCCTGACTATCTGCACTAGTGGACAGGCACAGAATCTGCAGAGTCCAGGTAGGTCAGAAGCAAGATCACGGGCCTGTTCTCCTGCTTATGAAACCTGAACCAGGTTTCCTCCATTTTAATCCCCCTAACTGTTCCAACTCATGAAAATGATATATCATTTGTTTAGATGCGTAATTTCTTTCAGCAAAGTTTTATAGTTTTCTTCATAGAGTTCTTTCACATTTTTGCAAAATGTCTCTCTCAATACTTCATGTTTTGGATGCTACTGGAAATGGGATTGTTTTTAAATTTTCTTTTTCTGATTATTCATTACTGGTATATGAATTATAAAATTACAATTGTTTGTATATTAACATTGTATCCTGTGACCTTACTAAATTCACTTATTCTAGTAGAGTCTTTTCTATATACATAATCATACTATTTGCTCATGAAGACAACTTTGCTTCTACCTTTCCAATTCATCGACTTTCACTTCTTTTTCTTGTGTTATACCACGTTAAAACTTCATATAAAATACTGAATAGAAGTAGTAGATATCCATGTTTTCTTCATTTCCTTAGGTAGAAAGCAGAAAGTAGGTTTGTTAAAGATGCTCTTAATTAGGTTAACAAGTTTCCCTTTTCTTAGTTTTCTGAGAGATTTTATCATGAATTAATGTTGGACTTTTTCAAACTTCTGCATCCATTGAACTGATTTTTTTTTCCCTTTATTAATATGATGAATTATACTGATTGATTTTTGGATATTAAATCAACCTTTTACTACTGGGATAAAACTGATTTGATTATAATGCACCATATTATGTATTGTTAGATTTGTTAAAATTTTGTTAAGGCTATTTGTGTCTATTTTCATGAGGGATCTTGGTTCATAATTTTCTTTTCTCATGACTTTGGCCTCATGAAATGAATTTAGGAATAGTCTCTCTTCCTCTATTTTCTAAAAGAATTTGAGTAACTGGTCTAATTTCTTCCTTAAATGTTAGAATTTACCAGTGAAACCATCTGGCCCTAGAGTTTTCTTTTTGGAAAGATTTCTAATTGAAAACTTTTTTTACATGCATCGAACCTGGACTGGTGATTCGTTTCACATATGATATTATACATGTTCCAATCAAAATAAATAAATTTATATTTATTAAAAAAGAAAAAAAAAGAAAACTTTCTTTAAACATAGGGCTATTCAAGTTGTGTATTCTTATTGGGTCAGACTTATGTAATCTGTGTTTCCAACTAATTTATTCATTTTACCTAATTTTTTGTTGAACTTATTGGTATAATGTTGAATTTATTGGCATGAAATTAGTATTATCTTATTTTTCCTTTAATGACCAGGCTCTATAGTGAGTGATACATTCTGATACTATGATACTGGTAATTCTTATCTTCTCCTTTTATTCTTTATTCTCTATCAGTCAAAATGGAATTTTGTTAGTTGTATTAAGACCTAACTTTTGATTTCATTGTTTTTTTCCTATTACTCTTTGCTATTCTATCTCAAAAGATTTTTGCACTTTATTATTTGCTTGGGGCAGGGAGCAGTATTTGATTTTCATGACCTAGACACTCTAGAAGAATACAGGCTATTTTGTAGAGTGTTCCTTGAACTGCTTTTTTCTGATGCTTTCTCATAAATTGATCTAGATTTAGCATTTTTAAAAGGACTACCATGCAAATGATGCTGAGCTCTTCTCAAGGTGATCTATCAGGAGCCACTTCATGTTACTTGTCCCATTATTGGTAATGTTACCTTTGATCAGTTGATTAATCTGGTGTCTGTCAGGTTTCTCTTTCAATCCAGGCTTTTATCCACAACAACTGTACTGGAAGAATTTTGGACAAGGCCATCAATAGTCTGTGTATTATAAAATCAAAAGTTGACTATTAATCTTTCTTTTGCTTTCTTGGGTTCCCTGACATATGTTCTCCTATTGATGACTCCCAAACATATCGAACTTGGACACCTCCTCCGAGCTCCAGATTTGTATTTTTGACTATTCATAGATGTCCACTTTGATGTCTGAAAGGCATCTCAAACTTACCATGTATAAAAACAAACTCCTGATCTTTCTGTTACAAAAGTCTTTCCTTGCTCAGTAAGTGGCAACCTCCTCCTTTCTGTTGCTCAGGTTAAAAATCTTGGTGTCATCCTTGACCCCTTTTTTTTTTTTTCAGCTGCACACCTAATCCTTTAAGAAATTCTGCTAACCTTAACTTCAAAATATCCAACTTCAAAAGGTTCACTTCCTGTCCCTTACCTCCCCACCCCAGAAATCATCAGGATGCTTGGATTGGAAACTTTTAGATTGTGAGCAACATCTGTCTTCTTCATTGTTTACAAGGGTCTTCTCTCTTCTTGGTTTTGATTCTATCTTCCTTCACACAACTTAGTCTATAATGCGAATACAGAATTTCAGAGAAAAAAGCAAAACAAGGAAGAGAACTGTCTTTAAGCTTCTTTAAATTTTCTGCTTCCATGTTGTTCCCTGTGGCAGGGAAGACTGAAATTTGGCTAGCTGTTTGAAACTGGGAGAGGAAAAACTACAGGTAAAAAAATTGCATTTTAGTCAATTACCCAACCAGAGTGAAAAAGAATAATTATTTTTTAAAGACTATATGGGAGACCTGAGATGGAAATAGTGGCAAGGGGAAGCAAGGAAAACACCACCACCTCTGAACACTGAAGCATCTGCAGTCTGAAAATAAACCAGCCACCACTGGAGGGATGCAAGGGACTCACCAACCTTAGAGAAGAGGCAGTTTTTAACTTAGGCTAGGGGGTGAAGGGAACACTCAAAGTGGGTGTGTAGAAAATAAGGCATTTCCACTTTGAGCATTGACTGAAAAAACAGTGCCAAGGTATGATAAGACAAAAATAATTAATGTTCACATGTTCCAAGAAATTTGATAGCAATTGTGGGTTAAATACTATAAAACACAACTTTCTGTGGTGAGCAAGTATAATATCCTACAACAAATAAGCACCAGTCTCAAGAGTAAAAGCAATAATACAGTCTTGGCAATTAAAGTATAATATTATAGAGGAGCTTACCTTGGGAAAATGTAAAACTATTCAGCTTCATGATTACAGGGTGTCATACAGGAAAATCCCATTAATCTTAATATACTTATTTCTATTATTTTCTTCATGTAAACTGGTTGTTAGATATTTTTCATCTTATATCCTTATCTAAGTAATAAGATGTAAAGACTGCTGCTGCTGCTGCTAAGTCGCTTCAGTCGTGTCCGACTCTGTGCGACCCCATAGACGGCAGCTCACCAAGCTGCCCCATCCCTGGGATTCTCCAGGCAAGAACACGGGAGTGGGTTGCCGTTGCCTTCTCCAGTGCATGAAAGTGAAAAGTGAAAGTGAAGTCGCTCAGTCGTGTCCGACTCTTCCCGACCCCATGGACTGCAGCCCACCAGGCTCCTCTGCCCATGGGATTTTCCAGGCAAGCGTACTGGAGTAGGTTGCCATTGCCTTCTCCTAACTCAGTATAATTTATTGTCAAAGTTTAATGTTTCCCAGTATCTAAAACTCTTGCTACAAACTTGTGACCGTTGATCCCAACTTTTAATTTAACCACATCAAAATAAGCTATCCAGAATTTATGATTTTACACTAAACATATGACACACCGTAGTCCTCTCTCTAAGCCTTTCCTACTTTGAGCTTCCTGCACTGTTTGTGGTCCCCCATCCTGCCATGTGAATCTCATCTATTTGTCCTTTCTCAGTTTGCACAGTCTTGAGTGATCCCAGCCCACTACCTAGCAAAAATAGCTTAGGCACTCCTTATATTCTGTACAAGTGTAACACTTACAAATTTACATTCTTTCTCTCAGTAAGTGTATGGCTTTGGTCTTCTTCTAAGTAGATAAGTCGGTAGATACTGCACAGTCATTTGGTAGCTGCAGCACCTAACACATGATAACCTGCTTGGAGTAGGCTCTTAGGTATTTTTCTGAGTAACTAAATCGGTATTATCCTTGCTACTACTCCAGGAAGCACAGACTGTCACACCGGGTAGAGTACGTCCTCCTATTTAACAAATGAATGAGTTAACAGACAGACATTGGCCTATTTGCAGGACTTTTAAGGAAGTTAAAAGAATTTCCTAATATTAGAAACTATTAGGAAATTACCATTAATCTTGTTAGTTGTGATGATGTGGCTAGTTAGGGAAAAAGTCTTTATTGTTGGAAATACATATTTAAATATTTATAGTGAAACGTCATGATGCTTATGGAATTTATTTTAAAACATTTTAACAACAGATAGGGAAACTATGAAAACAGTGACAAACTTTATTTTCTTGGGCTCCAAAATCACTGCAGATGGTGACTGCAGCCATGAAATTAAAAGACACTTACTTCTTGGAAGAAAAGTTATGACCAACCTAGGCGGCATATTAAAAAGCAGAGACATTACTTTGTCAACAAAGGTCCATCTAGTTAAGGCTATGGTTTTTCCAGTGGTCATGCATGGATGTGAGAGTTGGACTATAAAGAAAGCTGAGCACAGAAGAATTAATGCTTTTGAACTATGGTGTTGGATAAGACTCTTGAGAGTCTCTTGGACTGCAAGGAGGTCCAACCAGTCCATCTTAAAGGAGACCAGTCCTGGGTGTTCATTGGAAGGACTGATGCTGAAGTTGAAGCTCCAATACTTTGGCCACCTGATGCAAAGAGCTGACCCATTTGAAAAGACCCTGATGCTGGGAAAGATTAAGGGCAGGAGAAGGGGACAACAGAGGATGAAATGGTTGGATGTCATCACCAACTCAATGGATATGGGTTTGGGTGAACTCCGGGAGTTGGTGATGGACAAGGAGGCCCGGCATGCTGTGGTTCATGGGGTTGCAAAGAGTCGGACACAACTGAGCAACTGAACTGAACTGAACAACAAAGTCATTGAAGCAATGTGACAATGTAATATTGTGAAATTTATTTATGTCTACATTCTAGTCTATTCCAACACTTAACATGTAAGTGGTAAGAGGACAAGAACATATTAAGAATCTGGAAACTGATGTGATTGCCTTTAGGTAAATCAACAACAAGTAACACATTAAAAGTGATTCTCACTATGCCAAAGGGCAGCACTCCTATGAAAGGCAGAAGGGGCTCACAAGAAAATAAATGTCAAATACTACATGAGACAAAAATGTGGTTATTTCTACTTAGGGAAAATAAATTTTGCTTTACATATCTCCTTGAACTTTTTCTGATATACATGTAAAACATAAATAAATATAAATTAAACTTAATATTATAAAAGAATAAGATTTACAATTTGAATATGAACATCTCACTTCAGAAATATAGCATCTTTTCTTATACTAATATTATAATATCTATACAGAGTTTTAAAGACATTAAGTCAATCCAAGACAACTTTTACTCTTTTATGGGGGCATTTTTTCAAATAGAAAAAATTGTCCTAAAGAAATTATAGCTGATCTGTCTTACAAGTAAGGGGCTAATTCACTATCTGTGCTTGTATGAAAAAGGAAGAGTTATTCCTTCATTCTGTATTCTTCCTCTGTCACCAACTAACCCAAGAAACTCAAAACTCTTGGATCATCAGCATGTTTTTTCTTTAAAAAATTTTGCCAACTAATTCAGGCCCATTTTAATAGAATAAGAAAAGTAGAAAATGCCCTTTAGTCAAGGAAAATTATTGTATAATGTGTTTTATCTCGACAATTTTCCTTATAAGAGACTAGTTCATTTGTTTTCAATATCCAATTGTTTTAATTTTGTGTGTCTTTTATAAACAAAAATAACATTACATATTTGGTGAAAAAGATTCACTTTTTTTTTCTTCTTTCTCACATTCTAAACATGCACAAATCTCTCCACTTTCCCACACTTTTATGAAAGTAATCACTCTTAATCTTATGAATTGTTCTATTTTCAAAGGTCTTAGGAGTATTGAGAATGTGATTCCAGGACAGATTCATCTTTCCTTGCTTCGTGGTCATTCCTATGCATCTTAAAAACAAGACAACATGCAAAACACTTTCTTCTCAACTTCTTTGGCTCAGTTAGCCAACGGTTTCTAGCATCATAAGCAAAATTGTCAATGTTATACACATATGTCCTGAAAGTAAGAAAAAGAAAAAGTTAAAACCAAAATTACTTACTGGTGATATATATTCATTTTTTAATTACTATGTGATAAATCATGAACTAGAATAGTTGGTTAATTTGGGGTACAAAAAAAATGCAAAGTTAGTAAGCTATAGAGCATGGACAATCCCACCCAGTGTAGTTCCCTGGTGGCTCAGTGGTAAAGAAACTGCCTGCAGTGCAGGAGACCGGGGTTTGATCCCTGGGTTGGAAAGATCCCCTGAAGAAGGGCATAGCAACCCACTCCAGTATTCTTGCCTGGAGAATTCCATGGGCAGAGGAGGCTGGTGGGGTATAGTCTATAGGATTGCAGAATTGGACACGACTGAAGTGACTGGGCGGCAGCAGCAGCAGATATGAAAGTGTGTTAGTCACTCAGTCATATGCATCTCTTTGTGACCCCATGGACTATAGCCTGCCAGGCTCCTCTGTCTGTGTAATTTTCCAGGCAAGAAAAATTTTCCAAGCAAGTAATTACTGGAGTGGGTGGCCATTCCCTTCTCCAGGGAATCTCTCCCAACTCAGAGATCAAACCCAGGTCTCCTGTATTGCAGTTGGATTCTTTAAGCAACACCAACTAAAATATGACACTTGAGTTTTTAGTTTCTTATAATTAATTACCAAGTTAGATTCAACTAAGATACTTTCAGATTAAAAATCAATGAAAACTCCCTGGAATAGAAGAAAGTTTAATCAAAAGAAGATACTTAGAAAGTTTCACGTACATACATATTAAGTCAGTTTTGTTTGATAATTTTGACTCACAACATAATAGAGATAAGATCTATAAACATGACTTATAAAAGACTCTTTAAAATAGATTTGATATTTCTTAAATATTACAAATGGGACAAACAAATAGAGTATGAGCCAACCATCTCATGATACAAGTAGTCACAATGAAAACATTCCTATTTGTAAGCCTAATGTATCCATCTTTTGCTTTTTCCAGATTATTTACAGGATTGTGAACATCCAAACATTTCAATAAACTGAGTAAAAAACACAGAATGAGATAACAGGTATACTGCTGAAGAGTGGAAGGCTGAAGATGTGACACATTAACAAAAATCACTGTGTTAGTCAATCATTCAACAAAGAAAAACAATTCTAACAATAATAGAGGTGTAAACCTCTATTGTCCTTTCATAGTCACAGGTATATACCAAGCCATTTGTGTTAATCGACATTTTCCAAGACACAGAAATATGATTTTACTGAACTGTATACCTTTTGTAAATTACTAGAGGTCTTACTTCTGCAGCATCACCAGTTACAGTGAATCATGACCCTTAAGTGCTTTGTTCTCATGTGTGTAGTAAGAGCTGAATAGTAGAAAAGGAAAATAGTGATTGGATTATGAAAGTTTAAAGCTCAATCGAAAAGCAACATGGGCATTTGTTTACAATCACTTTCTTTTTATAAAGTAAAATGTATCATATATACCATATATTTACATACTAAAAGATGTAAATAAATCCTTGGACAGGCAAACACAAAAGATCAACAGGTAAGGTATAAGACACTTTCACACTTACTTACTCTTTCCCCTGTCTCATTGAAAATTAAATTTTATTAAATCAGCATAAAACTGAGAGAATAACAAGAAATAGATAAAGTTAGCTTTGACTCTCAACAGCTTATACTTCCAAAATAAGGCAAGTGGGGTGTTTTTAAGTGGACATTAAAAAAAAAAAAAAAAAGGCAAATTCTTTCTTAGAGGTTTGCATGAATTTTCTCTGATTCAGAAATAGAAGAACTAGGTTTACAGCCAAATCCCAATAAAACATAAATATTCCTTCCTTCTACATTTCAGCACTTTTCATTCTAGTAAAAATATCATGGTCAATTATTTTATCAAAATATCTGAAGAAACTGATGATAGCCAAGAGAAAGCTCCCAGCAAACTCATTCCATTCTCTCCCCTCAACCTAACAAGCCCTGGAATATCAGCTTGAGAATTATACTGATAATGCTCCAATTCAAAAGCAGAACTGGACTAAATGTAAGGAAGTACAGAAAAAAAATGTTTTTTTTTTCCAAAATAGTCTTGAGGAGGCATCTGTACCAACTGAACTAACTTTATGACTTAGAATTCTGTTATGTATACTGAGCTCTAAACCACATTCTTTAAAAGTTTCAGAAAAATCTGAAGAAGACGTCATATTTTACTACATTTGCTCTCAAAGCATCTGAGTATTGTATCGACAGTAAACAAATATCTATAAAACCTGACCAAACAACAGGACCTAGTGGCCAAATGCTTTTAGCAAAAGACTGAACTGCTTAGTGATTTAAAGAATGTTTTCATACTTTACATTATAATAGGCTTAAATAATATCGTTCACTTAAAGACAAGGGAAAGAGCCATGAAGGCTAAAAAGGAGATAATCATCCAAAGATTTGAAAAGGCAATTGAGTAACTGCATTAAAATATAATTGTTCTTAAGCAATGAAAAAATAGACAGGCTTTAGAGCACTTCAGAAAGAATTCAGTTTCTGTGAACTCCACAGTTAGTTTTCTGAATGATAAAATCTACGAAACAGAAGGTCAATTTAAATAGTACTCTGTCTACAGGATGTATCAGAGCCAACTGTGACTTGATATTTAACACATGTATATTCAATGCAGATCAGACGTTTCAAGTACTGATTCTTTTTTCTTTCTGCGTTGTTTTATCACCTGAGTGCTTACTGTGTGCCAGGTAAGATCCTAACCCCTTTACAGGTGGTGATTCATTTGTTCCCACAAAACAGATACTACAATCCCATGAAGAGGGTACTATTATTTCCCCCATTTTACAAATGGGAAAACTGAGGCATAGAGAGGTGAAGCTCCTCACAGTCAAACGGCATGAAAACAGTAGACCCTGAATTGGAATCAAGCAGCCAGGGTCTAGAACCTTAACCACTAGGCTGACAATGGCTAGACTGGCATCTATTAATAAATCTGATTTATTCATAGGCCTAATAATATGCAACTTAGCAATACATTAGAGTTTCTTTTTCTAGACATTTTCGCTTCTGTACAACACACAGATACTCATAAATTTTACTACGCAGAGAAAAAAGATGAGTTGATCAATAGGTTGCAATGAGACTTTGGCTTTCAAATCACTTAATGTTCTTGTATATACTGAGATTTCTAAATTTTTTTTAAAAGACACAGGCTATATTCATCCAAGATAGTAAATATAGACAAAAGGAATAAAGATAGAGCATGTCAAACAATACAATTAAGCTTAGAAAGTTATCTACTGTTATAGTGTCAAGTTTTACTGGAAAGAAGCTAAGAACAAATTTTTAAAAATCATCAGAAGTTTTGCTCACCCTGATTTTCCACTGTCCCAGAAAATTTTGACTAGAATTATGATACCAATTATTATAGTAACAGCAACACATCCTTGAGGGGAAAAAATGGTAAGTTAATCAATATAGAAATGAGCAATTACATATACAGTGTAATTCACAATGACAAACACACTGATTATCAGGTAAGTTAAAGAAAAAGCATGAGACATGAATTATATTTTGCTTGCTTGCTTGCTTATGTCACAAGTTTGACAGTAAAATCTCCATGTTATTTATCCTGCTTTCTTTCAAGGGAAAATGAAATATTTAAAATGAAGTATCACAATGCTCAAATAAAATTTTACAGATTTGAGAGGATTCTAAAATGTTTCAACCCCACCATGCTTAATTTTAAATTATTTGATCACTGATTATTTAAACATATTGACTGTACTATGTGCAATTTCAGCACTAGAAGATGTCTTGGAGTTCACATTTATTTTGTAGATTATTAAACTGAATCTGAGAAAGGTGAAACTTCCATATGTGGTTAATGGCAAGGCCATTTACTCAGTTCATAGTAAAGGTAACAGATGTAGGCCTTTCTCCATCATAGGAAAGGCATCGGTATCTGGGCACAGAGAGTAAAACTATAGAAATGCTTTCCAGTGTTTAGTCCATTGCAGACAAAATTTCATTTAGGGAAACTGGTATTTACTTTCAATATTAAATGCACTATTTTGAGTTGAACAACAACAAAAAATTGATGAAATAATTTGATCAACTGTAAATAAAAATTTTATACCTTGATTTTTACACATAAACTTTCTTCTTAAAACCAGTCACTGCCCTTTTTCCTCACCACCTGCATATCCCTTTTCCTCCACACTGCTGCTGCTGCTGCTGCTAAGTCTACACCCTCCCAAATCCTTGAACTCTATGTTTTTGATCTGTACTACAAAGAAAAGTATAAATGATACTAGAAAAGCAACTGAAGCTAACGTGACTAACAAGTGTGTCCAATTTCAAATCAGCAAAATACGATCAATGTCACACAATTGAGCTGCCATGTGGATACATAATTTTAAAAACAGCTGTTTCTACCACAGAATTTACAGTATTTTACCCAATTTCTTTAGCACCATAGCATTAGTTTAAAAGATTGCACTAATAAAATAAGTCATGACTCCTTTAANTATTCATAGGCCTAATAATATGCAACTTAGCAATACATTAGAGTTTCTTTTTCTAGACATTTTCGCTTCTGTACAACACACAGATACTCATAAATTTTACTACGCAGAGAAAAAAGATGAGTTGATCAATAGGTTGCAATGAGACTTTGGCTTTCAAATCACTTAATGTTCTTGTATATACTGAGATTTCTAAATTTTTTTTAAAAGACACAGGCTATATTCATCCAAGATAGTAAATATAGACAAAAGGAATAAAGATAGAGCATGTCAAACAATACAATTAAGCTTAGAAAGTTATCTACTGTTATAGTGTCAAGTTTTACTGGAAAGAAGCTAAGAACAAATTTTTAAAAATCATCAGAAGTTTTGCTCACCCTGATTTTCCACTGTCCCAGAAAATTTTGACTAGAATTATGATACCAATTATTATAGTAACAGCAACACATCCTTGAGGGGAAAAAATGGTAAGTTAATCAATATAGAAATGAGCAATTACATATACAGTGTAATTCACAATGACAAACACACTGATTATCAGGTAAGTTAAAGAAAAAGCATGAGACATGAATTATATTTTGCTTGCTTGCTTGCTTATGTCACAAGTTTGACAGTAAAATCTCCATGTTATTTATCCTGCTTTCTTTCAAGGGAAAATGAAATATTTAAAATGAAGTATCACAATGCTCAAATAAAATTTTACAGATTTGAGAGGATTCTAAAATGTTTCAACCCCACCATGCTTAATTTTAAATTATTTGATCACTGATTATTTAAACATATTGACTGTACTATGTGCAATTTCAGCACTAGAAGATGTCTTGGAGTTCACATTTATTTTGTAGATTATTAAACTGAATCTGAGAAAGGTGAAACTTCCATATGTGGTTAATGGCAAGGCCATTTACTCAGTTCATAGTAAAGGTAACAGATGTAGGCCTTTCTCCATCATAGGAAAGGCATCGGTATCTGGGCACAGAGAGTAAAACTATAGAAATGCTTTCCAGTGTTTAGTCCATTGCAGACAAAATTTCATTTAGGGAAACTGGTATTTACTTTCAATATTAAATGCACTATTTTGAGTTGAACAACAACAAAAAATTGATGAAATAATTTGATCAACTGTAAATAAAAATTTTATACCTTGATTTTTACACATAAACTTTCTTCTTAAAACCAGTCACTGCCCTTTTTCCTCACCACCTGCATATCCCTTTTCCTCCACACTGCTGCTGCTGCTGCTGCTAAGTCTACACCCTCCCAAATCCTTGAACTCTATGTTTTTGATCTGTACTACAAAGAAAAGTATAAATGATACTAGAAAAGCAACTGAAGCTAACGTGACTAACAAGTGTGTCCAATTTCAAATCAGCAAAATACGATCAATGTCACACAATTGAGCTGCCATGTGGATACATAATTTTAAAAACAGCTGTTTCTACCACAGAATTTACAGTATTTTACCCAATTTCTTTAGCACCATAGCATTAGTTTAAAAGATTGCACTAATAAAATAAGTCATGACTCCTTTAAAATTTGGGGTTTCTTTTTGTTTTACCACTTCCCATTAAACCCACCATTTTCAAATGCTGCAGAAAAAGCCCACTTTCAATTTGAATGATAAATTAAGATCGAAAAATTTTAAAGTGATCCCAAATGTTTGGATGACAAAAGTGGGAATATTCTTAGAACACTGGTCAGCACATATATGTGATTCTACAAGAAAATGTGAAGGTTTATGTTTTAACAGAAAACCAATGCAAACTACAGAAATATGAGAAGCATTATTCTAAATAAATCATTCCTCAATTAATAATTAATGAGAATACTATTTTGCAAATTAAAACAAAGAAAACTTTATAAAGGCAATAGTTCATGATCTAAAATTTACCCAAAGGTGAATCAGTACTAATTTAAGACTAAAACAATTTAGGCCAACTTGGCTAGATAGCATCACTGACTAAATAGAGGTGAACTTGAGCAAACCAAACTTCAGGAGTTGGTAGAGGACAGGGAAGCCTGGTGTGCTACGGTCCATGGAGTAGCAAAGAGTCGGAGCAACTGAACAACAACAACCTGGAATGAATGAGACTATAATATTATAAATGAAATTAAGATTATGATTCCAGTGTCCTTAAGGAGCATTTGGGTAGGAAAATCACATAACATTTAGAAATGTTTTTCTCTAAGTAAAAGGAGTATTTTAGTAATGGTCCCCATTATGTAGAAATATATTCACCTAGTACTTAAAACAGTGCAAAGCAGTTTGTCATATATTTGCACAGTATCTCCAATAACTGGCATGGTATTTGTAAATAGTAAAAATGCATGATTTTAACTGTTCATAATCTTCTCAATAAACATACCTGAGATTACTCAAACTAAATTTGTATTAGATGGGTATTACATTAATATAGAGAGTATTATCTCCTTTCCTGAACAACCTAAATCAGAATGAGGCTGCCTCCTTTCCTGAAGAAATGTGGATTCATCTGGTCATTTCAAAAGGTCTCAATTATACACATGTCATTAAGTGGAAATGCACTCTCTGTACCGTGAAAAACTAAGAAAGCTATGAATAGGTTTTGTTCTTCATTATAATCCTATTTAACATAAAAGCGTAGGTAAATAAGCATGTGATATTTAAAAGAAAATGTACTTTACATATACTTCACTGAGTATTCTCTTAATTTTTTTTTCTTTACTGTTGCTAATTGCTACAAGCGGCTTGTGAGTGTCACAACATAGGATTTCAGCAATGAAGGGGGAAAAAAATAACACTTATAAAGAATCAGGGCTATCTTAATTGTTAAATTTGAGTTGTAGAGATCTAGGAAAAGAATTTTTCTACCCTTTCAAGCACTGAGTGCTAAAGAAAATAATCATCTCCCTCTATTCAAGTGCCTAATAGCTGTGTGACCTTGAGCAAGTTCAGACTCTTGCACAGCCACAGTCGCTCTCAACTACAAGGTGGGACACAGCTACATTACAGGACTGTTGTGAGAAGTAAATGAAATAATACACAGGCATGTTTAAGCGCAGTCGTTACCACCGACACAAGATGCACATGTTATTCTAATAAAGGGCTATCTGATTCTTTGGTGTGGCCATAGGGAACAATAAAATTGTCAGAAATCCATCTCACAAAGATAATAGTAACAAAATAAAAAAGAATTCTTAAAGCTGAGCTTTACCCAATTTTTAGCACTATGCCAGTAGTTTTCACAACCCGTATTTCATTAAGCTTCCAAGACTTTAAATAAGAATCATGATCACCATCTCATAAATGAAAAAATTGAGACTCAGAGAGATTAAGTAAATCACTTGGTTTGAGTAATTATTAAATGGAAACCAAAAGTCCAAAACGGGATTGAAACCAAGGTCTAACTGACTCCAAAGCACAAGTCATCCTTCTATAAAATACTGTCAACAAAAACAAACAGAAAACCCACAACTATATACAGCATGTATTCTCAGTGGGGTTGGTATCATCCTTAAAGGGGATAAAGGGTTGTTTTTGTTTTCTTTTAACTTTTTACATATAAAGTACAGATGTGCATACAGTACATAAATAGATTTATATTATATCTGCAGTATTAATATTTTATAGGGATGATTAGGGAAAAATGCCTTACAAGATCCTTGAGGGGGACAGGGTAATAATGAGAAAAAAAAAAATGTTTTTGGAAAATACACTAATATACAGCAGAGAATAGCTTTAAAAATCACCTTGCAGGGATATCACTGCAGGTCCAGTGGTTAAGAATCTGCCTTCCAATGCAGGGGATGAGGGTTTGAACCCTAGACAGGGAACTAACCATCCCACATGCTTTGCGGCAACTAGGCCTCAATCAGACAGCCCATGGGCAGCAAACTATAAAGGCCTTGCACCACAGCAAAGATCTCACATGTGGCAAATGAGACCTGAGACAGTCAAAAATAAATAGACAAATAAATTTTTAAAGAAAATCACAAGGCAGGCTTCACTTACACAGCAGATAAAGTTCTGAGATGAGCAGTCAGTCTCTATTTCTTGGCAAAATTAAAGAGGAGAAAATTCAAAGTTTTTGCACTTAAATACAAAGTTCTAATATCATTTGTGTCCCTCATGTGCATTGCAGTGCAATCAATAAAAGCAATGTCCTTGTTGTAGAGTTTATCTTTAAAATGAGAAAAGTAACCTCATTCACAGAATACATTTAGGAAGTAAAGATAATTTTCAGGTTTATGTTTTATAAGATCCCAAAGAAAAATATTACCACATGTCTGATATAAGAGAGAAGGAATTCCTCTTTATTTTTAAGCACAGGTTGGAATTACAACTAACCCTAAAGGAAAGTTTCTGGAAAATCATACAATATATACTTAAAGAATTTCAGGAAAAATTATAAGCACCTCAAATCTTCACTAAGTGCCACTGAGCTGGTAAGAAAAAGTATATCTATTAAATTTTAACTTCATCTATTAAAAATGTCATTTAAGCGATTAGATCATGAGATTTTCTCTTAGAACATTTATTTTTATTCAAAATATAGAATGGACAAAATGAATTGCAACTGTTGGAATTTTTCAAAGTAAACCTTTTAGCTTAAAAGAGTTTCGCCTAAAACATAAAAACTATAATAAGTAACAATGAAAATAATAAAAGCAAGTATTACTTTCAGTTTCATAGTCACATGGCTAATTCATGCATGCATAAGGTGAGCTTTCAGCTTATAAACACATAAATCAAAGTATTTTTTACAAATTTTTATAAGTGTATTTTCCATTAGACATTACTTATCAATATGCCAATTTAGCTGTATAGCTTCTTAACAGACATTTCTTCTACCATCTTATTAATCTTGTTAATACATAACATCAGATGATATATTTACGAACAAAAAAGGACTAGACCGAATGATAGAAGAAATCACAACAGGTATGTTTTTAGTCTCATGCCTACAGCAACTGAGCATTTTCTGGAGAAACTTTACTTTAAACCACGGACTGGGAAGGGAAAAGGAAGCAGATATAACCAAAAGTAACACTCTTTGCTTTACTTGGGACATGACAAATCTAGAAATAGTCAATGAGTAGTTTATGATTAATTATAAAACACTTGAGGATAGAAACGGTATTGATAACTTTCTCCTCTTGTGATTCTTAGACACTAAAATCAGATGCAGTGAGCCCCGAGGCATGCAATAATACTTGACTGACTGGCCAAATGATTTGAAGGCCTCCTCAAATTACCCTGGAACAAGAACATGGTGGGGAATGTTCTTATCGATAAGATGCCTTTACCTGTTTTCTCTTTGGTACCCACACATACTGTATTCTGATAGTATCCCTAAGACAGCATCACCAGCTCAATGGACATGAATTTGATCAAACTCTGGGAGATAGTGGAGGATAGAGGAGCTTGACATGCTACAGTCCATGGGATCACAAAGAGTTGGTCACGACTTAGTGACTGAACAGCAACAACAAACACAGTAAAAAAACAATATTCTTTTCCAGGAATTATATATCCGAAAGCGATGACAAATTCTGCGAACTCTCAGAGAGTCACACTTACCCGATGCAATGGTGCTAGCAACTAAAGAAGGAAGAAAGAAAAGAATTACAAAAGTAAAAGTGTTTTAAAGTCATTGATTTGCTAGCAATTTAATAAATATATGTTTATCAATAAACTGTACTTAAAGTTCAAAAGTAACTAAAAGAAACAACTATAAATAAATTAATGAAAGCAATCATATTACTAACAATCAAGTAATACACATTAATTAGTATCTATCTCTATTAAACAAGGGCTTCCCTGGTAGCTCAGATGGTAAAGTGTCTGTCTACAATGTAGGAGACCTGGGTTCGATCCCTGGGTTGGAAAGATCCCCTGGAGAAGGGAATGGCAGCCCCCTCCAGTACTCTTGCCTGGAAAATCCCATGGACTCAGGATCCTGGTAGGCTACAATCCATGGTGTCGCAAAGAGTTGGACATGACTGTGCGACTTCACTTTCTTTCTTTTCTTTCTATTAAACAAAGTCAGTCAACAACAGAAACATAAAATGTGATTAAAGAGTTATTGACTACTGAAACAAACACTATGTAAATTTGGTTATATGACTTGATGGCAAGTCAAGGTTACTGTAAGGATTAACACTGACAAATGGAAGGTGCATGGTACATGCACTATGGCTTACACTCAGTAGTAACTACTACTATTTTTTCAATAAAAGAAGAAAAGGCATACAGTATTTAAAGGGTAAGTTAATTGTATATAAGAGAGAAATTTGATCAAATATTCACTATATTTTTATCATAATCTTTTAAAATAATTGAAAAGCTTATTAAATTTGTTAAATTATCATATTCATGCAGAAAAAAGTGTTTCAACACAGTTAGTTCTATAACAAATTTATACTAAGTGAACTTGTTTCTCTTCACCTTGCCCTATTAAAACTATATATTCAACCTAAAATTTTTAGGGCCAGAGATGTAAAATTTTAAGAAGTCAGTAACCACATATCAATGTAAAATTAATGAACTGAATCTAATTGGATCAATATAAGCCACAAAAGCAATGCTGAGTGCAAAAAGTCAAGGTAGGTAATGAAATATATGACATACTATTTATGCAAATTATAAAAAACATGCAAAGCAATAATATGTACTACTTATGGTGACATACATGTAGCATAAGAATAAAAACACAGAGGGAGCTTGCACAATGAGGTACCATCTCACACCGGTCAGAATGGCCATCATTAAAAAGTTTACAAACAATAAATGCTGGAGAGGATGTGGAGAAAAAGGAACCATTCTACACTGTTGGTAGGAATGTAAATTGGCACACCCACTATGGAGAACAGCATGGAGAATCCTTAAAAAACTTAGAATAGTGTTGCTGTGTGTGTATGCGTAGTCAGTCAGTCGTGCCCCACCCTTGTGAACCCATGACTCCTGCCAGGCTGCTCTGTCTATGGGGACTCTCCAGACAAGATTACTGGAGAGGGTGGTCATGCCCTTCTCCAGGTAATCTTCCCAACCCAGGGATCGAACCGAAGTCTCCTGCACTGTAGGCAGATTCTTTACCACCTGAGCCACCACTAAAGCCCAAGAATACTAGAGTAGGTAGCCTATCTCTTCTCCAAGGGATCTTCCTGACCCAGGAATCAAACCGGGGTCTCCTGCATTGCAGGTGGATTCTTTACCAGCTGAGCTACCAAGATAGTCCAGTTGCCATATGATCCAGTACTCTGAATATAGATCCAGAAAAGATAAAAACTCTAATACAAAAGGATATATGCACCCCAGTGTTCACTGCAGCACTGTTCACAATAGACAAGACATGGAGGCAGCCTAAATGTCCATCAACAGAGGAATGGGTAAGGAAGATGCGGTATATACAATGGAGTATCACTCAGCCGCAAAAAGAATGAAACAATGCCATGTGCAGCAACATGGATGGACCTTTAGATTGTCACACTGAGTGAAGTAAGTCAAAGACAAACATCATGTGATATCACGTATTATGAAATCTACAAAGAAAAAAAATGATACAAATGAATTTATTTACAAAACAGAAACAGACTCGCAGACTTAGAACACAGAATTTATGGTTACCAAAGAGGAAAGGTTGGAGGGAGAGATAAATTAGAAGGTTGAGATTTATATATATAAGCTGAGTCACTTTGTTGTATGGAAGAAATGAACACATTGTAAATCAACAATACTTTGATGAAATTTTTTTAAAGAAGCAGGCAGGAATTGAGGTTCCCTTTTTAAAAAGGGAACTATTTGGAGTGAGATTTTGTGTATTTGACTTTTTACCTAAAGGAATAACGAAAGATACAAAGTAAATTTCAACAATAATACCTGTAATGTTTTAAGTTCTTAAAGATTCTGGGTAATGGCCAAATGAGCTTGAGTATGGACATTTATGAAATTTGGACAATGTACTGAAAAAATGACAATGATAACTATTTGAAGACATGGAAGAACAAACTAACTCAGGCAGAAATAAATCAAAGTCGAGAGAGCTCAGGCCACAGATGAGTTGCAGGGAGTGGGATTTGCCTGCGCACAGCAGGGAGAAATCCCTAGGCCACTTGGCACAGAGAGGAGAAAGCCATAGTTTCACTAGCTGGAGAAGTCAGGGAACGGAGTTCAGAATCACAGAGCATATGGAAGGTGAGGGGCTGATACTGCTCTATTTCTTGACATATGTGGTAGTTATACTGATATTTGTTTTAGGAAAGTTATTAAGCCTTATATGTATATTTTGTACAATTTTCTGTGTGTTGATATCAATGAAAAGTTAAAATAATTTTAAAAATTGCCTCTTGGCTCAGTCCTATGAGATTAAAAAAAAAAAAAAAAAGATAAAAACAACCAAAAATCCACATATCTCTATTAGAGAACAAGAGTGTCTATAAAAATGGCTCTTCATTAAGCAAGTTGTAAAAGAAGACATCCTGATGGTCTGGAAAAGCATTAGTTAGATGGGTTTCATTCACTCAGTAGGTTTTCCTGAAATCTAAAGCCTATGTTACTCTGCTTTCATAAAAACTGTCATTTGAAGAGTTAACCTGAAAGATTTCAAAGAACTGTGATTTTAATTACTTTGAAGATACTATTAAGGTACTTAATCAAATCAGCAACTCTAGGGAATCTGGAAAGTTCCTTTAGCATGCTTGAGGGATGGGTCTCTGTCATTGAATCAGACCTAGAAATCAACCTAAAGGATTATACCTACTTGGTTCTTTGAGGGATCATGAGGAATTCAGTGGCTCCCCTAAAGCGAACATGAAAAGCAGCATTTTTTTACTGATGTTAATTTAGGATTGCTTTTATGACATCACAACCTTTTTCTATACCATTGCAAAAATATTTCTTTCTTAAAGGTATGCTCTAGTACATTCCAAAGTTAGCCTCTGAAGAAAGTCAGAACATTGCTATGAAGAAACTGCCTATAATAAACCAGAGACTTCTTAATTTTTTAACCCTGATGAATTTGAAATTTCCACCATGGCACATAAAATCCAGATGTGCAAACCTGCACTGAGTCAACTGACCTGAAGGAGCGCTTCCTCTTCCTTTAGGTGAGTTTGTTGCATGCAAACGCGGGGTTGTCCTGGGAACAGCTGTATTTTTTGCTGCTGTAACACGAGCAGAGGTCAATCTTTGTGTTATACGGAGACCCTTAGTCGTACGTACAGAAGTGGACTTTTGTGTAGCTTTAAGATTCTGTGTAAGTAAAGATTTTGCTGGGGTGAATCTCTGGGTTGTTGGTGTGGTTGCAGAAGCATTTGGCATGATGGGATTCTGAGCTGCTGTAGAGGCAGTGTTTGTTATTGAGGAATTCCAGGCTGTCGTGGCAGAACCATCTGTTATGGAAGATTTCTGAGGAGGTGATGGGACCTTTGTAGCTGGAACATTTACAGTGGTGTATGTCTGAGAAACTAGTGTGGGCTTTGTAGCTGAAGAATTTATTGTGATGAGTTTCTGAGGAGTTGGTGGGGTTTCTGTAGCTGAAACATTTACAGTGGTGGGTTTCTGAGGAGTTGGTGGGGTTTCTGTAGCTGGAACATTTACAGTGATGGGTTTCTGAGGAGTTGGTGGGGCTTCTGTAGCTGGAACATTTACAGTGGTGGGTTTTTGAGGAGTTGGTGGGGTTTCTGTAGCTGAAACATTTACAGTGGTGGGTTTTTGAGGAGTTGGTGGGGTTTCTGTAGCTGAAACATTTACAGTGGTGGGTTTTTGAGGAGTTGGTGGGGTTTCTGTAGCTGGAACATTTACAGTGATGGGTTTCTGAGGAGTTGGTGGGGCTTCTGTAGCTGGAACATTTACAGTGGTGGGTTTTTGAGGAGTTGGTGGGGTTTCTGTAGCTGAAACATTTACAGTGGTGGGTTTTTGAGGAGTTGGTGGGGTTTCTGTAGCTGAAACATTTACAGTGATGGGTTTCTGAGGAGTTGGTGGGGTTTCTGTAGCTGGAACATTCACTGTGGTGGGTTTCTGAGGAGTTGATGGGGTTTCTGTAGCTGAAACATTCACTGTGGTGGGTTTCTGAGGAGTTGATAGGACTTTGGTACCTGGAACATTTACTTCAGTGGATTTCGGAACTGTTGGTGTGACATCAGTTTCTGTAGAAGAAAAATGTTATAATAAAATTAGGTAAATAATGTTCAAGTTAAGATTTAGGAACCAACTGTTTGCTCTGACTCTTCTCTTTCCCCACAAATATCTAAGTATGACTTTTAGGAAACCAAGTATTCTCAGGTCTTTCCCAAGGAACTGAAATGCTATATATTATCTATGTTTTGAAATAAGTTGCACCTATAGGCAACTAAAGTGGATTTACACCAAAGTAATACTGAGATTCCTAAAACTGTTTTGTATTTGAAAAAGGAAATCAAAGTCAGAACTGGCAGTGATCTCATTCTTAATACCCCTCAAATAAAGAGTTTTTCTCATAAATTGTCCTTTTTCCCTCACGCTAAGACCACAGAAGAACAGGATGCAACCTTGAAGCAACAAAGATAAGCACAACATAGTCACTTTTTCCAAAGCGGTCAGGATATGCTAGTGACCTTGGGAACTTGTTTTGTTTCACTTCTCTTTTAAAGCAATAAATTCAATCAGACTACAGTAAATCCCTTTTCTCCTCTTGTGTTGGTTACAAATCTTACACAGAAAAAAAAGTTTAGTTCCTCTTTGGATTTTAGGTGAGATAACAAATATTTGAAGTGCAGATTTAGTGAAGATCCTATTCTGAGAGTCATCAATCTAACATTAAAATTTTAGATCTGATCCAGTCTCCCTCATAAGGCAGTACTGAGCAGTGTGTAAGCCTGTTTGACCAGATATTAAAGACTGCTGTCCACTTCTCTAAGCTTCAGTTTTCTCATCTGTAAAATGAATGAGTTTCGAGAAACTTTTACTATGATGTGCCTGGAGATGGTTTTGTTTCTATTGTGCTTAGAGTCCTGAAAGTTTTTGGAATCTCTTGGTTGATATATTTCATCACTTTGGGAAAATTTTCAGTCATTATCTCTTAGTGTATTTCTTATGCTTCTCTCCCCCCCTCTCTCTTTCTCTCCCCTATTTTTTTAATCATAACTAGAACAGCCATATTTCAAATGTCTCTTAAATTTGGTCTGTATTCTACTTTCACTTTTCTCCTTGTTCTTCAGTTTTAATTAACCTTTCTTCCAGTTCCCAATACCGTCTCCTGCTATGTCCAAATTGCTGTTAAACCTGTCTACTGTGCTGCTCAGATACTATATTTTCCCACTGAAGAATGTCTATTTTAGTCCATTTTAGAGACTCCAAATCTCTGTTGAAGTTCTCTGTCTTTTCCATTAGTATCTTGAATATATTAATCACTTAAAGTCCTTGTCTGCTAACTCAAGTATCTAGATTTTTCTTATCTGCTTTTCGTTTCTCCTAATTTGGTCATAATTTCTTGTGTCTCTCCATATCTAATAATTTTTTATTATATGCAATACAATTCAGATGATATGATCTTCCAGAGGGAGGGTATCCTTTTCTGATAGGCAGATTGGTTTGCGGTGATCACACCCTCAGCCTACGAGGACTGAGCTGGGTTCCAGTTTCCATATGACTCAGTCTACTTTTGCTGCTTGGAAGTGGATCTTTTTTCCTCAGCCTGAGAAACTGTGGGAGATCTATTCTTCAAGTCTATTCTTCAGCAGTGCCCTCATTAGCAACACAGCCTCTCTCTCCACAAAGCTTCAAAATGAGCTTAAATGTTGTAAGAAGGACGTTAGCTGTATGCTTGATACAAGCCTGTTCTTGTGATGGGTTTGTTGTCCAAATACCATAAGGTTCAGGAAAATCTCATTTTGTACTTTGGCAGCTTGGGGTCTAGCTCCCCAGTCTCGTCTGCATTCCTAGAAATCGGCAAGCGGCTCTTAGGAAACACTGGGTCAACAATTGAATTCCAGTCTCCAGTGTGTTATCCCAGCTAACCACAGCTACTGAGAGCAATGATCTTCTATCTGGGTTAAGATGGATCCTCAGTCTGGCTGCACATCAGAATCATTTGCCTTCATTCGGAATTTCAGTTCATTCAGCCCTAGTCATTCCCCTCAGGGAAGAATTTTTGCCTTTAAAGTATGGTTTTTTAAAAAAAATCTACCCAGGTTTTGTAGTTATTGTCATGCCAGCATTGGCCTGCCATGACATCCTTGAGTATTACATAGAGTTGTAAATTCTAAATAGCTGATTATTTAATAAAGTAGGGGAAATAAATATGAAATGGATCATATGGCTAAAATTTAAATATCAAAATTTACTCACTTTAAATGAACTCAAACTATTAAATGAAATTTCCACCTGTTAATTATCACATCTTCACACCATAATAACCATTATCATTAATGGTACAGAGAACAAATATGCAATATTACTGGGACAGTAAATTGGTACAGTTTCTTTTGAAACAATATTGGTAACATCTATTAAAAGTTTAAATGCATATATCTTTGATATTGTAATTACACTGCAAGGAATTTATTGTAAAAAATGTATTTGCACAGACACAAGGAACACAATAATATTTACTGCAGAACTTTTTTTTAAATAATTTTTTAAAAACTACAACTGATACTAAATTCCCTTCAATAGGAGACCGGTTAAGTAACTAATATATCCATATCATTAATATGATTTTAAAAAGAAATATGAATGATTTTAAATATGAATTTAAAAAGAAATATGAATCACCAGTCTAGGTTCGATGCAGGATGCAGGATGCTTGGGACTGATGCACGGGGATGATCCAGTGAGATGGTGTGGGGTGAGGGGGGGAGAGAGGGTCGGGATTGGGAGCTCATATACACTCGTGGCTGATGCATGTCAATGTATAGCAAAATGAATACAGTACTGTAAAGCAAAACAAACTAAAAAATAAAAATAAAAAAATAAAAAATAAAAAGAAATATGTGTATGCATATTTATTTCCTAGAATAAAATATAAAAATTTGTAAACAATGGCTACTTCTGAGGATAGGACTAGAAGAGACTTTTGCTTTTCATTTTATATAACCATCAACATGGTTTTAACATTATGCTGTGCTTAGTCACACAGTCGTGTCCAACTCTCTGTGACGCCATGGACTGTAGCCCGCCAAGATACTCTATCCATGGGCATTTCCCAGACAAGAATACTGGAGTGGGTTGCTATGCCCTCCTCCACAGGATCTTCCCAATCCATGGATAAAACCTGGGTCTTCTGCATTGCAGGTGGATTCCTTACTGTCTGAGCTACCAGGGAAGCCCAAGAATACTGGAGTGGGTAAGCCTATCGCTTCTCCAGGGGAACTTCCCCACCCAGGAATCAAACTGAGGTCTTCTGCATTGCAGGTGGATTCTTCACCAGCTGAGCTACCTGAGAAGCCTAGTTTTAACATTACTTCATAATATTCACATATACTACTTATATGAAAAAACTACTATTATTAAGCAATGCTATTTTAAAACCATGCTAATAAAATTCAAGTATAATTATAAAAGTAGTTATTTGTTTGAGTTATACTGGCATTTGAATACAATACTGCTTAAATAAATGCCACCTCCTAGGAAAGTTCTAGAAATGCAAACAAGAGAGCATTGTCAATAAGAGAAAAATTCTGGAGGCAGAAAACAATACAATTCAATGAAGTCAACAGGTGGGCAAGAATTTCTCTTTGTTGTCACAACATATAAGATCATTATTTAGATCTCTCAGTTCAATCTAAGATTTCCTCTCAATTAA
This sequence comes from Neotragus moschatus, assembly GCA_006410615.1. Lineage (NCBI taxonomy): Eukaryota > Metazoa > Chordata > Mammalia > Artiodactyla > Bovidae > Neotragus > Neotragus moschatus. Next base: position 382,413 of record SJYA01002195.1, on the reverse strand, counting down.
ATAAACCACTTTATACACTTTTTTATAAACAAGAATATATCTATACTAACTTATTGAAAGTAACATGGTAAGAAACAGCAAATATAAGCTAATTCACTAAAAACATGAGACATATGTGTGTGCATATATATCTATATATACAATTATACATCTCCATCCTGCTCTGCAGTTCAAGCCGTAAAGAATCCACCTGCAATGCAAGAGACACAGGAGACATGAGTTTGATCCTTGGGTCGGGACGATCCCAAGGAAATGGCAACCCACTCCAGTATTCTTGCCTAGAAAATACCATGGACAGAGGAGCCTGGTGCGCTGTAATCCATAGGGTCGCAAAGAGTCAGACATGACTGAGTATGCACACACTTGCACTATTACATACATATTCATATATTCACAGAGGTCATGTGTGTATTATTTGTATTTTACCTAATATGGTGGCTCAGCAGTAAAAGAATCTGCCCGTAATGCAGAAGTGGGGACTCGAGTTTGATTCCTGAGTTGGGAAGATCCCCTGGAGAGGCAAATGGCAACCCATTCCAGTATCCTTGCCTGGAGAATCCCATGGACAGAGGAGTCTGGCAGGCTACAGTCCATGGGGTTGCAAACAGTAAGCCACAACTAAGCAACTAAACAACAACAGCAACAACATGTGTTCTCCACATCAGTGCTTCTTCCTTTTTGGAAGTCATAGACCCCCTCGTAGAGTCTATTCCCCAGAAAAATGCAAATACGCTTATGTACAACATTTTACATTCATTTCTCAGGGAGTCTGTATGATCAAGAATAAACAGAATTGCAACTTTGCAAACTGATTACCTCTGCATTGAGGTAGGGGGCCACTCCACTCTCCTTGGTCATCTTTTACAGTACAGTTGATAGAGCTCTCTCCATGTAGGGTGAAGCCTTCCATACATTTATATGTTACAGACTGTCCATATGCATAACTGTTTTGTTTCTCTTGAATCATTCCATGGTCAACTTTTGGTGGTTCTGGACATAAGATTTCTTTTAAAACATCATAACATATGTTAAATTAATTAAATCCCCAAGATAATTTTATAAACAAGATTAAAATATGTTAAATATTTCATTAAAAAATAAAAATATACCATTCTTCTAAATTAAACATTTCATCTCAGAGAAAGCAAGGCAGAGACTTCCATTTAAGGAGCAAAAGGACTTGAGTTTAAACTAAGATATACCCTCCTTGGAGCAGAGAAGAAGGCTCTGCTTTTGATTCTAGGGAGAAACAATACTGAATGAAAGGAGCTGGGAATGTAAGTGGCATGCATGGGAAAGAGAAATTTTGGATAGAGCAAAAGATTTCTAAAGTCAAAATTAGACTTTGATTTTCAGGATAAAATTTTTAAAGCATGTGTTGACTCCTGGCCTTTTATTTGAAGTAAATCTTACTGAGCAGGTGAATTTGTAAAACAAATACAAGCAAAGTATTGATTGTTATATTATAAAAAGAAGCCTCTCCCTGGCAGCTCCTCTGATAAAAAAAATTCAGTGGTTCCACATTCTCTAGAGACATGAACCTGTTTTTCTTGTCTTTTTTTTTTTTAAGCAAGAAAGCAATGTGATCACATGAGGCTGTCAAATTATATTACATCAAATACTCTTAAGTACCCAGACAATACCAGCTATTTATGAATTACTTTTAGGCCACTGATCAAAGCAGGGAACAAAAACAAGCTAATCTGATTTACACTGGGCTGAGTGGGTATTGACAACACACATTACCATCAGTTCAGTCCCAACAGTTTCTGAGCATCTAATACATATTGGTCATTGTTCTATAAATAGAAGTATAACCAAGTAAGATACAGTTCCTCTGTCTTGAACTATAGTGGAAAGAGACATTCAAAGAGATCATTTCCATACAAATTCCATAATTCTGTGGATTATCACAGAAGTATGCACAGTGGTGTGGAAAGAACGAACAGTTAGCCAGCCTGGGACTGTGGATACAGTCAGCAAAAGCTTCGAGGAGAAATTCGAGAGCAAACTCTTAAAAAATAAAATAAAAGGGGTAAGAGGCGCTGAAGGGATTTCCTGGCAAAGGCAGTATCATACGAAATGATGTGGGGACAGGAAAAAGTCTGAGGTATCCAGACAACCTCAGTAATTTGTGAAGGAGGAGGGCGAGACATAAAGTGTGGAGAATTGGATAGACCATGGCTAGACTTGTACACTATATGAAGGGGTTTAGACCTGGTACGCTGGACGTGATGAGGAGATATTATCAAGTCTCTCTCAAGAAGGGAAGAGACAAGTCACATTTGTGTTTCAGATGGATGACTGGGTAGAGGCTGGATAAAACACTAAAGGTGTGTGAGAATGGAGGCTGGAGGCCACTGCACTCAGCATCACGTGAGCAAGTGGAACTCCTGCCTAGCTCCCACATGGAAAGGCCATGCCCTTGCCCTCCTCTGGGTGTGCCTCTCTCTACTACTAGATGGGGAATCTGCAGGGCTGAGATAGTATTCTCAATGAGAGCTCCTCCCCAACCCATCCTAAATCACGCTCCAGGAACTGGTACCCAGAACTCCCTGGGCCAACACTCCTTTCAGGGCTTCTCCTAGTCCATATTCTTGACAATAGTCTATACTGCTCATGTGTCCACCTTTAGGCCAGAATTCAATGGAGTGGGGCTAAGGGTTATAGGGGATATGATTTGGATGTGTCGATCGAGCTATCCATTTACAGGCATCAGAGACCCCTCACAGTGCAAGAAGGGGGCACCAACTTGAGAAGGGCTGAATCTTAGATTAGGGACCTCCATTTATACTCTTGTCCTAGGCCCTAAAAATGTTAGGAATAGCCCTTATTGCAAAGTCTAAATGAAGGCTAGTAAACCATATTAAAAGTGTTATATAGAGAAGATAATACAGGTTTGAGAAATATATTAAGGAGATAAAGGAAAAAATATTTGGTAATTACAAGTGAGAGGTTAAGATAAAGAGAGAGGCCTGGACAGATATTATATAGCAGCAATTGATTCTAGGCTAGTGTGTACTAGCAGTCAACTAAAATTATTTTTGAAAAGAAAATATTGGCAGCGAGATAGGAAAACAGGTGTTTCTGACACTGAGGCTTTCTTCAGAGGTGAATAAGTATCACCTCTGATTGGCGTATGGCCAAGGAAAAGTTCTGAATATGTCCACTGTTCCTTCCTTCTTTAGACTCACACCTGCATATCCACATCCACAAAGGGACATCAGGGCTGCCTCACATGTTGATAAATGCCCAGACTGCACACTTGAGATATGCTGTGTGCTCAGTTGAGGTCAAAAACCTCACTGATTAAGAATTTATACTTTCCACTTGAAGTCTTTGGTGGAAAGTCTACACTAGGAGAAGTAGGGCTTTAATAGGGATAGTTGAAGACATGGGGTAGCTGAATGAAAAGGCCTCTTTCCCATGGAATACAGATGTCAGTGATTGCAGAGTTGCAGAGCCAGGTAAGAGAGTCAGAGTGGAAAATATGAAAATCAGGGGTTTTACCACAGAATTGAAGATATTAGACAGAGAGCAGGACCTGGACTAGCTGTAAGCAAACACAAAGAGAAACTGGGTTTGCAGTGCAAAAGCTCTTCTGTGCCGGAATGCATGCTTGGTGTACACAGTTCTGTGAACTTCATGACAGCAGTTGCTTGTAAATATGTTGGCCTCAACTGGGAGACTGCTTGTCCAGACTTTGTGACAAGTTGTTGCCTCCGTCAGAAGAAAAGATACGGTTTAGCTCCTACTTGCTTTCCATATTTGCTTTAGTATCAGTTACAGGATTCCTAACTGGATGATATAGGAAAGGTGATGGTGGGTAGTACGGATGAATATTTGAAAATAATAATGAAAAAAAGGAAGAAATAGTAGATATAGGAGGTAGGGCCCAAGGTGGGTGTGGCAAGAGCAAACTCCTGGTTGGCAAGGCTTCATTTCATTTGTCTTCTTATCAGCTGACCCCACACATTCCCTACCAGAGTGTGGTGCTTGTTAAATTTCACTACATCTACTCAAGTTTCCTGCTCTTAGTAACACCAAAACTTGAAATGAGCAATAATTTCAATGAGGATGAGAGAAATAAAGCCTAGTTTTTAAAACACTGCACATATCCACTCCTCTGTTTTCAGGAGACATACGTCTCTAATGCACACATATTTAACTTGATATACCCTTTTAGGAAATTAGCCTTTGTGCCCTCTTCCCTCTTGAGAAGACAGAATTTTCAAGTGCAGATATTTCTTCATTATGATGTATGCTTATTTCTCTAAAGATAAAAGCCTATCACGGTTTAAAACATTTCAACGTAATTAGCTCAGTCAACAATCCTTAAAGGAATCTAGTGTAAATTAACACTAGGTCTTAGAAGAATGATGGGCTTGAAATCAAGAGGTCTGGGTTAAGTGCCTACTTTGGCCACTTATTTTGGCATATAGGGCCAAGTCGTACAGACCTTTTAATGAATAGTATTTTAACCACCACAAAGTTAAAAATTATGAAGGAGGGGAAAAAAATCCCAAATCTATTTTATTTGACTGTTAGAAGGAATGATAAGATAATAAATGATCAAACACAATATAAACCTTAATTTTTAATCCTTTATCCTCATGGTTAATAAATTAAGACGCATTACTAATAGAGTTATATAAACAAGGCAAATCATTCACACATTGGAAGGTGACGGTACTACAAACATATACTGAGGGTAATTCTAAAGAGCAAAAAGCAATTTATCATTGATTATTCAGTCCTACAGCAGAGTGCTTAGATTTTTTTCAGTCTTACTTTGGCATTCTGGAAATCCATCAGTCCACCCAACAGTACTTCCCATAGGAGCACAGAAACTAAAATCTGCACCAACTAATTTGTACCTAAAATAATGAGGGAAGAAAAAAAAAATTAAGTTCCATTCACACGTATTTGACTTCCCTTAAATCCTTCAGAATAGGACCTTACAATATTCATTACACCAGTAGATAGAGACAAGACAAATAGGTGATAAAAGCTCATTTGGCAGTTTAAAGGAAAAGAAAAAAATATATCTAAAAGGGTGACATCAAAGATTTAAAAAGTGTAAGATAAGCAAAATATTTTTTTATTTGGGTAAGGCATATTTTAGAAAATATTAAAATATTTAAAAACATTTTTAAAGAATACAGATGCTTAAATCTTTTCTCTTTCTGAGTTCTAAAAGATCAATACAGATTCCATAGAATAACAGAATGTACTTATATTTAAAGGGTTCAAAGTATCCCCAGATTTAATGATCCAAATATCTGTGTTTAGTACAGGAGACAGATGATACTGGTAGCTTTATAAATAACAGGGAGACACACACAGAATAAAATATCATAGTTCAATTTACAGATATTAAATGAGAAAATAAAGTTTCTAGCAGCACTTGAAACACTGATAATCCTCAATGATAATACTCCTTTCCCATACACAGAGAACGTACAAAGATCTTAGGTCAGAATGATATTTTTACACTAGGAATGATTGTTTTTAACCCTTGGTATTTTATAAAAGATTGTTTACATACAAAGAAAACAAACAAATGCAAACTCATTATTTAGGTAAAGACTGGTTTCAACACTGAAAAGATTTAATTTCTCTAAGGATCATCAACTTATCACAAGTTTTTTCCTCTACAAGTCACAGTTAAAACTTTATAATGAAATCTAGCAATTGAGAGAATTTTGGTGGTATTATAAGAAATATTCCTTTCTTGCCCCATTGTACTAACTTTAACTGCAATGAATTCATCATTGAACAGAGGGTGGTTTTATTGCTTATCACAAATCTAAAGGTTTCCATCTTAAATTCTAATTTGTTTTTCCAGTTGTTAAATATAGTGTTTCACATGCTCAAACTTACCCTGTGTTACATGAAAAATAGATGGTCGCACCAAGTAGTATGTCAGTTGTTATATTGACATGACCGTTTTCTATTTCTCTAGGCTTAGGACATGATTTTTCTAGGAAAGAATATAAATTGATTTTTTTTTCATTAAATTATCAGGCACATCTATGCAAATTCACCATCTGAACCATTGCTATTACTTATCCAACTATTTAAATTGTACCTTCATTTTATCAGTTTCAAGAAAGCAAGGTATTCGTCCATGGGGTCACAAAGAGTCAAACACGACTGAGAGACTTTCACTTTCTTTCAAATATACACTTAAGTCATTTTGCGCTATGTTAAGTCACTTCAGTCCCATCCAACTCCATGCAACCCTGTGGACTGTAGGCTGCCAGGCTCCTCAGTCCCTGGGATTCCCCAGATAAGAATACTGGAGTGGGCCATTTCCTTCTCCAGGGGATCTTCCTGACCCAGGGATCAAACTCATGACGTTTAAGTCTCCTGCATTGGCAGGAGAGTTCTTTACCAATATTGCATTTTTAGGTAACCTGAAACTAAGTTTAATCTTAGGTTAAAAGGTTTTTCCAGTGGTCATGTATGGATGTGAGAGTTGGACTATAAAGAAAGCTGAGCACAGAAGAATTGATGCTTTTGAACTGTGGTGTTGGAGAAGACTCTTGAGAGTCCCTTGGACTGCAAGAAGATCCAACCAGTCCATCCTAAAGGAGATCAGTCCTGGGTGTTCATTGGAAGGACTGATGTTGGAAACTCCAATACTTTGGCTGCCTGATGCGAAGAGTTGACTCATTTGAAAAAACTCTGATGCTGGGAAAGATTGAGGGCAGGAGGAGACGGGGACGACAGAGGATAAGTTGGTTGGATGGCATCACCAACTCAATGGACATGGGTTTGAGTAGACTCCGGGAGTTGGTGATGGACAGGGAGGCCTGGGGTGCTGCGGTTCACGGGGTCGCAAAGGGTCAGACATGACTGAGTGACAGAACTGAACTGAACAGAAACCTTAAATGTGAAATCAGTGGCCGAAGTAATATTTCTCGCTCACAAGTATTTAGGTTGCCTAATTTAAAACAAATTGGTTCTAATGGTTCATTTAAGAAACATTCTAAATAATAATATGTACACATAGACTTCTACTATGAGTGAAGGAAGAAACATTATTTTCCCCCAAACACCATACGATTAAGATTACTCTTTAAAACTATACTCACTTTTACAAAATCTATCAGGTTTGGACCATATAAAATTCTGAAGACAAGTTATGTTTCCTGAGAGAGAAGGGTCCCGTATGTAGCCTGCACGGCACTCATATTCCACAGTGGAACCTTCTGGGAAATAATTCTGTCGGCTATAAGACTTCTTGAGAGATGCAAAAATTAGCCTGGTTGGAACATCACAGCTACCTGAAAGTATTAACAAAACAACAACAACAAAAGATGAGTATCACTTGATGTTATAATCTATGTCTAATTATCTGGTCCTTAGATCACTCTTTCTCTGTATTTATTTGTACATTTAGTATTCATATTAATGTCACTATGGCAGTGATAGTGTATCAGCATATTCACACATAAATTTTAATTCTCTAATTACTAGAGCCCTGTGAAGTAGATTTGGTACACCAAAGTCGCTGTGTCCACAATTTAGAAAATGTAACTTATTTAAGTTGCCTGGCATAATTCTGGCATTGACTCAGTTAATGCCAATTCCCTTACCCTGTCCCAGGTATCATAGGGATAGCTAAGAACCAGCATGTCCAGATCCCTGGGCTAGTGTCCTAGACAACAATAATAGTTAACAATGATAGCTAACATTTGTTGAGTACTTATAAATGTTTTACCCATGTAAACTCATTTAATCCTCAGGACAACCTATGGAGGCAAGGATCAGATGAGCCAATGGAACACATGAAGTATTTAAAAACTGGAAACATCCAGAATTATAGTGAATTATAATATAATATAGAATTAATCCAGAATTATATGTGAATTTATAGTGGCATCATATAGTGTAAGGGACATTAGATCTTTGATCAACAGACTCACTGGCTCTTCTGCATAGGGAGCTTCTGATCCCAAGGAAATTGTTTAACTGGGAGCTGCTTTCTCAACTGTAAAATGTGGATAAGTCCTTAACTAACCTCAGGGAGTTGCTTGAAGAATTAGATGAAGTACTCTATGCAGAATAGTTAGAAACACTAAAGCACGATACATGTGCAAAGACATGTACTTCAAAAACAAAAAGTTCAAGCTGATTTCACACCTGATTTCAAAAAATACCTGTAGCAGTTTCTATGTTCACTGTAGCTTCTATTGTTCCAAGTTGCTCAAACGCAGGAACTAACTTTTTATCTTTACTTGTACATCTCAAGGCTAAACTAGGGCAATGACTATAAAGATAGACTTTGAAATGAAAATCGAGAATTTTTTAAAATACCACCACTTGTACTGGGCAAGTCCTACAGAAGACTCTGTTATGGGTCTCAAGGTAACTACCAAACAGAGTTATAGATAATTTACTCCCTAAACAGTACCTCTTGTTTATTTTCGCTATTAATCAGTTCAAGAGTTACAGTGTTAGGAAAAAAAAAAAATAAACCTGTTAATGAAGAGCAAGACCTATTCCAGGAAGTAACACCATCAATTAGCTAGATTGTGAATTGCCAGCAGGTATGCCCAGGTGATTAATAAAGCTAGAAAACTATCAATTACCAGTCATTCCAAAGAGGGATAAAATTAAACATTCCATTCCCATAAGTTTTCTAAAATGAAATGAAGAACTTACGATCACAAAAATCTGCAAGCTCTGACCATTCATTATTCTGACAGACCACTGAGTCCGCCTTGCCAGGAACTTTTACAAAGCCTTTGTTACATTTGTAGTTTACTGTGCTATTTTCAGGAAAACTTGTACGTCTTCCCAAAGTTGCTTGGGCATTAGGCACATCTGGGGGAAGGCTGCAGTCACCTAGGAAGGAATAAACAAAACTGAAGGAAATACCACTTTTCAATTCATAGCAACATTCTTTTCCCAAGACAAATAAGGGAGGCAGCAAAGGCTTTTGATGCCTACGTAATATTTCCATCCAGTGCTGAGCTGACACATCAAGAACTTGCCAGGCTTCCTGTCTGTCAATTAACTCAAAACTAAAAGAAATTCCTGCCCCTCGTTATCATACACATACAGAGAGAGCTTTAGACTTTCACAGAGATACTGTTTCGAGGCACACAATACAGACAGACGCCCCCTTGGAACGTTACACCTGGAGGAGAAGACGCGCAAACTTGTAGTGCCAACTCTGTGCACGACTGGACCCTGTGGTGGTCAATGATCTGGCTTCCCAACCTTAAGGAGACGCCAAGGATCCACTCTCTTCGACCTCTGCCTGTCTTTTTGGCTTCTCGATGTTTGCCCCCTCTCCCCTAGAAGGCTCACTCCTAAAACCCTGCCAGCTGGGGTCCAGCATAGTAAACCGCCTGGTGGCAGGTGAGCAGCGAAGAGCCTCTTTCCGTTCCCAGGGATCCTGCCAGTAGGAGGGCTGACGCTTACAAGGTGGAGGATTCCGGGAACGATTAGGGATGCCCACATGGCCCACCCTCCGCGTTCCACGGACTCCTCGGCTGTCGTGCCGACGACCTCCACCCCTTCCACCCTGCCCGAAGGTCGAGCCGCAGGGGTGGGCTTCGGCCGCGGACCCCCACTCACCCGACGCAGCCGGAGGACGCAGGAGTAGCAGCAGCAGCTGCGGGCCCAGCCCGCCCAGGAGGCTCAGCACCGCGCGAGCGCGCGGGCGCGCGGGGCTCATGGCGCGCGGGGACGGGGACCGGGCGTGGGCCTCCGCGGCGAAGACACAGCAGGCTGGAAACCCGAGCTCAAGTCGGGGCAGCGCTCTGAAGTTAAGCAACTAACAGTTAGATTAGCGCCCTGGGCGGGGCCTGGGCTCTGACTCACCAAAGGACTGAGAAAGAGACGAGTGGGCGAGGGCTTTTCTCACACCAGGTGCTGGGCGGGGTAAGGGCGGGAGCCCCATCTTCACGGGCCCTTGGGATCAGAAAAAGAGGAAAAAGAGGGGCCCGAGGCAGGGCAAGCAGCTCGTCGGCGACGGACTCTGGGACCCTTGCTTTCTCTTTGCTAGGGTGGGGCCTGCTATGAACGGCCGAGTGGAAATGTAAATATCTGCTTTCTTACGTAAACAAAATAATAGGGGGGAAAGGAGGAGAGAGGAATGGTTAAGCGGCGTAGGCGTTCCTCCCCCTGGAATCTGGATTAGTTCAAGTGGAAATGAACCGCCTTTGAGTGCTGCAGAGCTGAGCCGTAGGTGCGGCGGGCTTGGAGTTTTCCCCGGGAGCTGAGAAACAGGACCCACCCAGGGACCCGGCGTCTTCAATTTGGAGATCTGTCAAGTAGCAACAAGATGAGAGGGAAGAACCACCGCGTGCTGTCTCCTTGAACATTCTGTAATCTGAAAACAGCAAACGAGAAACCGTCTGAGAAAATAGGTCGAGAAACAGCAGGGAGTGAACAGTGTTCTTAGCATGTCTGCATGAGAATCGCTTTCATCGCCAGGGCTATTCCTTATAAACCAAGGACACCTCTTGGATTCTACTTCGGGACTGTTATAGTGTGACTGCAAGTAGAAAGTCACCGTCCTGTGCTATAGGCATGTGTTGGCTGGGAGAAAGTTGTAAAAACATACGGAGCGCTAGAAAGCTAAATAATAAGAGGGTGGATTTTAAGAGGAAACTGTTAGAAAAACCTTAAGTATATGCCAGGGGTTTGCCAGGGTGGCCACACCTTAAAATGACATGGGGATGTTTTTAAAATCCAAGTGTTCAAGCTACAGCTGAAGTTAAATTAGAATCCCTGGAGATGGGACCGGGAGGACATCAGGATTGTTTAAAGTGCTCCGCGTAATTCTACTTTGCAGCCAAGTTGAGCTGCAAAGCCACGGAGCTATGATAGTGCTGGTCAAAAACACCAAAGGGCATTGATAAAAGGGCCAGTTATTCATCCTTACTGGGAACAACTCAGAACATATTTCCCTTCAATAGTTTAACTGAGCTGGTTAGCAGAGTCCTAGCCTGGGTTTCCTATCCTTCCAGACACTTTACCTGATTAAATGAAATCCCCAATTTGAAATTATGCCTTGGTCCTTGGACCAGCTGTGAAGTCCATGCCTCTTATCCTTTCCTGAATGCTTTCTGATCACTCTTTATTGGTTAGTGTGAGCTTTATAAGGAGGAAAAGCGACAGTTTCGACAACAGTATTTTCTCTGGCTCACGCTTACTGTACTGAACAGAACTCGGTGTCACCCAGTGCTAGGACCATTCCAGGAAATGAACTATAGGCTTTCATTGAAGCCAAGCAATATTAAAACACCTTAGAGTTTAGAAGGGAAGGGGCGTGCTTTTAAAACCAACAATGTGATCCTCATCCTTGATATCAAAATACCTTATTTTTACTTCCATATTTGGCATAAAATCACAAAGTGTGTAAGGGCTCAGAGTGTTTTAGAAGTTTTACCAGATCTTCATTTTTTTTTCCAAAGAGCTTCCCCTGACTTTACCACTCCCTTTTGCTACACCATCATAAGCAAGTAGTGTACATTCCTGCTTGAGCTCATAGAAGTGGTGTCAAAGGCAGGGTGGCATCATCAAAAATAGTTAGAGATCAAGGCCAGTTATGGAGTTGCTAAAGACTTAACTATGAGGCTTGTTGCGACTTCCCTTTCACTTTTCACTTTCATGCATTGGAGAAGGAAATGGCAACCCACTCCAGTGTTCTTGCCTGGAGAATCCCAGGGACAGGGGAGCCTGGTGGGCTGCCGTCTATGGGATCACACAGAGTCGGACACGACTGAAGCGACTTAGCAGCAGCAGCAGCATGAGGCTTGTTAGAACTGTTTATTAAGTGAATATAATAACTTTTTATTCAAAGAAAACATTGAAGTCTGCAAATGTAGGAAAAAAAAAAATATCTATCATCCAGCTTAACCACACTAAATGCTCTAAGCATTTACCTTCCAAACTACTTAGTTGATAATCCATCTTTTTTTAAAGGCACTTTTAAGAGAAGTAACTGAGTGGACTCTAGTAATACTTTCAGTAACAGCACTCCCAAAATTTCAACATTTCCTCAGAATGTTGAAAAAAGAAAAAAAAAAATTCCACTTATTCAAATTAGAAAAAGGGTCTATGATAAAAATCTATGCATGTTTAAGAAAAATTAAATATTCAGATTTGTAATTTACTGAAGATTATTTTGGCCTCAATTTGTTGTGTGCCAATATAGACATCATATACTGTTTTGCCATGACAACTTCTTAAAGTGGAGATAACTGTCCACATGAGGAAACCAGCTAAGAAGGTAACCAATTTACCCAAATCTGTGCAGCTAGTAAGTGACCAGGCCAGAATCTAAATCCAGTTTGTCTTAGTCCCAAACCTCTACTTACCTATCCTCCTCTACCACACTACATTCTTTTTGTTGGAATTAATCAGCAAAGTTTTCTTCTATGTGAAGGACTCTGAATTAGGCAATTTGGGGAGATGATTTGAGACCCAGCTGCATCTGATGACAGCAGTGGTCCTGAGCCTTCACATTTGATCCATAAAAAAAATCTGTGTATTCTCAGGGACTCGGGTACCCATTGATCAAGAAAGATTTGGGACAAAAATAGGCTCTACAGGGCTTTGCAATTCCAAAGCAATGTTTATATAATTAGGTTGAAAAACATTTAGCAAAATAGAAAATAGCTCTACGATTTTCTCAGAGGTTAGAAAACATGGCTTCTACCACTGTCCCAGGCACCATCCAGTGACTACATCAAAGGTTTTCAATACACTGAGGGCCACTTAGTGCTCAGAAGCACACTAAGAAAGTGATGATACTTGTGTTCCAGAATCTGTAACCTAAGAGAGAGGTTTTATGTGATAAATTCCATGAGCATGCCACAATCAATGTGCTATGAGGGTTCAGAGAAGACAAAAAGGAACATGGCTGTTGGGGCAAAGGAGGCTGACATCCTAGTGATTCAACTAAATATGACAAATGAAAGTGAAATCGCTCAGTCATGTCCAACTCTGCGACCCATGGACTGTAGCCCATCAAGCTCCTCCGTCCATGGGATTCTCCAGGAAAGAATACTGGAGTGGGTTGCCATTTCCTTCTCCAGGGGATCTTCCCGACCCAGGGATGGAACCCAGGTCTACCACACTGCAGGCAGATGCTTTAATGACACATGAATATCAATGTAATAGGGAAAATATGAAAATAGATAAGAATAGTATGAGCAGAGATTTGAGGTCAGGAAAAGCAGAGTTTATTCCAAGAGGAGTAAGGAGTTTCATTTAGGGAGAGCTTGTAGAACTGAATTAGAGAAATAAAAGGTTGAAACATAGACTGGCAATAGATTTGAGGGAACCTTAAATGCAAAGCTTTTCCACATTTAGTGCTGCTCAGAAGCACTGGAGAACTGTTGAGAATTTTAAGCAGGAAGTTGAGTGAATTTCACAGTTGTGTGTAGGATGTTGCAATGGGGTGACTGAACAAAGACTCGATTTATTACAGCTAACTGTACAGTGGTCGAACCACTTAAGATTGGTGAACAAAAATGTCTTTAATTTTAGATTAATAAATGTATGTTAAGGAAACAATCTTGTTACTCTAAAAAACCCTTGACATGATGATTATAGCCATTTGAGTTTTTATGATTGCTCTTACCAAGTATGTTTCAATGGAAGAACTTACAATTTGGTGACTCATAGATAAGGAAACAAGGGGAGGGGAAAGTGTTAAAGCTGACTCAGCGCTTTGGTGTTTGAGCCTAGAGGTCCTATTTGAAAGAACTGTTTCAAAGTCAAGAGATAATTTAGGGAAGAAATAAAAATTTGGTGCATTTGTTGAAAGTAAAATGCCTTGGCAGGGTGTCTGTCCACATGGAGGTCTATAGCATAAGATGAAAACGTAGATAAGGTTGAGCTGGAGCTTGGATGATATGTCTGAAGACATGGTAACCAAGGGAGAGAATGTAGACAGAAACTCGAAGAGGCCTGAGGTGTGAGCCTTGCCCCATCAGTCCCTTGCCTCCACAGTACAGTACAAATAATAAAGGGGAGGGAGGCAACAGTGGAAAGAAAAAAGTGCCATTTCCTGGAAGCCTAGAGACACAAAACCTTAAGCCAGATGTTATCACTCTATCTGTTAGGAAGGCAGTTGGTGTTTACAGAGGTTGTAAGTAAGTGAAGTAGTTCAGTCCTGTCCGACTCTTTACAACCCCTTGGACTGTAGCCTACCAGGCTCCTCGCTCCATGGGATTCTCCAAACAAGAATACTGGAGTGGGTTTGCTCTTTCCTTCTCCAGGGGATCTTCCAAGTGCCTCCAGATCACTTGGCAGTGAAGGGTGGAGCTGAGGCTTAGGACCTTAACCCCTCTGTTACACTGCTCAGCATCACCCCCTCTGCAAATCCCCCTGCTCACAAAGTCAGATCCAGTACCAAAGGACCACTACCTTTCAGTATCTTTCAGTTCCTCAATTCTAAATCAGTCTACTTCATATTTGCATTCATAACTCAGCCTAGAATTATCCCGTCAATCTTAAAGTGGCCAATGAAAGTCAAAACTTTTTCTGAGATATTTTGTCACACAGTTGCAAACCAGGGCAGCTGTGCTGCACAGAATAAGTGTATTCGTAAAAAATAAATGAAAACTGAAGAGCAGACTCCTGCTTCTTTTAAGAGAAGTTTATTCTTCAGGAATTCACTAATCAAGGTATCTGTGCTACATCAAATTTAGCTTTTTTTTTTTTCCACTAGGGGCAGGTTTAGCAGTACCCCATAAAAGTGACTTAATACCATGTGGTGTTTGCACTTGGCATGGTGGCATCCTGCCTTGCCTCTGGCTTCCTCGTGCGTGAGGAAAGGCTCACAGGCCAAATGGAAGCATGGTGCTTGACTCACATGAGCAAATGTTTCTAGCTAAGCCCTGATTTTGTAAGACGACAGTGAATTTTTGCCAAAGTGGAGGTGGTGGCAGGAACCAGAAACTTGTGTGGTGTGTGTGTGTGTGTGTATGTGTGTGTGTGTGTGTGTGTGTGTACATATCTGTGTGTTTGAGTCTGTGTCTATATACATGTGTGTATGTGTATTAAAGTGTGTGTGTCTGTGCTTCTGAATGTATGTGAACATGTGAGTATGTACGTGTATGTGTGCGTATGTATGCTCATGTGTGTGTGGGTATATGTGTCTTAGTGTATATGTGTGAGTGTGTGATGGGAAGCAACATAGCACAAAGGCTGAGTGGGAAGTTTGGGAGTCATATTGTCTTATTTCAAATACGGACTCTATTGCTCCCTTACTTTCTGTATGGCATGGTAACCAACCACTGTGACACAAATCACTTTTTTGTAACTCAGATATGATAATGTTGCCTATCTCCTAGGGTTTTTGTGAAAGATAAATGAGGTAACGTATGTAAAACACTTGGTACTTTGTGTGACACACAGTGACTACTCAATGACTGTTACCAACAACGGATGACAATGACGGGCATGAATGAGCACTTCATATCCCAGGACAGGCCCGCTTTTCGTGTAATGTCTTTTAAAAAAATCATGATAGAGAATCTGAAAAATCTATAAAAGAAGTATCAAGGAGATGCTAATAGTGTTGAGACCATTCCACTATTCGCCTTATTCTTTCCCTACCCAGTAGAATTTCACCATTGGCAAAATTAGGTCATTTACAAAGATTCAGATTTGTTTAACATTGTCCCCCTCCCTACTTCCCCTGTAACCCCATCTGCATTTTGTTTGCCTTGATTTATGATCTTGCAAATGAAAAAGCAAAATTACAGTCTGAGCTCATTAGACTTGCACAAGGGTGAGGAGAGAAAAGAGAAATGTGTACTTCAGGATCCCATCGCACGTGCTGCTCTTAGTTTGAGGACTAACCTCACTGCTTAGCCATCACGGCAATGCCACAAGCAAACAACAACTCCGTCCATTTGCACATAACACAAGTGCTCAAAGGAGAAAATGATTGGCTCGAGAGATACATATGGCAAAACCAAGGTTTGAATCCAGGTCTCAGTAGCTTTAAAATTGTGCTCTGTCCATTACACGTTACTTAATATTTGTTGGTACATAATTAAAGATAACTGTTCCTTGATATTTCTCAGAAGGACTCATTAATGGATAAATATTTTCTTATTACTTCACTTTTAGTTGTCAAATAAAAGCCAATTACCTAAAGATGAGCATTTCTCTGGAATAAATTGCACTTTTTCGTATAAACCCAAATAGTCTGCTATAAAGAAGGTGATTCAAACAAACATTGACTACAATGCTCTTTCCTCGAGGTCTCCATTTCTTACCTCCTCCTCTAAGACTTCTGTAGCATCCTTTCTTCTTCCTCCTACATATCAGTCCTTGTGCTTCGAAGCCCTTTGCCTCTCCCTGCTGATTCTTTTTTAGTACGTTCTGCCACATATGGGCTCACTGAAAGATAACTCTAAATCGCAAGAAGGTTTTTTGTGGCAATTACAAGATCTAATTTATCATTTTGTCTTTTATTCCCTAGTGCAATTTCATGCACAGAGTAAGTATTGAATAAATGGTTGTTATATTTACCAGTCTATCTTCCTTATGACCCTAGAATTTATTGACTTAATAAACACAGCAGATATACTAAGATAAGGACTGAAAGCAGTATTTCAACTTTAGCCATTGCTCTCTCATAATCCATAATTTAGATAAATCTTCCATGACCTCTGTAGCTGATTAGAACACCAACAGGTAGAAAAGAGAGTAAAGAATTTTCCAGGATAAAAGACCTATATAAGATGATTTTGAAATTTATTTGAGAAATACATGAAAGTGAGCTTCTTTTAACTTTTAGCCACCTCTCTCTCTACTTCAAATCTGCTTTATTCAAAGAATGGCATCATTATCCGTTCAGATCGAGGTAACTCCCCATCTCTTGCTTCTATTACTTAAGTCATTTTATGGAAAAAAAATATTCAAATGGCCAAAATAAGCATGGAGGGGAAAAGTTCAACATCGTTATTCAACAAGGAAATGAAAATCAAAAGCAGTAGGTTACTACTCATTGGAAAAGACTGATTCTGGGAGGGATTGGGGGCAGGAAGAAAAGGGGACGACTGAGGATGAGATGGCTGGATGGCATCACTGACTGGATGGGCATGAGTCTGAGTGAACTCCAGGAGTTGGTGATGGACAGGGAGGCCTGGGATTCATGGGGTCGCAAAGAGTAGGACACGACTGAGCGACTGAAATGAACTGAACTGAACTGAACTACTAACTCCCCATTAGAGAGACCAAAGTTTTAAAAGACCTTTTATTAGTGAGGATAAGAACACCTGGAATTCTTGTACATTGCTAGTGAGAATGNGACAGGGAGGCCTGGGATTCATGGGGTCGCAAAGAGTAGGACACGACTGAGCGACTGAAATGAACTGAACTGAACTGAACTACTAACTCCCCATTAGAGAGACCAAAGTTTTAAAAGACCTTTTATTAGTGAGGATAAGAACACCTGGAATTCTTGTACATTGCTAGTGAGAATGTAAAACAATACAACCACTTTGGGAAACACTTTGGTCACTTCTTAAAAAGTTAAATGGATACCTTATATGTTAGTCATTCAGTTGTGTCTGACTCCTTGTGACCCAATGACTTGGCAATTCCAATTCTAAGTATTGACCCAGGGGGNATAAACATGAATATTCAATTTTCATCATTATAAATCAGAAACCATTGTATATACATATGTTGTTGCTTAGTCACTCAGTTGTGCCTGACTCTTTGCAACACCATGGACTGCAGCACAGCAGGCATCACTGAGTCAGTGATGTCATCCAGCCATCTCATCCTCTGTCATCCCTTTCTTCTCCTGCCTTCAATAGTTCCTAGCATCAGAGTCTTTTCTGATGAATCTGATCTATGCATCAGGTAGCCAAAGTATTGGATCTTCAACTTCAGCATCAGTCCTTTCAATGAATATTCAGGATTGATTTCCTTTAGGATGGACTGGTTAGATCTCCTTGAAAACCAAGGGACTCTCAAGAGTCTTCGCCAACACTACAGTTCAAAAGCATCAAATCTTCGATAATCAGCTTTCTTTATAGTCCAACTCTCACATCCATACATGTCTACTGGAAAAACCATAGCTTTGACTATGCGGACCTTTGTCAGCAAAGTATTGTCTCTGCTTTTTAATACACTCTCTAGGTTGATCACTTCCCTGGTGGCTCAGACAGTAAAGTGTCTGTCTACATTGTGAGAGATCTGGGTTTGATCTCTGGGTTGGAAAGATTCCCTGGAGAAGGAAATGGCAACCCATTCCAGTACTCTTGCCTTGAAAATCCCATGGACGGAAGAGCTTGGTGCAGGCTACTATCCACGGGGTTGCAAAGAGTTGGGCATGACTGAGCGACTTCACTTTCACTTTCTAGGTTGATCATAGCTTTTTTTCAAAAGAGCAAGCATCTTTTAATTTCATGACTGTGGTCCCCATCTATTATGATTTTGGAGGCCAAGAAAATAAAGTCTATCACTGTTTCCTTCTCTTCCCTCAATCTATTTACCATGAAGTGATGGGACCAGATGCCATGATCGTAGTTTTTTTGAATGTTGAGCTTGAAGCCAGCTTTTTCACTCTCCTCTTTCACTTTTATCAAGAGGCTCTTTAGTTTCTCTTCACTTTCTGCCATAAGGGTGGTGTCATCTGCATATCTGAGGTTATTGATATTTCTCCTAGCAATCTTGATTCCAGTTTGTGCTTCATCCAGTCCAGCATTTCTCATGATGTACTCTGCATATAAGTTAAATAAGCAGGGTGACAATATACAGGCTTGACATACTCCTTTGCCAATTTGGAACCAGTCTATTGTTCCATGTCCAGTTCTAACTATTGCTTCTTGACCTGCATACAGATTTCTCAGGAGGCAGGTCAGGTGGTCTGGTATTCCCATTTCTTTGAGAATTTTCCACAATGTGCTGTGATCCACACAGTCAAAGGCTTTAGCATAGTCAGTGAAGCAGAAGTAGATGTTTTCATGGAATTCTTTTTTTTTTTTCTATGACTCAACAGATTTTCGCAATTTGATTTCTGATTCCTCTGCCTTTTCTAAATCCAGCTTGAACATCTGGAAGTTCATGATTCATGTTCTGTTGAGGCCTAGCATGGAGAATTTTGAGCATTATTTTGCTAGCATGTAAAATGAGTGCAATTGTGCAGAAGTTTGAACATTCTTTGGCATTGCCTTTCTTTGGGATTCAGACTGCAGGACATCTGGCTCTAGGGATATGATAATACCATTATCATTATCTGGGTCATTAAGATTTTTTGTATAGCTCTTCTCTGTGTTCTTGCCACCTCTTTTTAATATCTTCTGCTTCTGTTAGGTCCGTACGTTTCTGTCTTTTATTGAGCCCAGCATTGCATGAAATGTTCCCTTGGTATCTCTAATTTTTTTTTTTAGAGATCTCTAATCTTTTCCATTCTATTATTTTTCTCTATTTCTTTTCATTGTTGATTTTGGATAGTTTTCTTATCTTTCTGTGTTATTCTTTGGCAGTCTGTGTTTAGATGGATATATCTTTCCTTTTCTCCTTTGCCTTTTGTTTCTCTTCTTTTCTCAGCGATTTGTAAAGCCTCCTCAGACAAACATTTTGCCTTTTTGCATTTTTTTTCCCTTGGGGATGGTTTTAATCACTTCCTCCTGTACAATGTTACGGACCTCTGTCCATAGTTCTTCAGGCACTCTGTATATCAGATCTAATCCCTTAAATCTATTTGTCACTTCCTCTATATAACTGTTAGGGATTTGGTTTAGGTCATACCTGAATGGCCTAGAGGTTTTCCTTCAATTTGTTTGAATTTTTCATAAGGAGTTCATGATCTGAGCCACAGTCATCTCCTGGTCTTGTTTCTGCTGATTGTATAGAGTTTCTCCATCTTTGACTGCAAAGAATATAATCGATCTGATTTCAGTATTGACCATCTGGTGATATCCTTGTATCACTGGAAGAATATGTTTGCTATGAACAATGTGTTCTCTTGACAAAACTCTGTTAGTCTTTGCCCTGCTTCATTTTGTATTCCAAAGCCAAATTTGCCTGTTATTCCAGGTATCTCTCAACTTCCTACTTTTGCATTCCAGTCCCCTATGATGAAGAGGGCATCTTTTTTTGATGCTAGTTCTAGAAGGTCTTGTAGGTCTTCATAGAATCGCTCAACTTCAGCTGCTTTGGCATTAGTGGTTGAAGTATAGACTTGGATTATTGCGATATTGAATGGTTTTCCTTGGAAATGAACAGAGATCATTGTGTTGTTTTTTGAGATTGCACCCAAGTACTGCATTTTGGACTCTTTTGTTGACTGTGAGGGCTATTCCGTTTCTTCTAAGGAATTCTTGCCTATCATAGTAGATATAATGGTCATCTGAATTAAATTCACCCATCCTGGTTCATTTTAGTTCACTGATTCCTAAAATGTCGATGTTCACTCTTACCATCTCCTATTTGACCACTTCCAATTTACCTTGATTCATGGACCTAACATGAATCTACATGGATGTAACAGGAAGCTACATGACTTCCCTGTAGCTCAGATGGTAAAGATTCTGCCTCAAATGAAGGAGACCCAGGTTTGATCCCTGGGTTGGGAAGATTCCCTAGAGAAGGGCATGGGAACCCACTCTGTGTTCTCTCTGGAGAATCCCATGGACAGAGGAGCCTTATGTGCTACAGTCCATGGGACTGCAAAGAGTTGGATGACTGAGCCACTCACACTACTATGGACCTCATATTTCAGGTTCCTATGAAGTATTGTTCTTTACGGCATTGGACTTTACTTTCACCACCAGACACATCCACACTCAGACACATCCACGCTGGTCTTTGTCTCCACTTTGATTCAGCCTCTTCATTCCTTTTGGAGCTATTTCTTTGCTCTTCTCCAGTAGCATATTGGGCACCTACAGTCTTGGGGAGTTCATCTTTCAGTGTCATATCTTTTTGCCTTTTCATACTGTTCATGGGGTTCTCAAGGCAAGAATACTGAAGTGGTTTGCCATTCCCTTCTCCAGTGGACCACATTTTGTCAGACCTCTCCACCATG
>SJYA01002195.1:327069-360288 GCA_006410615.1 Neotragus moschatus | reverse complement strand
CTAATTAGCTTGTGAGTTATTAAAGAAAGTCTTCAGGCTCTAGTCACATTTCTTAATAAAATCACTTGACAAAATGCTAATTCAAAGTCCAGGGTCTAATGGAGATAGCAGACAGAAATAAGTTTTATTCATTAATTTAGCAACTATTCATCGTGCCCCAACTTTGTGCCAGGAAGTAGGCCTACTGACCATTTGACACCAGTACCTCCCATGGATGAAGCAGTGTGGCATACT
Organism: Neotragus moschatus; assembly: GCA_006410615.1. Classification (NCBI taxonomy): domain Eukaryota; kingdom Metazoa; phylum Chordata; class Mammalia; order Artiodactyla; family Bovidae; genus Neotragus; species Neotragus moschatus. Next base: position 360,054 of record SJYA01002195.1, on the reverse strand, counting down.
GGCCCAAGGGGAGCCTTTCCTCTCTAAAGGGGCTAATCGGAAGGGCTGCCAAGGGCCACAGATGTTCAGTCTGTGCACAGAGCATGACTGTATTTACTTTTAGCTGAAGTATTGTTTGACAAATATAGTTTTCATCATTTCAGATAAGTGACGAGTCCAAGCTTCCAAGAGGGGCTCCCAAATTAATCATTTTTTCTGTGATGATATCAGCATGCACTTAAAAGACAAATCAGATTCTTTGAGATGTCAGTAGTTTTAGGCTAGGGGCTGAAATGGTACGGCTATCTATTTCTCACGTCTAAGGCCAAACTGTTAAAAAGAAATGTAAGTTTCTATTGTGCATAGAGGAATTTGAAATCAATTCAGGTTTTATTTCTTCATTCCAAACCCCAATCCAGCTGACCACTTTCAGAGTATATGATTCCCTCAAAGCTCCACCAATTATGGGCAGCAAATTTAGCTTGGCAATGTTTACACTGAGGATATTGATGTTTCCAAAGGAAGCCTTTTCTACTGTGAAAGACCCAAAATGTCCAGTATATTTTCAGTATAAGCAAAGGTTGCAAAGGTTGCAGAGATTGCAAACCAGTGGCTTGCATGCTGGACCCAGAACTTGNAGCTCCACCAATTATGGGCAGCAAATTTAGCTTGGCAATGTTTACACTGAGGATATTGATGTTTCCAAAGGAAGCCTTTTCTACTGTGAAAGACCCAAAATGTCCAGTATATTTTCAGTATAAGCAAAGGTTGCAAAGGTTGCAGAGATTGCAAACCAGTGGCTTGCATGCTGGACCCAGAACTTGATATGCATTGTTTGTCTAGGCTCCAAGCCTCCACTCAGGCCCCAGGTCCCGTCCTTACCTCTCCTACTCTAGGATATTCTTCCAGCAAATGTCTCCCCTTTTGCATGTATTACCAGTTTTTTCCTCTCAACTGGATCTTTCCTGCAAACATATACACATACTGTTGTTACTCTGATCTTTAGGAAGAAAGAAGTCCTCTCTTCTCCCTTCAGCCACTGCCCCATTTTTTACTTTCTTTCAGTTCAGTTCAGTTGCTCAGTCGTGTCCAACTCTTTGTGATCCCATGAATCGCAGCACGCCAGCCCCCCCCATCCATCACCAACTCCCGCAGTCCCAAACTCATGTGCATCGAGTCAGTGATGCCATCCAGCCATCTTGTCCTCTGTGGTCCCCTTCTCCTCCTGCCCTCAATCCCTCCCAGCATCAGAGTCTTTTCCAATGAGTCAACTCTTCACATGAGATAGCTAAAGTATTGGAGTTTCAGCCTCAGCATCAGTCCTTCCAATGAACACCCAGGATTGGTCTCCTTTAGGATGGACTGGTTGGATCTCCTTGCAGTCCATGGGACCCTCAAGAGTCTTCTCCAACTCCACAGTTCAAAAGCATCAATTCTTCAGCGCTCAGCTTTCTTCACAGTCCAATTTTCACATCCATACATGACCACAGGAGAAACCATAGCCTTGACTAGACGGACCTTTGTTGGCAAAGTAATATCTCTGTTTTTTAATATGCTTTGGTCATAACTTTCCTTCCAAGGAGTAAGTGTCTTTTAATTTCATGGCTGCAATCACCATCTGCAGTGATTTTGGAGCCCAAAAGAAGTCTGCCACTGTTTCCACTGTTTCCCCATCTATTTCCCATGAAGTGATGGGACCAGATGCCATGATCTTTGTTTTCTGAATGTTGAGCTTTAAGCCAACATTTTCACTCTTCTCTTTCACTTTCATCAAGAGGCTTTTTAGTTCCTCTTCACTTTCTGCCATAAGGGTGGTATCATCTGCATATCTGAGGTGATTGATATTTCTCCTGGCAATCTTAATTCCAGCTTGTGCTTCTTATTTTCTTTAGGACTCTTCAAAGCATTTGCAAATAATTTCTGGGTCTAATTTTTCTCCTCCTTCTTGAACATATTCCAATTAGGATTTTGCTCCTCCCCTCATCAATTTTCTAAATCTGATCTTATCCAGATCACTAATGATGTTCAAGTTGCTAAATGGTCATTTCTTGGGACTGACAGCAGCACATGGCCCAAATGACCAACCACTTCCTTCTTCCTAATGCACTTTCTTCTCTTGGATATCACATTCTCTCTCTCTCTCTCTCTCTTTTTTTTTTTTCATGTCTAGTTGTGTCTTCCCAGTTGGCTTTGCTGATGCCTCTAAATTTCCCCCAACTCTAAAGACAGTGTTTTAGTGCTCAGTTGGTTGACCTCTTCCCTTCTCTATCAACACTTAAATTCCTTGATATATCTAATCCAAATTCTATGATTCCTCAAATTATGTGTCCCATCTGAATCATTCCCCTGAATTCTAACCATCTCTACCCAATTGCCTAATTGACAACTCTGCCTGGAAATTTAATGGGCATTTCAAACTTACAGGTAAAAAAACTGAGCTCCTTCATTTCATCCTACCCTTAACAACACAGCTTTCCCCATTTTGGTAATGACAACCACCTCCTTCAGATCAGATCAAAAATTCTGGGAGTCTTATTTAGTGCTTCATTTTTTCACACATCTTCAGTNAAATTTAATGGGCATTTCAAACTTACAGGTAAAAAAACTGAGCTCCTTCATTTCACCCTACCCTTAACAACACAGCTTTCCCCATTTTGGTAATGACAACCACCTCCTTCAGATCAGATCAAAAATTCTGGGAGTCTTATTTAGTGCTTCATTTTTTCACACATCTTCAGTTCAGTTCAGTTCAGTTCAGTCGCTCAGTTGTGTCCGACTCTTTGAGACCCCATGAATCACAGCACGCCAGGCCTCCCTGTCCATCACCATCTCCCGGAGTTCACTCAAACTCACACCCATCAAGTCAGTGATGCCATCCAGCCGTCTCATCCTCAGTCGTCCCCTTCTCCTCCTGCCCCCAATCCCTCCCAGCATCAGAGTCTTTTCCAATGAGTCAACTCTTCGCATGAGGTGGCCAAAGTCTCACATAGAATCTATCAGCAAATTCCATTGTCTCTACCTCCAAAGTACATCCCAACTCTTTTAGCATCTCCCCACCTCCACCCATTCCAGTCTTGTCCAAGCAGCCTTCATTTCTGACTTGGGTGACTGCAGTAGCTTCCTCCCAGATCTCCTGGTCTGTCCTGACTCTGTAGAAGTAGGTTCTCAGTGTAGCAACCAGTAGCTTCTTGTCTCCACCAGGACAAAAGCCCAGACTCTGACAGTGGCCAACCAGACCCTGTAGGATCCTGTTCTTTCTTACTGCTCTGACCTCATCATCTCTCCCCAGACTCTTTCTAGGTCTCACTGCTTCAGCTGCACTGGACTCTTTGTTCTCACTAAGCAAAGAATTTACTTATTTGTTTTGTTTATTGTATGTCTCCACACTAAAAGGTAAACTTTATCCAGAAAAGAGATTACTGTCTTTTTTATTCACTGAGAAGTCTCCAGATCCTAGAATCATGCCTGGAACACAGTAGGTGCTCAACATATATTTGTTAAATAAATGAATTCATGCACAAAGTTTTTTTTTTAATTAGGTTTCTTATAAAATATCATGTTTCATGTTCTCCTTGAAAAGTCAGCCTAGCCCCCACTAGGTCTGTGTCTCCACCAGCCTCACAATCTCCCAGGGTGGAGTAGAGACTATTTCCTTTGGCTGATGAATGCTCTCCACACTCCCAATGTCCTTCATCCAGTTATGACTGTAGGTTGTCAGACTCTACAGTAGCACCTACTTCTATCCTATTTGTGTTGTCAGGGGAACAATATACTTTCTTTACAACAAAGATAATTTTCAAAGTAGCAGGAAGGGAATTAAAAGAAAAAACAATTTTTTGGTGTGTCTGTTTCATGGATGCCCCAATGTGCATCTCAGACCTCTCAGACTGAATGCTCTCTGCCTACTTTCTAGGGTCTACTTTCATGATCTTGGTGAAAATCTAGACCCTGACATCCAAACTGTACTTTCAATATGAACTTTCTCCTGACTTCCAGACTCACAGAACCAACTGCTTTGTTTGTAAAGAGAACATGAATGGGAATTTTTAGAGCTGTCTCAAATCCACCCTGTAAAAATGATAGGTTCACGCCCCTGTCCAACCAGCAACTCTAACCTCTTCTTCAACCAAACTTTCATTTCCTCTAGAGTTTCTAATCATAATCAATGGCACAATAAGATACCAGTATGTCTGGGCTGGACTCCAGCAGTCATTCTAGAATTCCTTTATTATTTTTTTTTTCATTTTCAACATGTTATATCATTCACCAGGCCCTATGAATTCAACCTCCTAAACATCTATTTTTTTCCTTTTCTCTTTTACCATATCAGTTTTTTTTTTTTGTAATAATTTGTTATCTTCTGGCATTGAGTTAACCCTACCCTCACCCCCCTATTTTCAATCTTTGCTACAAGTGTTTCCACCTTAAAGAAATTTATTTAAAATCCTATATAGCCTTAACTTTCCATAGACTAGAATTCAAACTCCTGAACATAACATTCAGCCCGCTTCGTGATCTGCTCCGTCTCTACCTTCCCCTTGATATCCCTTGCCTCTTTCCTCACTCACCTGATGCTAAACTTTGTTGAATTATGTGCTCTTTCCTCTGTGCTGTACTCTTTTTATCCTCAGCTGCTAGGCTCTTTACCTAAGATTCTTTTATTTCAAGGTACAGGTAAGCTGTGGTTTGTTTGTGATCTTCCCACCCAGACATTCATAACGCTTTGTTCAGTATTCTATTACAGCACTTAACTGTACTTACAGTTGACCCCTGAACAATAAATAACTGCTTCCAGGAATCACTGCAAATACTCAAATCTGTGGAAGTTCAAGTGTCATAGTTTGCCTTCCACATCCATAGTTTACAGATTCAACCATTCCCAGATTCAACCATCATCTAGTACTGTAGTATTTACTGAACCCAGAGGGATGGTACGGGGAGGGAGGAGGGAAGGGTGTTCAGGATGGGGAACATGTGTATACCTGTGGCAGATTCATGTTGATGTATGGCAAAACCAATACAATATTGTAAAGTAATTAACCTCCAATTAAAATAAATAAATTTATATTTAAAAAATTCTCATATAAGTGGGCCCACAAGGTTCAAACTTATCTTATTCTGTGGCCAGCTCTATTTGCTAATGCCACCAGATTGTGGCCTCTCAAGAATAAGGATTAAGGACTAATCATTTTTATGTTTCTAGAAGCTAACTTTGTATTTGTCTAGTGGTGTATGACATATCATACATCCGACAAACGTAAATAAATGGGCAAACGAGTGAAGCTGCCAAGGACCAGAGATTTGATTAAATTCTCTTTCCTTTCATTAGCTCTCTTTGTCAAGGGCTGTGCAGATAGCTCCACTTTTCATGGTCTTGTAATAATAAAATATCAGATCACTTACCTGCAAATGAGTGGTTAAATATCTCTCAACCTTTTCCAGTACTTTTTCCAGTAGTCCTGTACAGATGTGAGAGTTGGACAAGAAAAAAGGCTGAGCACTGAAGAATTGATGTCTTTGAACTGTGGTGCTGGAGAAAACTCTTTAGAGTCCTTTGGGCAGAAAGGAAATCAAACCAGTCAATCCAAAAGGAAATCAACCCTGAATACTCACTGGAAGGACTGATGCTGAAGCTGAAGCTCCAATACTTTGGCCACCTGATGCAAAGAGCCAACTTATTGGGAAAGACTCTGATGCTGGGAAATACTGAAGACGGGAGGAGAAAGGGGCAACAGAGCAGGAAATGGTTGGATGGCATCACTGACTCAATGGACATGAGTTTGAGCAACCTCCAGGAGATGATGAACAGGGAAGTTACAGAGATCTGGGTGTGGTACCTAATACACTCTGTCACAATATACCACATGGCTGAACAAACAAGTAGACTCTTCTACCAGGCACAGAGCAGAACAGATCAGTTTTAAGACGGATGAAAACTGGGGTAAACTTAAGAGGCAGAAAACATGACAAAGAAAATACACAAGCTAGAGAACAAACTGAATGTCATTTACATGATGCTAATTTATTTTCTACTTAAAATTTTCTAAAAGGAAAAGATAAAAATGCCAACTCATCCTTGCCATTTCCATGGTTTCTGTTAGTAAATAATTTGTTTGTTCCACATTGTTGATTTCGTATTCTTTCTCTTCCACTATTTAAAAAGTAACCTGCCTCTATGGAAACAGTTCTACCAAACAATATTATTCCATGCCTTCTGTTTGCTGTCAGCTCCTGACCTCCCTTCACCACTGCTCTTGATTCATTGAAGGCTTTGGCTTCCTCACAGTCTTCTCCTCCACCCAATATCCACTCATTTTCAGGATGACATCATATTCACATTTAACATCCTAGACACTTATTTCCATGACATATTCATTTCCAGTTAAATTTCAGCCACCCATTTCCATAGGCACACCCTAGAACTTTTCACTTAGAATTGTTCCAGCTCTAAAAATATTTGTTTAGGCAGCAAACTCTGAACATAAACCTTTAATCAATTACTCTCAGTCTACCATTGTTTGTCCTCTTCAATTCATAGATTCCTTTACTTTTTATTTCTCACTCAGCTAATGTTTTCCTTCCCTGGTGGTTCAGACAGTAAAGCATCTGTCTACAATGAGGGAGACCCGGGTTTGATCCCTGGGTCGGGAAGATACCCTGGAGAAGGAAATGGCAGCCCTCTGTAGTATTCTTGCCTGGAAAATCCCATGAATGGAGGAGCCAGGTAGGCTACAGTTCATGGGGTCACAAAGAGTCGGACATGACTGAGTGACTCCACTTTCTTTCAGCTCCTGTTTACAATCCTACCTTTTCTGATTGAGATTCTCTGACCCCTCACTTCCTTTACCTTTCCAGTGCCTTTGATTTTCTTCCCAGTTCTCCCATTGTATTGTACCTTCCTGATCAAATACCAAGGGGGTGAGCCCCCTTGCAGCCCATTTCTAAGTGGGTTATCTGAGAGATCATAAAATAAGACAACCCAGTGGATATTAAACCATCTGAACTGTGTTTCTCCATCATATCTCTCTTCCATCCTCTAGCTCCACCTTTTTCATACTTTTTCCACTTTTCTCAAATATCTACCCTCCACTCAACACATTTCTCTCTGATTCTCAGTAGAGGATTTTCCCTAATTTTGGAAACACACTTTAAAGTTCATTTCACCAGTGTGAAGAAGGAACGCTTTCGTTCTTGGGCCCTTGGAAGTTGCCTCACTGCACCATCTGCTTCTCCTTATCTTTCCTAACCCCACCAAGAGAAAACCTCTCTTTGCTGCCAGTCGCCATGTGGAACACATGGGCATAAGTGTTGAAAGTCATACTGGATTTCAGCAGAAGGAAACAGTTCTACTGAACTGTTTATCCCCACAGAGGGATAAATGTAGGGCAGGCCACACTTAGAAAAATTCTCCTGCATTTATTCTTTGCAATATTATCATGCCACACTATTCTAATATGTCAAATTTTCCAAGAAGCTGGTAGTAGGTAAAGGGATCCTAGTGGGTAAAGGGAAATTTAAAAGATAAGCAAATGAAAACAAAACAATAACAACCAAAACTCTTGGCTAACCATAACTGTAACCTGTAGGGCTGCAAGTCAGTCCTCTCCCTACTTTTGGGCTTTGGTCTGGCCATGGGATTCAGTCCCCAGCTTCCAGGCAATGTGTATGTGGAAATGATGAGAAGAAGCAAATGTCAGGTCTAGGAAGGAAGTGGCCTTGTCTGTCTTGCTTGCTCTTGAAATTTAAGACCTACCATAGAACACGAGAGATAATAAAATTTCCATAAATATGTGAGGCAATAGAGGAAAGAAAAGAAGATGTAAATGCAAACCATCTTCATATTGGCTTTGCCTAAGTTGTGTATTGGGTAGTTTTGTATTTTCTTCTGACAAATTCAGGCAATCTCTGACTTCATCACCTTTTTCTTAGTCTCTCATATAGTTCCTTTGGCATTCTAGTTGATCTTCCATAATGTCCACTTATTCTTGGACTTGAAATTCTTGGTCTAATTATGACTAGCAGAATAAGTCTGGATTATGTCATGTATCTAACATTACAATCAGTTCAGTCAGTTCTGTCACTCAGTCTGTCCAACTCTTTGCCTCCCCACAGGGTTGCAAAGCATGCCAGGCCTCCCTGTCCATCACCAACTCCCGGAGTTTACTCAAACTCATGTCCATTGAGTCCATGAGGCCATCCAACCATCTCATCCTCTGTCGTCCCCTTCTCTTCCCACCTTCAATCTTTCCCAGCATCAGGGTCTTTTCCAGTGAATCAGTTCCTCACATCAGGTGGCTAAAGTACTGGAGCTTCAGCTTCAGCATCAGTCCTTCCAATTAATATTCAGGACCAATTTCTAAAGGATATACTTGTTGGACCTCCATGCAGTCCAAGGGACTCTCAAGAGTCTTCTTCAACACCACAGTTCAGAAGTATCCATTCTTCAGCACTCAGCTTTCTTTATAGTCCAACTCTCACATCCATACATGACTACTGGAAAAACCATAGCCTTGACTAGATGGACCTTTGTTGGCAAAGTAATGTCTCTGCTTTTTAATATGCTAACATCACAATAGAGTGCTGTATTACTGACATTCACCCACAAACATATATTTAATGCCAAATTAATACATATTTTAGCAACAGGAGTCAGATTATTGTTAACATTCCTCATAATTTCTGTGTGTTACTCCTTCCCAATTGTCATATAGAAATATATCTTCATTAAAGAAACTTAAAATTTTGAGAGGCAGCAATTCTTGCCTATGTCTTACAAAACTAGCAGAGGGAAAGAAGGGGTTGATAACAGCTTCATAAATTATAACAGAAACCAAAGCTTCTGACTCCTGACTACTTGCTATAACTGCAAGACCAGAAATCCTCAGTGTGGCCTACTAGGACCTGGTAAGAATAAACAACTTCTCAGCTCGAAAGAACTAGCTGGGCCCAGCTCTGTAAGAGACACCAATGATCAGAGAGACATTTTCTTTGAAGAAGCTTTATTCTTCAGGACTTTGGGTTTTCAGCACCTCTATTTTCTGATTGTCTTACTCTCCCATACTTCAGTTTCTCTGAAGTTTCAGGGGACTGTCCTCCATCTTAAAGACCTCAATTCCACATGTGACCATGGTGTGTTTTGCTGTATGTTGTAATATTTGATTTTCCACATTATCAATGGGCGGGGGATTTTTTAATTTCATAAATAATGATGTAAAGTTATCAAATAATTGTGAATGTTATTATGAAAGTGTGCTGTTGGATTTATTGGGAAACACACAGACTATCATAACTTGAATTGAGGAGTTTCTTGAGCCAGAATGTCCCTCAGTTGCTATCAGTCTGAAAAATTTGTTTTCCAATCAGATGCAAGAAACATTTTTCAATATCAAAACCTGAATTCTTGTCTAAGTAGTAGCTTTGCTTTTTTTAGAATCCTTGATTAAAAGTATATACAATTATTTTTTAAAAGCTATTATGATTTCAGAAATGTCTTTGCTTTTGTTTTTTTTTTTTTTTTTTTTTTTTGATCTGTAAATGCCATCCCAGACACACTCAGGAGAGCTCACAGATATGCTCCAAAATAACCACAGAGACTTTCCAACTCCTACAGGCACCCTAGGCACACAGTGGATACAAACTAACCACAGGGACTTCCTCAAAGAACCTTAGGCAGCTAGGAGAACATTAAGGGTTCATAAAGGAGGAGAAAGGGACAACTGAGGATGAGATGGCTGGATGGCATCACTGACTCAATGGGCGTGAGTCTGAGTGAACTCCGGGAGTTGGTGATGGACAGGGAGGCCTGGCATGCTGCGATTCATGGGGTCGCAAAGAGTCGGACATGACTGAGCGACTGAACTGACTGAACTGAACTGAAGTATTCTACACATACATACATCTGATTATAACAGACTGAATTATGGGAAGACATACACAACAGAACCCATTGGTATATAACTGTCAATAGGCCTTGAGCGTACGCCCATTTGCCTTTCCTTTCTTGACTGGTGGTAGGTACAAGCCCTATTTTGCACAGGGCACAACCAAAAGGAAGATGCGGCAAGTATAAAAAGCGGGGGAAAACAAAAGAGATTAGAGATGACTTTTTGGGGGTTGGCTTGTTCCCATGTCTAGGGAGTGTCTGTTTAAATAAAGATCTACATGAGCTGTAAAAAAAAAAAAAATTTAATATTGGAGTATAGGTGATTTACAATGTTGTGCTAGTTTCAGGTGTACAGCAGAGTGGTTCAGATATATATATATATATTTTTTTTTCAGATTCTTTTCTCATATAGGTTATTACAGACTATTGAGGAGAGTTCCCTGGGTAATACAACAGGCTCTTGTTGTGGTCTAATCCATCAGTTCCACTACTATTTTATATATAGTGTGTATATGTTAATCCCAAACTCTTAATCTGTGCCTTCCTCTTCTTCCCCTCTGGTAACAATAGGCTTGTTCTTCAAATCTGTGAGTCTGTTTCTGTTCTGTAAATAAGTTCACTTGAATCATTTTTTACATTTTGCATATAAGTGATATCATATATTTGTCTTTCTGTACAAGTAGAAACAGAAATGCTTTTAAATTAATTTTAGTTCATTAATTAATAGCATCTATATATTTATTTTCTACAGAAAATGATTCCATGAAGCATAGAGATTCACTGACATCCGAGATTCACAGATATCCTTAGCAAAGTTTTTAACTTTTAAAAGAAACTGGATCCCAAACACATCTTCAAAGCCTCTTGTTTTTCAATTGTATAATAAGTGTTATGTTGCTCTTAACATATATGTGGATCATACAACATGTAACATCCCTTCTCTACCAATTTCTATTTTACATCCTCAGTGAGGGCAGTAAGAACAAGTTTAACATTTCAAGATGCTTAATTTTGTAAGAGATGACATAGCACACCCAAAAGCAATTTTTACCTTTAATGTGAATGTAATTTATTCATTTAAAAAATCATACACATTTAACATTTAACATTCCCTTTATCCACACAGTAGGAAGGCACTACATACATCCTTGCTGACACACTTATTGAATCAAAGCAGTCAGAACCAAATTATAGAGATGCTATAATTATTTCAAGTTCAGTGTCTGTTAAACCTTGCCAGGAATATATTGGCCTCTGTGGAAGTCTCTGTAACCAAGCAAACATGATATTGCTATGGCATTGCCTCTTGGAACAAAATAATGCCCTACGGCCTTTGGGGAGTTGAGGCCACTCTGGACTTTAGATTAAATTGGAATCTAAAGAAGTCGACCATAAAGTACATTAGAAGCATAGTATACTTTCATACACACTGATGCACCCTGTCAATGTAAGTGCTAGATTCCCACTGTTAGTATTCTAACGACATAGTTGTTTCTTCTGTTGGTGTGTCTATTTTGTCTTTTGACAGAAGAATAGAACTTCCATGTAAACATTTATTTTGGAAAGAAAGATTGACTTTTATAGTAACTAAAAAGAAAGGAAGGAAGACCAAAAGTGGAGAAGTTTGTTTCTTTTGGCAAGGGGAAAGCTCCAGTGTGGAGGAGTTTGAAAGAGAATAGAATAAACATCAATAAGCCTGTAGAAAGCATGTATGATTACAACAGAGTGAAAGTGCTTTGATGTCTGAAGATGGAAATTGTTATTTAGGCATGATCACTCCTAAACACACATAGCCAGAGCCACTGTATTGAGATTTTAAGCCTATATGAGAATGATGTCAATAGAAAAGGAAAAGGGACACTTCTGCCCAGGTGGAATTTTAATTTTCCTTTGAAGCAAAATTCTCCTACTTACTTTTGACTTAGGCACAAAGTCCTGGGCTTAGAATCAAGAAATGTGAGTGCTAGTATCAAATCTCACCATAATGAGCAGTCTTAATTTAGGAAAGGCAAAGAATAATAGAAATGCAACCTTGGAAGAAACCAGAATTTTCTTAATCCATCAGTTCATTTCAAAGTGGCTGAAATGGAGCCGAGACTTGCTTGTGCTTCAGTTTTCCATTCTGACCAAATGCCTTCCCTGCCTCCAAAACAGAGCCGCGCTGAGGGTCAAATGAAATGAGAGGTTTGAAAATGGCTCATCCATATCATCTCCTTCTCCCTTGGATCCTCATGCTATACACTGTTGTGTTTTTTTTGATTGCCTAGGCTTGTTCATTGCATTGCATTTGCCTACCTTTGATGTTAACTTGATTTCGAAAGCAAGGACCTATATGTTAAGTATATAGCTTATAGTAAGTAAATATAGAGCTGGAAATATATTGTGTGTTGAGCAGATAGTAACAACCGGAATTCACTGTGTGGTTACCATGGCACCAGGCACTGGGTTATTGTACAGTTCTTTGAAGAGGGTAGTATTTATCCTCCTTATCCACCCAAGAAGACTGAAAACCGGAAAGGTTAAGTAAATTCCCAAGAACACAAATTAGGAGGTAGTGGAGGGGCCAGATTTTTCTGGCCCCAAAGCCTATATTCTTTTCGTGCAAACAGACTTGATTAAGTTAAAAGTGATGTGAACCAATGGTGAGAAAAGTTGGAAACTATCATGCTTGTTATTCTTCCAGGGATACTAATACAGGAAATTTCAGTCGGCCTTATATTGTACCTCTTTTTTCAGCCTAGCTACTGGTTTGCCATAAGTTCTACTGTTGTCTTCATGTCCAAATGAGACATACATGTTTCAACAATTAGATTTCTCACATTTGATAACCATCCAAATGCCTTGCATTTTATACTTTTCAGACCCTCTTTCCTGTCTCTGGCGGAGCAGTGCACTGGGCTCAGAATGCGGGTTGACTCGCAAGGTTTGAGTCCATAATGAGCGGAAAGCTACAGCCACGCCCTCAGGGAGCGCTTGAACCCTGCTCTCTGCAGCTTCTGTGCTTTCGCGAGGTACCGGCCACCAAGGACACCTGGCACTAAAAACAGCTGCGGTTTTAAATGGCAAATCCTCCAGGACAAGACTGTTTATACCTTTCTCAGGTTTTCCTACAATTTTAACTTCTTTTGAGCTGCTGCTCTTTAAATTACATATTGTTAGAAAAAAGGCAAACTTCACCTGAAGAAAACCCTAAAGAACAAATAGTCTGAGTGGGTGAAATATGAACGCCCTATACATTTTTGTTCATATCATATTGATTTAAAAAATTATGTTTGCTTTCAAGAGAAATTTTATTTTTTGTGTTTTTTAACTTCTTTTTTAATTAAAGTATAGCCAATTAGTAACGTTGTGATAGTTTCTGTTGCACAGCGGAGGGACTCAGCCATACCACATATTCATGTATCCGTTCTCCCCTGAACTCCCCTCCCATCCCGGCCACATAACATTGAGCAGAGTTCCATGTGCTATACAGTAGGTTCTTATCGGTTGTCCATTTAAAATTCAGCAATGTGTACATATCAGTCACAAACTCCCTAACCATCCCTTTCCCACATTCTTCCCCCTCCTGGTTAGCCATGAGTTCATTCTTTAAGACTAGTCTGTTTCTATTTTGTAAATAAATCCATTTGTATTATTTTCAGATTCCATGTATGAATGATATAATACAAAATTTCTCTTTCTCTAACTGACTTATTTCACTCAGAATGACAATCTCTATGTCTATCCATGTTGCTGAAAGTTGCATTATTTCATTTCTTTTAATGGCTGAGTAATATTCCATTATATAAATAAACCACATCTTGTTTATACATTCCTGTTGATGGGACGTTTCCGTTGCTTCCACGTCTTGGCTATTGGAAACAGTGCTACAATGGACACTGGGTGCATGGATCCTTTCAGAACATGTTTTTCTCTGAATATATGTCCAGGAATGGGATTACGGGGTTATACAGTAGCTCTATTTTTAGTTTTTTTTTTTAAGAAAACTGTATTCTGTTCTCCGTAGTGGCTGCACCAATTTACAGTCCCATCAACAGTGTTGTTGAAACTCTTACACTTTTAATTAGTTCAATACTTGATTGTCTACTATGTGCAAAGCTTTGTGCAGTGAATTTTGAGTTGGTGGGAATTCAGATTTCCGAATACATTGCGATAGCTACAATATCACCTGCACAACTACATCTGGACTTTCCAAAACCTCCCTTTCTCCCACTTGCCATTTTCTTTTTTTTCTGCTGTACCTCTTACACAAATACTGACCACTTTAAAAAATCTACAGGTCAGAAAACAAAGTTTTGCTCTAAAAAGATATGAAGGTGAAAGTGTTAGTCACTCAGTCCTGTTCGACTTTTTTCAATCCTATGGACTGTAACCCACCAGACTCCTCTTCCCATGGAATGTTCCAGGCAATAATACTAAAGTGGGTGGCCATGCCCTTCTGCATGGGATCTTCCTGACCCAGGGATTGAACCCAGGTCTCCTGCATTGCAAGCAGATTCTTTACCAACTGAGCCATGAGGGAAGCCCAAGAATACTGGTGTGGGTAGCCTATTCCTTCTCCAGGAGATCTTCCCAACCCAGGAATCAAACTAGGGTCTCCTGCATTGCAGGCAGAGTTTTTACCAGCTGAGCTACCAGGGAAGTCTGAAGTGATCTTATCACACACAGAACAATAATAAAGAGGACAGGAGAAAACTTTTGGAGGTGATGGATGTGTTTACGGCATAGACTGTGTTGGTGATGGTTTCATGGGTTTATGCCATTCTATCTTCAAACTCATCAAGTTGTATATATTAAATGTATAGAGTTTTTTGTATGTCAATCACACCTCAATAAAGTGGTTTTAAAACGATTTGGGGGAGAATGAGTCTCAAATACAAAATTATTACATCAAAGTCTTCTAATAGAAATTTATACTGCTTTCCAAAAGAATTATACCAACTCCACCACCCAAAGAGAAAAAAGGAAGGTCAATGCACATACAAAAAAAGTGACAATGTATGGTGATGGGTGTCGACTAGACTTATTGCGGTTATCATTTCACAATATATACAAAACCTCCGATCATTATTTCGTACACTTAAAACTAATATAATGTTATATGTCAATTTTATCTCAATAAAATAGTGATGTCCAAAATTAAAGTAAATAAGTCTTTAAAATTTCATTTACCACACTCTCGAAGTTATATTCAATTATAATATATGCAGTTATAATTGGGAGGCACTCTGAGTTCCCATAACTCTCTGACAATAGGTTTACTGTCAAAGTTAAGATTTTGCCTTGTCCCATTTCACGTTCCAGAAAGTTAGTTTTTATAGAATCTGAGTTATCTGCACAAAATGTTTCTGAATGAACTGACAGACATTTCCTGAGTACCCACTCTGTGTGAAGAACTGTGCCTGGTGCTATGGAAATACAGTCCTTGCCTGCAAAGCACTTACTCTCCAGTAGGCAGGGTAAGATTATGATGTCTGTCTTACATGGCATCCACTTCTCGCTGTTGCACAACTGATACATAACAGAAAGTAATGAGAGACACAGAAGAAATGCAAGTAATTTAAGGAGAAGACAGAACAGAGAAACACATTTTTTGAGCTGGGCAGATCTAAAATCAATTTCTTTGAGCTTTGTCCTCTTTACATTAAGAAGAACAAAATGCCAGAGGTAGAGCTTTGAGGCTAAGATCTTTTTATAGAAGGCTCTGGCAGAAATGGGACTTTATTTAGAAATTCTGGATTTCTTTGAAGTATTTTCTATGATGGAATGAAGAAGTCCTGTGATTATATTTCTCATTATTTTCACTAGTTAGAAATATTTCCCATAGTGTTTCAAGCACAAGTGAAAAGTGAAAGTGAAATTCATTCACATGTGTCTGACTCTTTGTGACCCCATGGACTGTAACCTGCCAGGCTCCTCTGTCCAAGGAATTCTCCAGGCAAGAATACTGGAGTGTGTAGCTGTTCCCTTCCCCAGGGGATCTTCCCAACCCAGGGATGGAACCGAGGTCTCCCACACTGCAGAAGAATTCTTTACCATCTGAAACACCAGGGAAGCTTGTTTCAAGTACATCATATATATAACTCAGCACTCTGTATTGCAAATACTCTGGATTTCTATATCTTTTTTGGTCTTTGTTTTACTTACATTTAATAGAGATGAAATTGTTTCTTGCATTGAGTCAAATAAAAGGAAAGATCTTGCATTGAAAGACTGAGACTTTGCAGTATAAGATCCAGGCTGTATGTACACTGGATTAAAAAAAAAAGAAAGAATGGAAAATGTTCTGGTTTATCTTAGTACCATTCATGTGCTACCCTTTTTATTCCCAGTGATCTAGAGAGGCATTATGCAGTAGGGTAGCTGCTGGTACAGTTGTTTAATTTACCTTTAAATTAATTTAAAGTTAGTTTCTCAGTCATATTAGCCCATTTCATCTCCTCAATAAATAGTCCCTAAGGCCAGTGGCTACTATACTAGATTGTGCACCTGTGAGGGAATGCTTGTCGTCAGCAGGGTGACCATATAATTTATCTTCCCACCTGTGACACTTTGAAAGCGATGCTCTCCAATGTTGTGACAAATGTACTATAGAACATCCCATCACTAAATAAAGTTCTGTTGGAGAATGATGTTCTAGAGTCCCAGGTAGTTCATTCAGTAGACTCATTTCCTGGGAAAAAACTCACTGTTTTCCTCTTCTTATACAACACTTCTGATGCCAGATAGGTGGGTTTTCCACACCAGGAAATTCTGACCCTACCTGGAGTTAATGCAAAATTCACAGGTCAAGGGCTCAGCTACAAAAGACTATCCATACCCCTTCAGATGCTAATTTTAAGAAGCGGTTAAAACCGCAACTTCTATCTGTTGTTGAGTTGCTTAGTCATGTCCCACTCTTTGCAACTCCAAGGACTGCAGCAAAGCAGACTTCCCTGTCCCTCAGCAACTTCTCTCTGACTTAGCTACAAATCTGAGGTTCCCATGACCCCCTCTTATTGGGTTCAACATTTTACTAGAGGGACCCAAAGAATCCAGGAGAAGAATTTACTTACTATTGTTAATTTATTAGAAAAGATATTTTAAAGGATAAAAATGAATAGACAGAAGAAGAAATACTTGAAGCAAGGTCTATAAGGGCCCAAGCCCTGTAGAGTTTCTGTCCACGTAAAGTTGGGGTGGACCACCCTACTGACACATAGATGTGTTTACCAACCTGGAAGCTGCACGAACCCCACACTTTAGGGATTTTTATGGAGGCTTCAACACCTAGATATGATTGATCATTAATCCAATTTCCAGTCCCTTCATCTCTCTGGAGAATGGGGGCGTGGGTGGAGCTAAAGTTTCAAACTTCCAATTATGACTTGGTCTTTCTGATGACCAGTCCCCATTCAGGAGCCCCCCAAGAGTCACCTCTCTAGAACAAAAGATGCTTCTATCACTCAGAAAGTTCAAGGGGATCAGGATCTCTGTGTCAGATGCTTCTCTCACTTGAGAAATTACAAGAGTTTTACAAACTCTATGTCAGGAACTGGAGTCAAAGATCAAATGTTAGCAGGAACCAGAAGCAGAAACCAATATATATATTGCTTGTTATTTCATGCTCATGAAAACTGTGCAGTGGCTAATATTTAGCGGTTTTTATAGTTAGAGATGAGAGATCCAATTTGCTAGGCATGAGGAAGGGGGGCATTTTCCAAGTTATAGTTAACATTCTTTGAATATCAACTATTTTCAGAGAATCTTCTATAAAATGTTATCTAGAATAGGGTAAAGAAAAGAAAAACTCTGAACATTAAGGTTTTTAAATCGGTGAATTTTTTGTTGTTGTTGTTATAAATAGAATAATCAGGACTTCCCTGGTGGTCCAGGGATTAAGAATCCACCTACCAATACAGGGGACGTGGATTCAATCCCTGGTCTGGGATTTCACATGCTGTGGGGCAGATAAGCCTGTGTGCCACGACGACTGAGCCCAGGCTCCTAGAGCTTATGCTCTGCAACAAGAGAAACTGCCACAGTGAGAAGCCTGTGCACGGCAACTAGAGAGGGGCCCTGGCTCACCACAACCAAAGAAAGCACGCGCACAGCAGTGAAGACCCAGTGCAGGTTTGGGACTAGCAGATGCAAACTATTACAGAGGATGGATTAACACCAAGGTCCTCCTGTATGGCACAGGGAACTATGTTAAATATCTTGTGATGAAACGTATGGAAAAGAATATGAAAAATAAAATATATTTGCATAAAAAAACAAAAACAAAAACAAAAAGACCCAATGCAGCCAAAAATAAATCAATCTTTAAAAAAGTAATAATGTACGTCCCAACTTACCTTGGCAGTCTCAGTTTGCACTTGTTTTCTTGGCGCATGGTTATTATCAGTCTTGTATTTTATTCTCAAAGTGTCTCCGCTGGGATGATAAATGATACAATCACCTTACTGATGGTGAATTAAAATTAAAATGGAGTGATCATTCTTCAGGCATACAATATGGTGTCTAGAGGGTCACTGGAGATCTGATCTCAGACACATCTCTGCACCACTGAGAATTTGAACTTGCTTTGAACTGGACCAGACCCAAGGACACCAGCAGCCATATTCAGAACGACACGTGACAGCTGCAACCTTATGGTCTTGAAGTCTTCCCTTGCAACTATGGAACCACTTTGTATGCCAACCAATACTTCCTTCACAAGCTCTGTGATTTTTTCCCAGGTCCAATTATAATTACTTTTTAAAAATTTACTTATTTGGCTGTGTTGATTCAGTTTCAGCACACAGGATCTTCAGTTTTTGTTGCAGCATGAAGGTTCTTTAGTTGTGACATATGGGATCTAGTTCCTTGATCAGAGATTAAATATGGCCCCTTGGTACCAGGAGGATAGCATATTAGCCACTGGACTACCACGGAAATCCCTCTAAATAACTCTTGATAAACAAATTATATAACTCTAACCTTGCAGTTTGGGGTTTTTGTTTGTTTGTTTGTTTGCATTTTATAAGCCTCTCCCACTTTGAAGTCTGGAGGAACAATATTCAAGCATATCTGAGTCTCTCAACCTCAGTTCAAACAGACCCCAAATCAACACTTTTTCATTTCAATCAAATCTAAATTTCTCAAATTTTGGCAAACTCTAACCTATAGTTAGGTTATTGGAGAAGGAAATGGCAACCCACTCCAGTGTTCTTCCCTGGAGAATCTCAGGGACGGGGGAGCATGGTGGGCTGCCATCTATGGGGTTGCACAGAGTCGGACACAACTGACGTGACTNGAGAGATCCAACCAGTCTATCCTAAAGGAGATCAGTCCTGGATGTTCTTTGGAAGGAATGACACTAAAGCTGAAACTCCAATACTTTGTCCACCTCATGTGAAGAGTTGACTCATTGGAAAAGACTCTGATGCTGGGAGGGATTGGGGTCAGGAGGAGAAGGGGGTGACAGAGGATGAGATCACTGGATGGCGTCACCAACTCGATGGACATGAGTTTGAGGGAACTCCAAAAGTTGGCGATGGACGGAGAGGCCTGGCATGCTGTGATTCGTGGTGTCACAAAGAGTCAGACACGACTGAGCGATTGAGCTGAACTGAACCTATAGTTTCATTCCCTCCTTCCCTGGTGAAACTTTGTATATGGACAAAACAAAAGCCTTCTAAATGCAGATATCTTGAAGTCAGTTTCCCCAAGTCCCATTCAGGTCTTTGTGCTCAAAGACTATAAAATTGTTCCCCACATATTTCCTTACTTGCCAATTTACTCGTGGCAAAGTTCCACATGTGATCTTGTACTTAAGTTATTCTCTTAAGGATGAACAATCAAGAGAGAACACTGTTTAACTAGAATGAAGAAATAAGTGAATGACTTAGGAGATGTAGACTACTTCACAGGTTTCCATGAGTGTGATAAGGAAAGAGAGGCCTGACATTAAAAGAACTGAGAAATAGAAAGAAATATTTAGTGCAAAGAGAACTGATCTTGGAGTCAGAATACGTCTTTTTGCTAGTTTCGCCAAATATATGAACCTGGGTCCCCCCTTTTTATGTTTTGCCCATGTACATTTCTGTTGTCTAGAGGGGAAAATTATGATATAAATTTAAAACATTCTTCATTGGAGCAAGTTTGAACTTCTGGAATTCCTTTGTCTCCTTATATACCAATCGTTCTCTTGCTTCTTGACTTTTGCACACGCAATTTCTTCATTCTTTAATTCTCCATCTATCACTTCCTTTTGGAAATCTTCCCTGATACACTGAATCAGGCCAAGATCTCATGGTTTCTCTACCACATCAAAGTACTGAGGTTTAATTTCCTATTAACTTGTCAAAGTGCTTACTTTAGGACTTTAAGCTCTGTGAGAATAAAAGCCATGTTTGTTTAATTTGCTTAACACTCCCTGCCCTAGAACAGAGTCCGTATAGTTGATGCTCAATGATATTTGCAGAATGAATAAATAAATGAGTAAAGCTGTGTTGCAGTATCCAAGGATACAGAGTCAAGGAAGGCAAGATTCCTACCCCCAAAGGAGCACATGCTGCTGCTGCTGCTGCTGCTGCTAAGTCACTTCAGTCGTGTCCAACTCTGTGCGACCCCATAGATGGCAGCCCATCAGGCTCCCCATCCCTGGGATTCTCCAGGCAAGAACACTGGAGTGGGTTGGCATTTCCTTCTCCAAAAGGAGCACATAGTTAAAGCTAAACTACAATGACTTTATAGAGAAGGCAATGGCAACCCACTCTAGTACTCTTGCCTGGAAAACCCCATGGATGGAGGAGCCTGGTGGGCTGCAGTCCATGGGGTCGCCAAGAGTCAGGCATGACTGAGTGACTTCCTTTTCACTTTTCCCTTTCATGCGTTGGAGAAGGAAATGGCAACCCACTCCAGTGTTCTTGCCTAGAGAATCCTAGGGACAGGGAAGCCTGGTGGGCTGCCATCTATGGGGTCACACAGATTCAGACACAACTGAAATGACTTAGCAGCAGCAGCAGAATGGCTTTAACACAAGGCAAAATAATTTCCATAAAAGAGGTACAAGAAAGATTTTATAGGCAGTCAGAGGGGAACAAAAGCACATCAGAATTTTAAAAAAGCTTCTTGAGAAAGGGAGCATTTGTGATAGACCTTAAAAGAAGGCTAGAAATTCAGTAGGCAGAGATAATTATATGCAGTTAATACTGAATTTATTGTAAAGCTATTATGTACAGGAAGATAGTTCGGGGCACTAAATTAGTAAAAGACAAATAAGTCTTTTTCTTTCTGCCTAAAAGAAGACAATGATTTAACTGGAAAACATATAGACATACTAAAAGTTACTTCACAAGGTAAAATGTATTCGGTTCTAAAATGAACAGTGTGAACAGAGTGCTGTGGGAGCTCAGAGGAGGGACTGAGGAGGACAGAGAGAAGAGGGCTGGGTTCCGACTGGGTCTGTCCCTTGCACCCGGGCGGAGAACAGTGCAGCAAAGCCTTGCAGCTGTGGATTTTAATGAACTTCTTGGAACTTGCCTGTGTTTCTCTTGTAGCTTGGCAACCCTCATTTTGGCTCATGAGATGGTCACCACTGGGAACAGATTTTTAAAAGGCTAAATTTTAAATCCCCCATTTACGCACAGGCCACACTCGTAAACCTTTCCTTCAGATAATCGCCTCTTTGAGCAATGACCTTGGCCATGTTTAGAGCAGTTCACCCAAATTTTACCCATGCTTTGTGTTTGCCACACTCTCGAAGTGTGATCGCGGGATTCTTGTTTAACCTCAGCAACTCCCAGGGACATTTTGAGCTGGTTTCTTCCAAAGGGAGCTGTGATAGGTTGGAACATACTTCAGGTAAGATCTATTTATTTCCCCTTTCCCTCTTGGACTCTCACTTTGGGAATTATAGGCAGCGCTGCTCTGCAGAGTCCCCATGGAGTATGTGCCAAGTGACGCGCCTTACCCAGCTGGCCGCCGCAGCCCTTGGGATGCTCCAAGGTTGCTCAGCAGCAGCCTGAGTTGGGGAGAAGAATGTTTTCATCTTCAATTAATCTGAGGCTGATACGTGAATTCTAATTCCTGCCGTGAACTCGAAAGCACTGTTATCTGTGTAGATGTTCATGGGGCTTGAGACATCATTATCAATACAACTGCTGACATCACAAATTTGAGGATCCCCTGAATCATCAGGGCATTTAGCTGATGACCACAGACCACTTCTCCAGACACTGAAGATTTAAAGCCAGTATTAACTAACAGTTTCTAAAAAGTCCTTGGATACATCAAGGCCTATACACTGTTCTGTGGTATATAGACTCCCTCCTCCTACTAGAATTCTAAAAAGATGAGAAAGTTGGTGGGGAACTTTTTTTTTTTTCATGAAAGGGTGTCTTCTAGGGAAAAGGAACATAGCAATTGCTCTAGGACCACAGGTTGGTATAATGCAATGATGAGATCATCTGGCAATGCCCAAATCCATCTAGTGCTTACCAAGAAGAGAAACGCAATTTACACCAACACCAGGGGCCAGCACCAATGCTGTCTATACTATTGGCACCAAATGGCACATCCCGGGGAACCTCTCCTCCTTCCACCAAAACACCTCTGCTTTGCAGATGAATTTTGTTGCAAAATCTGGAGCAGGAAGAAAGTTCTAGATGCTAAAGACACTAAAATACCATTTTCCTGTTAATGTAAACAGGGCTGATGCCAAGTCAAAATACAAAATATTTCAAAATAGAAACAGCATCCTCTTCCTGTCTCTGGCATCCCTGAATGTGACCAGCCCACCCAGAGACAGCAGTTATGCTGAGCAAGTCCTTTGTCATCTGTAAACCAGATGAAAATATGTGGGAACAAAATCTTTCTCATTAAAAAAAAAGAAGAAGAAGAAAGAAAATCTGTGAGTTTTATGTCTAACTCATGGGGAGAGTTTGATTTTTAGTTTATAATTCTTTAAAATAGATACAGGGATCTATTAGATACTCTACTATAGATTATATAGAGTATCTATATAAATAGATAATCTACTCTTCTGGTGCTTCTAGCTGGTCTAATAATTAAGACAGATTAACAAGAGAAAGCCAAAATCTGGTCTTCTACAGAAACGGCTCCTTGAGATTATGAGGCCCCAAAGGATAGTGAGGCAACTGAGGCTTATATGTTATTCTGAGCTAAGGAGAAAAGGGAAGGGATCTGGGACTTCTGCTAAGTTGCTTCAGTCATGTCCGACTCTGTGCGACCCCATGGACAGCAGCCCACCAGGCTCCCCCGTCCCTGGGATTCTCCAGGCAAGAACACTGGAGTGGGTTGCCATTTCCTTCTCCAGTGCATGAAGGTGAAAAGTCAAAGCGAAGTCGCTCAGTCATGTCCGACTGTTAGCGACCCCATGGACTGCAGCCTACCAGGCTCCTCCATCCATGGGATTTGCCAGGCAAGAGTACTGGAGTGGGGTGCCATTGCCTTCTCTGGGATTTCAAAGAGGGAGAAAGACGGTTCACAGGGAGGTGGGAGGAGCATGCTATTTGATAAACAAATATTTGCCATGCCACTTGGAGACGTCTTTCCTATGTACAACAGAGTTATCTTTGGTGATAGTTCCCTCCTGGTTTAGGCTCCTCCTCTAAATTATTTTAGGCAGTTAAGGAGTAGGTAAAACAAACAAGTCTTCTGAGTCTTCTGTTTCTTAAAACCTAATCAGCTTAAAATAATCCTCCTGCCAAAGAGACACATTATGGGATGGTAAATTTTGCTCCCCTCTCCAAAAGAGGTGTGCCTGTGTGCTAAGTCACTTCAGTCATGTCTGACTCTTTGCACGCTATAGACTGTGGCCCTCCAGCCTTCTCTGTCTATGGGGTTCTTTAGGCAAGAATACTGAAGTGGGTTGCTACACCATTCTCCAGGAGATCTTCCCAGCCCAGGGTCGGAACCTGCATCTCCTGCCATTGCAGGCAGATTCTTTACAACTAACACCATCTGGGAAGCCCATCCCAAAGAGGCTGAGTAAGGAAAAATAAGCTCTCTATAGGAGGGACTTTAAAGAAAGAGATGTGTGCCAACATTGTGTGTTTAAATGCTTTATGAACGTCTATTTTGGAGTCAGCAGTCTTCCTGCTAGAAAGCTGAAAACTGCTCAGGGTTGACCCTGTGTCACAAAAACACTACTGACCAAGTGCCGCATCCTTCCATTTCACTGAGTCAGTGAAAATTTTTCTCTCAACTGCAAACATCTGACTGTGTGTCTGGGAAGTCCCTTACCACAATATTTAAATTGCAAAGCTCTAGAGAGGGAAGACTGTGGGCTAGAAACGGTTCTCTAAGCCAGGCCTCTCACAGCGGCTGTCAGTGTGGTAAGTCCTGGGCACACTCATTTCTCTGGGACTTGCTAGTAATATTTTGTTGTGTTGCCGTTGTTGTTTAGTTGCTAAGTTGGGTCAAATTCTTTTGCGACCCCATGGACTATAGCCTGCCAGTCTCCTCTATTCGTGGGATTTCCCAGGCAAGAACACTGGTGTGAGTTGCCATTTCCTTGTCTGGGGAATCTTCCTAATCCAGGGATTGAACTCGAGTCTCCTGCATTGCAGGAGATTCCTGAGCCATGGGGAACCCGCCCCCCACCCACCGAGGAATATTACAGGAAAGAAACATGAGTTGCTGGTAAACGTGGGAAAGGAACTACTTGTTGCTTATGAGAAAGTGATTATAAATTGTGCCATGCTGTATACATGTCAACCCATCTGAATAACTCAAACCTTCATCTGGTTGCTTTATTAAAGCTAAGAAAAAGTTAAAGGGGAAGAGAAAAGACATGTACACATATAAAGACCAACATACTACTAAGATACCACTGAGATACCTTATCTACAATCATTGTTCCAGGAGTAAGAAATAATTCATAGATATTCTCTGTTGGATTAATCATCATTCTGGTTTTCAAGTTCGTTTCATGCTCTACATCCTTAAAAATATATCCATTTCTGGTGTCCACAACACTTTGAAATCTTGTATGACAGTCCATGGGGTCGCTAAGAGTCAGACATGACTGAGCGACCTCACTTTGACTTTTCACTTTCATGCACTGGAGAAGGAAATGGCAACCCACTCCAGTGTTCTTGCCTGGAGAATCCCAGGGATGGCGGAGCCTGGTGGGCTGCCGTCTATGGGGTCGCACAGAGTCGGACACGACTGACGCCACTTAGCAGCAGCAGCAACATGGTAGGAATGTTCCTCTTCTACATATTTCTTTCCAACATCTGAGGAGTGACTTTTGCTCTTGTCAGCAGGCTTGATCGTGACACAGTTTCACAGGGGAGTAGGATCCTGTAAAGAATGGAAAGAAATGTCTGAACTTAATTCCCGACTACAGCACTGGACGCTTCTGTGTGTGTTAAAATGCCTTCCACTGAGCTTCAGGCAAGGCTAACTGATACATTTCCAGAGTTACAACACAGGTTTTTGCTTTGTTCTGAACCCCTCTCAGAAGAAAAAACTGATTTTCTCCTGGAGGTGTGAGCCTCAACAGAACTCAAATGTAAATTACTCATGTCAGTTCTGGATGATTCTCTTCAACCAATCCTACTGACCTGTGAGTGTACCATGTGGCTTTTGTTCCATCCTGAATTTGGAAAATATGGGTCTTGAAAAATTGCAGTATTCAAAATGCTTAGGCATGTTCAGTGGACAGAGGCAAGTATAAATTTCATGGCTAAAATTCCATTTCCTCCCCAAGCCTTCTAGCTAAAATGGTTCTTTCTCTCTCTCTCTCTCGGCCCTGCATAGCGCTGATATTCAACCAAAATAGCTTATTATCCTGCTACTGATGTCTTGTCTCTCCGGGTGGATTTTGGATTGCTAAAGGGAGGAGGCCTTGTTTTAACTTTCCTTTTATTTCCTAGTAACACACGCTTCAATAACCCTGTATTAAGCATTCATTAAATATTTACTCTATGAATAAAGAATTCTTCCGCCCTTCTCCTCCTCCAGCAGTCCCATCAGACTAAATCCATTCTGTCAACATTTTACAATCTTGAAAAGAAAAACCACAGAGTCAGAATAGTGTCAGTGATGCTAAAACCCATGATACCAAACCTAGACTTAATAAATGACAATTGCAATTTCAGACTTCCCCAGAAATATAATCCTCATCAGCCATTCTGGAATTTTCTGGTCCACCAATGGAGTAACCAGGGGCCCTCTCCATTCTCACCCCTCCACCCTCCTGCTCCCCATCTCCTCACCCTACCCAGGCAGAAGCAATCTATGTGCTAAAACCCCTCCCTTCTCTTCCCTCCAGAAAGACATCCTGGAATGAAAATAATTTTTTTCTTTTGTTAATAGCTTGCTTGCCTCACTTTTTTCCATATAAAAACATTCACTTTGTATAGCCTCTCAAAGCACTCTTCTTGTTGCTGAATAGATTGCTGCCCAATTCATGTACCATCTAATAGTCAAGTAGATCTTCAAGTTGAATCAGTTGAATTTATTTTTTCTTAACAAGTACAGCTGGTAAACTGTTTCTGTAGTTCTGGCTATTCATCTTCATGAGACTTATAGAGTAAAATCAAACATACATCCTCTGGAAGGGCTGGCCAGTTATAGTCTTAACATGAAACCCTCGATTTGCTTTCACCACTCTCAGCTTTCAACCTGGCAACAACGCTCAGAGGAAGGGAGGGGAAAGAACGTATTTTCCAGCTGCAGTATCTCTGAAAAGTAAAACAGATAATACAATAAAGTTACATAAATTATGACGAAACTTGGGATTAAAAGTTTGTTAAGTGATACTCATCCTATGGCATTTGATTGCCATAAAGTCATAAAGTCATGCCTATTTACTAACTGAAAGGAAATCTGGCCAGAAAAGGCAACTGCAGCCAGTTCTAAGCAGCCCAGACATAGGTCGTTTGTTCTAAGTGTGTCTCATGGGCTCATAGTTTCATATTTTCCCCCTTTCTCACTCCTTGCCCTAATTAATTCCATTGCATTCTTTACCAAAATTGGCCAGTTATTTACCATTATTCATGACTTCAAAAAACATGTTTCAAACAAATGGAGCTTGATAACTTTTCCCTGTGAGAAAAAATCCTTTTAAGATAGGGCAAAACAGTGGTGATTAATACAAGTGTATTGTTAATGACAGAAATTCAGGTGAAAAATAAGATGTTTTCTTAAATTTAGGGGTAAGGAATTACTGACCATAAGCAATTAATGTGTCTAGCTCTTAATTATAATAAACATCTCCTGCTGACCAAAGATGTCAAATATTTCTGCACAAATCACTTAAAGTTGTTTTCTTTTTAAAGGGAGATATCCTCTCACTCAGCTGTTTGGTAATCTTATATTCTGGAATGGTAACAGCTAGGAAAGATTTAAGGTCAGTAATAAATCTTTCCTAAGACTGTGACACGGAGACGGCAATGACACCCCACTCTAGTACTCTTGCCTGGAAAATCCCATGGATGGAGGAGCCCGGTAGGCTGCAGTCCATGGGGTCACTGAGTTGGACACGACTGAGCGACTTCACTTTCACTTTTCACTTTCGTGCATTGGAGAAGGAAATGGCAACCCACTCCAGTGTTCTTGCCTGGAGAATCCCAGGGACAGGGGAGCCTGGTGGGCTGCCGTCTCTGGGGTCGCACAGAGTCAGACACGACTGAAGCGACTTAGCAGCAGCAGCAACAGAAAGACTGACAACATTTTCACTTTAAAAGTCTGAGTTTGGCTGTAAAAACTGCCAAATCCATTAGTAAAAGGAAATGCAGTACTTCTAAGATTTCATTTTGTAAGATAATTTGCAAATGAGTCCAACAGCTAACTGTTGGACTCAAAGGCTCTGCTCCTTTCTGTCTTCTCCTCCAGGCTCTCACCTTTTGGGTGTTTCCGCTACACTGCACTGACCCCTACTTGAACTCCGTGTGCTTTCATTTTGGCCAAAGTGTGGACAGAGACTCCTTTCTCTGTTTCCTCCTTAACAGGGCTAAGGCAGTTCGGAACTTTCACAAAAGCTTTTGTAAGGGCCAATTAAAACCAAAAAAGAGAAGGAAGCTAAAATACATGAAAAGACTGTGGCACATGAGTTACAGTTTTTTAGTTTACATGTGCTGGTGTGTACCCAGGAATTACAGAACAAGTCCTATTTTACACCCTATCTGAGATGTTTTCAGTTCAGTTCAGTCACTCAGTCTTGTCACTCACTCTGTGACCCCATGGACTGCAGCACATCAGGCCTCCCTGTCCATCAGCAACTTTCAGAGCTCGCTCAAACTCATGTCCATTGTAACGATGAGGCCATCCAACCATCTCATCCTCTGTTGCCCTCTTCTCCTCCTGCCTTCAATCTTTCCCAGCTTCAGAGTCTTTTCCAATGAGTCAGTTCTTCTCATCAGGTGGCCAAAGTATTGGAGTTTCAGCTTCAATATCAGTCCTTCCAATGAATATTCAGGACTGATTTCCTTTAGGATGGACTGGTTGGATCTCCTTGCAGTCCAAGGGACTCTCAAGAGTCTTCTTCAACACCGCGGTTCAAAAGCATCAATTCTTTGGCAATCATCTTTCTTTATAGTCCAACTCTCACATCCATTCATGACTACTGGAAAAACCATAGCTTTGATTAGACAGATCTTTGTTGGCAAAGTAATGTCTCTGCTTTTCAGAACGCTGTTAGGTTGATCATAGCTTTTCTTCCAAGGAGCAAATGTCTTTTAATTTCATGGCCACAGTCACCATCTGCAATGATTTTTGAGGCCAAAAAAAAAAAAGTCAGCCACTGTTTCCATTGTTTCCCCATCTATTTGCCATGAAGTGATGGTACCAGATGCCATGATCTTAGTTTTCTGAATGTTGAGTTTTAAATCAGTTTTTCACCCTCCTCTTTCGCTTTCATCAAGAGGCTCTTTAGTTCTTATTTGCTTTCTGCCTTAAGGATGGTGTCCTTTGCATATCTGAGGTTATTAATATTTCTCCCAGCAATCTTGATTCTAGCTTGTGCTTCATCCAGCCTGGAATTTCACATGATGTACACTTCATAGAAGTTAAATAAGCAGGGTGACAATATACAGCCTTGCCATACTCCTTTCCCAATTTGGAACTAGTCTGTTGTTACATGTCCAGTTCTAACTGTGGCTTCTTGACCTGCATACAGATTTCTCAGGAGGCAGGTAAGGAGGTCTGGTATTCCCATCTCTTGAAGAATTTCTCACAGTTTGTTGTGATTCATACAGTCAAAGGCTTTGGCATAGTCAATAAAGCAGAAAGAGATGTTTTTCTGGAACTCTGTTGCTTTTTCAATGATCCAATGGATGTTGGTAATTTAATATTTGATTCCTCTGCCTTTTCTAAATACAGCTTGAACATCTGAAAGTTCTCAGTTTTCATATACTATTGAAGCCTGGCTTGGAGAATTTTGAGCATTACTTTGCTAGTATGTGAGATGAGTGCAATTGTGTGACAGTTTGGACATTCTTTGGTATTGCCTTTCTTTGGAATTGGAATGAAAACTGACATTTACCAGTCCTGTGGGCACTGCTGAGTTTTCCAAATTTGCTGACATATTGAGTGCAGCACTTTCACAGCATCATCTTTCAGGATTTGAAATAACTCAATTGGAATTCCATCACCTCCACTAGCTTTGTTCATAGTGATGCTTCCTAAGGCCCTCTTAAGTTCACATTCCAGGATATCTGGCTCTAGGTGAGTGATCACACCATTTTGGTTATCTGGGTCATGAAGATTTTGTTTATACAATTCTTCTGTATATTCTTGCCACCTCTTCTTAACATCTTCTGATTCTGTTAGGCCCGTACCATTTCTGTCCTTTATTGAGCCCATCTTTACATGAAATGTTCCCTTGGTATCTCTAATTTTCTTGAAGAAATCTCTAGTCTTTCCCATTCTATTATTTTCCTCTATTTCTTTGCATTGATCACTGAGGAAAACTTTCTTATCTCTCCTTGCTATTCTTTGAAATTCTACATTCAAATGAGTATATCTTTCTTTTTCTCCTTTGCCTTTAGTGTTTCTTCTTTTCTCAGCTATTTGTGAGGCCTCCTCAGACAACCATTTTTCTCTTTTTGCATTTGAGACAGTTTTACTTAACCCTAAATGACTGACATAACGTTATAGCCTTTTTCCTGTGTTCTGGGCCTTCTCAGCGGAGAAGGCAATGACACCCTACTCCAGTACTCTTGCCTGGCAAATCCCATGGACGGAGGAGCCTGGTAGGCTCCAGTCCATGGGGTCGCTAAGAGTCGGACATGACTGAGTGACTTCACTTTCACTTTTTACTTTCATGCATTGGAGAAGGAAATGACAACCCACTTCAGTGCTCTTGCCTGGAGAATCCCAGGGATGGGGGAGCCTGGTGGGCTGCCGTCTATGGGGTCACACAGAGTCGGACACAACTGAAGCGACACAGCAGCAGCAGCAGCAGCAGCAGCAGCAGGGCTTTCTCAGATAGCTCAGTGCTAAAGGATCTGCCTGCCAATTCATGATCCACGGGAGACAAAGGTGTGATTCCTGGGTCAGAAAGTTCCCCTGGAAGAGGAAATAGCAACTGACTCCAGTATTCTTGCCTAGGAAATTTCACAGAACAGAGGAGTCTGCCTGGCTACAGTCCATGAGATCACAAAGAGGCAGACACGACTCAGCTACTGAGCATGCCGTGCACATGTGTTCTGTCTCAGCTTCCTTTGGATGAAATTACTTGAACATTGATCTTCTAGATATGTTGACTACACTGTAGTCAAAGTCAAGAGAAAGAGGTTTCCCCTCTCCTCCCTACCAGCACCAATAACACCTCCTTCCTTCTAAGTTCTGAGCAGCAGAGGCAACAAAATTTGTCACCAAAAAATTGTGTCTTTGTAGTAAGAATTAATTTAGGCTGCTACCAGAGATACCTGCAAAGAATATGAGCTAAGTGTGGTGGGAGAGACCAGAGTCAGCTCTGTGGCCCATTGTCTGTGCAAGACCCAGCAAGCATCTGTTTATCAAACCTTTTGCTTTATTATCTCCATGTGAAGGCCCAAACCACTACCTCAAACATCCTCTTTTCTTCTTTAGCTGAAGACGTATCTAAATTGAGGGCTTACACTTTGGATTGCGCATCCTCTGAATCCCCAGGATTGCTGTGATGGTGGGGGTGATTTATCCTGACTACCAGAGAGAACCTGGACTTGAGCCCACAGTAGACATAAGGGAGAGTGTGTCTGGAGTATGGGAGGTCACTTAGTGTCTCTTATGCCCTACGCATCAAGTCCATGGAAACCACAACACAATCCAGGTGGGACTGATGACCCAGACCCTTCAAGAATGAAGAGTCACCCTACCAGGGAAAAGCTATAAACAGCTGAACTCCTTACTGAAGACACTGAGAATACAGAATGGGTAGTTGAAAAAGGCTATTTTACATGCCAGCAACAATCACATGTGCACATGCACGTTAAGTCCTTTTAGTCATGTGTGACTCTATGTGACCCTATGGATTGTAACCCGCCAGGTTCCTCTGTCCATGGGATCCTCCAGGCAAGAATACTGGAGTGAGTTTCCATGCCCTCCTTCAGGGGATCTTCCCCAGTGAACAGTATGTTTTCATGTTATTGATTAGCATTTTTTTCACTTTAGCTTGAATAACCCCTTTCAATGTGAAAAAAATTACTTTTAGTGGTCCGTATAGTCATGTATGGATGTGAGTTGGATCATAAAGAAGGCTGAGCTCCAAAGATTTGATGCTTTTGAATTATGGCACTGGAGAAGACTCTTGAAAGTCCCTAGTACCACAAGGAGATCAAACCAGTCAGTCCCAAAGGAAATCAATTCCGAATATACATTGGAAGGACTTTTGCTGAAGCTGAAGCTCCAATACTTTGGTGACCTGATGTGAAGAGCTGACTCATTAGAAAAGATCCTGATGCTGTGAAAGACTGACGACAGGAGGAGAAGGGGATGATGGAAAATGAGATGGTTGGATGGCATCATCGCCTCAGTGGACATGAGTTTGAGAAAGGTCCAAGAAATGGTGACGGACAGGGAAGCCTGGTGTGCTGCAGTCCATGGGGTCACAAAGAGTCAGACACGACTCAGCAACTGAACGACAATAGCAACTCCTTTCAGTGTTTCCAATAAGGCAGGCCTAACCAACCCACTACTCAGTCGTGTCCGACTGTTTTGCAACTCCATGGACTATAGCCTGCCAGGATCTACTGATGTTCAATTCCTTCAGCATTTGTTGGCCTGGGGAAGTCTTTACTTTCATTTTTGGATAGCATTTTTCCCATTCTTGGTTGGCAGTTATCTCTTTCAGCATTTGGACAATACTGTTCTACTTTCTTCTCTCCTATTAGGTTTCTACTTAAAAATCAACTTAGAACCATGTTAGTGTTCATTCATAAGTATCAAGGTTTTTTTTCTCATACTGTCTTTAAAGCTTTTTCTTTGATTGTTGCATCTTTATTATAACATGCATTGTAGAGGACCTTTTTAGGTTGACTTTGGTCGCTTAAAGTGCTTCCCTGATAGCTCAGTTTGTGAAGAATCCACCTGCAATGCAGGAGACCCTGGTTCAACTCCTGGGTGGGGAAGATCCACTGGAGAAATGATTGGCTACCCACTCCAGCATTCTTGGGTTTCCCTTGTGGCACAGCTGGTAAAGAATCCTCCTGCAATGTGGGAGACCTGAGTTCAGTCTCTGGGTTGGGAAGATCCCCTAGAGAAGGGAATGGCTACCCACTTCAGTATTCTGGGCTGGAGAATTCCATGGACACTATAATCCATGGGGTCTCAAAGAGTCAGACATGACTCTTTCACTTTGGTCACTTAAAGACTTCACAAGCTTAAATATTCTAATCTCACCCTTGATTTGAGAAGTTTTCAGCCATTCTCTCTTTCTTTTTCTTTGGCCATGCTGCATGGCATGTATCTTAGTTCCNACTATAATCCATGGGGTCTCAAAGAGTCAGACATGACTCTTTCACTTTGGTCACTTAAAGACTTCACAAGCTTAAATATTCTAATCTCACCCTTGATTTGAGAAGTTTTCAGCCATTCTCTCTTTCTTTTTCTTTGGCCATGCTGCATGGCATGTATCTTAGTTCCCTGACCATAGGAAGACCCAAGCTTCCGTTTACCTTAATCCCAACACTCCCCACCCCCCCACC
>SJYA01002195.1:10095-327049 GCA_006410615.1 Neotragus moschatus | reverse complement strand
TGGAAGCGTGGAAGCATGAAGTCTTAACCAATGAACCACTGGAAGTCCCTTAGCCATTATTTCTTTGAAGGAACTTTCTGCCTCATCTCCCTCTTTTCTCCTTCTAGAAGATTAATAATTGAGAAATTGGTTCTGTTGATGATACACCATAGGTCATGTTGCTTTTCTTCATTCTTTTTTCATTCTTTTCTCTTTCTTCTCCTCTGAGTGGATAACTTCAGTGTATCTGTTGTCTGTCTCACAGATTCCTTTTTCTGCTTCTTTCATTCTGCAGTTGATGCTATATTCTTGCATTTTCATTTCACTGTCGGATTTTCCAGTGCCAGAATTTCTCTTTGGGTCTTTTACATGATTTCTCTCTTTTTGTCAAACTGCTCATTTTGTCCATGGATTATTTCCCTGGTTTTGTTCAGTTGTCCTCCTGAGTTTTCTTGTAGCACACTGAGTTATTCGAAGCAGCTATTTGGGGGACTTCCTTTGTAGTACAGTGGATAAGAATCTATCTGTCGATGCAGGGTACACGGGTTAGATCCCTGGCCCAGGAAGATTCCACATACCATGCAGCAACTTGCAAGCCACAGCTACTGAGCCCACATACCACAACTACTGAAGCCATGGCCTAGAGCCTGTGATACACAGCAAGAAAAGTCACTACAGCGAGAAGCCCACACACTGCAACAAAGAGTAGCATCCGCTCACACAGCAACGAAGACCCAACGCAGCTGAACATAAATAAATAATTTTTTAAAATAGTTGACTCTGGCAATGAACCTAGAGCAGGAAATGCTTATAAAAAATTAACAAACAAAATAGCTATTTTGAATTCTCCATTAGGTGAATCACAGATCTGCAGTCTTTGGATGTGAATATTGAAGATTTTGTGGTGCTGCGCTGGTGTCATGTTCCTTTCATTTCGTGCTCCTTGCAGTTTGTGTTGTTGTGCTTGCAGTGGCAGTACTAGTCTCATTTGGGAGAGAGACAACTCCCTTCAGCCCTGCTAGAGACTCTGAGTCTCTCTCAGATCTTCTGTGGAGACACCTACTCACACGCCTCCCTCTCGCAATAGAATTTCTGAGCTCCTTGGCCTGTCTAGACGCTACAGTGCACCGGGACGTGTGCTGACAGCCAACCTTTCATTTCCTCAGAGATAACACTACTTCCTAATCTGTTCTCACCCTTGCCTACACATTTGAGCCAGATTTCTGTGCATGCTCACTTGCTGTCCATCAAAGCTTGCCCTTGTGTCCAATGTCATTTGCGCCCACAGGGGCTGGCAACAGGGAAAGGGGAAGATGAGCCATGCAGACAGAGCACTGAAGGGGTCAGTGGGCCACTTGGGAGAACCTGCTGGTGAGGAGTTCCCGCAGCTTTTGAGTGAGTTTTCTGATGGAGTCTGCTTTAGTTCAGTTAGTAGGATCAGCCTCCCTTCAATGCTCCGTGTCCTGTCTGCTGCTTTCCTAGCCTCTTCATAACTATGAGTCATATAACTCGGCACTAACTCCTCTGGATGGAGCAAGGGGCAACTGAACCTTTTGGCAGATCCCACACAGCTGAGGAAGCTGCATTCACAGCCTCTCCTATCCCATGTGGGAGAAACCAGGGGACCAGAAAGTTTTCTATTGGCCTTAAACTGTTCTTCCTTGTCAGGGAAGGAGATCTAGGTAAGATCAAGACATTTCTCTTACCCAGTCTGTGAGTCCAAACTCACTTTTCTTTTTTTCTTTTTTCCTCTAGTGCTGTGCTGGAGCTCCTCCTATGGAAACCTGGACTTTCACGTAAGAACTCTGCTCTCTGGGTGACTGTCTGTGACGGTGGTTCCAGGGTCTCCTGGACTGTGGCTGAGAGATGCCAGAGCTGGCTCCGGGGCCACTGCGGGCACCACAGTCAGGACAGACATCTGTCTGCCTTTCACCTGGTGCATATGTGGGCGAGACACCTCCTGGGTCCCTTGGCCTACAGGGTCGAGTCTCACCTCACTCCAAGGCAGGTTTGTCTGTGGATGGATATCCAATTTTTGTAGTTGGGTCAGGAGCAAAAACGATTAAGGTCTTGTGCCACCATGCTTTCTAGTGAGGGTTTAAAATCTATTTTGTCTAGTGTGAATAGTCCTGCTTTCTTCTGGTTACCATTTTCATGGAATAGTATTTTTCACCCCTGCATTTTAAGCCTCTATTTGCCCCTAATGTTAGTTCCTCACAGACAGCAATACAGGTGGATCTTGGATTTTTATCCATGCATCTACTACCCCNGCTGTCCATCAAAGCTTGCCCTTGTGTCCAATGTCATTTGCGCCCACAGGGGCTGGCCACAGGGGAAGGGGAAGGTGAGCCATGCAGACAGAGCTCTGAAGGGGTCAGTGGGCCACTTGGGAGAACCTGCTGGTGAGGAGTTCCCGCAGCTTTTGAGTGAGTTTTCTGATGGAGTCTGCTTTAGTTCAGTTAGTAGGATCAGCCTCCCTTCAATGCTCCGTGTCCTGTCTGCTGCTTTCCTAGCCTCTTCATAACTATGAGTCATATAACTCGGTACTAACTCCTCTGGATGGAGCAAGGGGCAACTGAACCTTTTGGCAGATCCCACACAGCTGAGGAAGCTGCATTCACAGCCTCTCCTATCCCATGTGGGAGAAACCAGGGGACCAGAAAGTTTTCTATTGGCCTTAAACTGTTCTTCCTTGTCAGGGAAGGAGATCTAGGTAAGATCAAGACATTTCTCTTACCCAGTCTGTGAGTCCAAACTCACTTTTCTTTTTTTCTTTTTTCCTCTAGTGCTGTGCTGGAGCTCCTCCTATGGAAACCTGGACTTTCACGTAAGAACTCTGCTCTCTGGGTGACTGTCTGTGACGGTGGTTCCAGGGTCTCCTGGACTGTGGCTGAGAGATGCCAGAGCTGGCTCCGGGGCCACTGCGGGCACCACAGTCAGGACAGACATCTGTCTGCCTTTCACCTGGTGCATATGTGGGCGAGACACCTCCTGGGTCCCTTGGCCTACAGGGTCGAGTCTCACCTCACTCCAAGGCAGGTTTGTCTGTGGATGGATATCCAATTTTTGTAGTTGGGTCAGGAGCAAAAACGATTAAGGTCTTGTGCCACCATGCTTTCTAGTGAGGGTTTAAAATCTATTTTGTCTAGTGTGAATAGTCCTGCTTTCTTCTGGTTACCATTTTCATGGAATAGTATTTTTCACCCCTGCATTTTAAGCCTCTATTTGCCCCTAATGTTAGTTCCTCACAGACAGCAATACAGGTGGATCTTGGATTTTTATCCATGCATCTACTACCCCACTCCAGTACTCTTGCCTGGAAAATGCCATGGACGGAGGAGCCTGGTGGGCTGCAGTCCATAAGGTCGCTGAGGGTCGGACACGACTGAGCGACTTCACTTTCACTTTTCACTTTCGTGCATTGGAGAAGGAAATGGCAACCCACTCCAGTGTTCTTGCCTGGAGAATCCCAGGGACGGGGAAGCCTGGTGGGCTGCTGTCTATGGGGTCGCACAGAGTCGGACACGACTGAAGCGACTTAGCAGCAGCAGCAGCAGCCCATGTCTCTTATTGTTGAGTTTAATATATTTAAAGTATTTTTGACAAATATTTTTTACTATTATCATTTTATTATTTATTTTCTTTGCTTTGTAGTCCTTTTATCCCTTTTTCTTTCTTGCTATCTTCCCTTGTCTTTCATTGGGTTTGTTTATTTGTTTGCTTGCTATTTTAAACAGGCTTTGATTCTCTTTTCCTTGATGTAAAATATAGGTATACTCTTGTTGGGGCTTTCATAAACTATCCAATTTTTATAGCACTAAGATTTTATCTCTCTCCCCTCCCAAGTTAAGTTGTTGACTTAACACAATGTACATCCAGTCACATTCATAACCATTTAAATAACTTGTTATATTTATTTACAATGCTTTGGTCTTTCCACTTTTACACTAGAATTACAAGTGACTTACCCATCACTGTATTCTACATTTGTCTCTATGTTAACTACTGCCAATGAATGTCATGCTTCTATGTTATCATCTTGGTGTTTGGCACCTTTCTATCTCAACTTGAAGAACCCTTCTTTAACATTTCTTGGAATGCACCTCTAGCGGCAATAAACTCCCTAGGCACTTGTGTTTCTGGTAATATTCTTACCTGCCTTTCGGTGAAGGTCAAAGTCATGGTACAGTATTCTTAGTAGTTTTTCTCTCCCTTCAGGCCTTCAAGGTTCTGCTATAAAACCTGGTAACTTGATGGTTCCCTTCCATGTGATGTTTCCTATCTTCTATGTGATGTTTCCCGTGTGATGTTTCAAGATCTTCTTTGACTGTAGACAATGTGACGATGTGTATCAGTTGGAGGAGGGATTTTTTGCAATCCATTTTACTTCATTTGGGATTACTGGATCAGGATATCTTCCCCAGATTTAGGAATTTTTCAGCCTTATTTCTTTGATTCAGTTTTCTGTTTCTTTCCCTCTCTCTTCTTCATATATATTGATCATTTTGGTGGTGTCCCATAAGTGCCTTAATCAACAATCACTTTTTTTTTTTCATTCTTTTTTTGCTTCTCTGACTCAGTGACTTTTTAGTGAGCTTTGTGTTCACTGATCCCTGTTTCTGTTTGATCTAATCTGTTGTTGAACTCCTCTTGAAATTTTCAATTTACTTATTGCATTTTCCAGTTCTGCAATTTTTCTTTGGTAGTTTTTTATTGTTTACCTCTTTGTTATACATGATTTGAGGAATCATCATTTTGACCGTAGATGATTAGTGAATGTGTAGATTTTTGTCATCTTCTTTGAACTGCATGTACTGATGTGGTTTTAAGCACCCAACTCTGATGACAAACATTTCAAATTCTCAGAGACAAACGCTATGTTAACTATAGTGGAAGATTCTGTCCACCATCACCTGATCTGAGATGTTCCAATTTGTTAAGTGTGTTCTGGGTTGCTTAAGAGATCCAGACTAGGCAATATTTCCAACAAGTCCTAGGAAAGGTAACCCATTGCTAATAGAGCATTGACATGCTCTTGGATTCCAGATCCTTTAGACAAATAGATTTCTAACAATTTCCTAGAAGGGATTCTGAGTACTTTAAATCTTTCTACTGAAAAAAAAAATAAGATGTCTTGATTTAATATCTTTGGAGACTCATAGGTTATTTTCTCTCACACAAAAATTTAAATGATTAGAATTTTTCTTGGCTTACATTTATGAATGACTCCCCTTTTTGTATAGCTATGTTATTTGAGTCCTTATGAAATGTGTGTCAAATATATGCTTATCTTTTCTTCATGTTTTCTCTCTTTTAGAAACATTTTCAATACACAATGTACGGACTGAGAATAGATTTTTTTCCAAGTCTGTCTTTACATATCTCTTAAATAAACAGAATATAAGTGCAAACCAGGATATGTAACAGCAGATGGTAAAATATCAGGATTAATTCAGTTCAGTTCAGTTCAGTCACTCAGTCATGTCCGACTCTTTGTGACCCCATGAATCAGAGCACGCCAGGCCTCCCTGTCCATCACCATCTCCCGGAGTTCACTCAGACTCATGTCCATCGAGTCAGTGATGCCATCCAGCCATCTCATCCTCATCCCTTCTCCTCCTGCCCCCAATCCCTCCCAGCATCAGAGTCTTTTCCAATGAGTCAACTCTTCACTTGAGGTGGCCAAAGTACTGGAGCTTCAGCTTTAGCATCATTCCTTCCAAAGAAATCCCAGGGCCGATCTCCTTCAGAATGGACTGGTTGGATCTCCTTGCAGTCCAAGGGACTCTCAAGAGTCTTCTCCAACACCACAGTTCAAAAGCATCAATTCTTCAGTGCTCAGCTTTCTTCACAGTCCAACTCTCGCATCCATACATGACTACTGGAAAAACTATAGCCTTGACTAGACGGACCTTAGACGGCAAAGTAATATCTCTGCTTTTGAATATGCTATCTAGGTTGGTCATAACTTTAACAGGTGGTATTTGAGAATGCCAGAGCCAAGAGTGATGGCATGTGGTTCAGGCTGAACAATAGGCTGGATGACTAATGCCTGGATGGTATGAGAACTGAGATGGAGGCACCGCAGGCTCTATAGTGTGTGATGAGGACAGGTGGCCCAATAAACCTGCACGTTACGCTAAGTGCTCTTTTTCAGATGTTCTTTTCTTCAAGATGCACAGATTAACAATAATTGTTAGAAATGTTTTATTTTTACCAAATATGCCTGATCTAAACTCATTTTTAGGGAACAGCAATTAAAATCAAGGTGTTTAAAAAAATAAAATAAAATCAAGATGTTTCTGTCTACTTTGATGACTGGAAGGAGGGGATGTTCTGAAGTCCAAAACTCACTCGTTACCAGAATGACAATGTCTTACAACCTATTCAACTATTTCCCTCCTGAGTTTCTGTTTATACCTCCTACCTTGAGTGTTAATTTCTGTAAGTCCTGAGAGTAATCCTTATTTTCCAACTTGGACAAGTACTGAGGACAATGACATGGATCTCTTTTATGTTTTCAATCAGCTGTGTTTTTTCCACGGTTAGAAATAGAGCTTTAGTCTCTGGTAAGCTGAGTGGATGTTAAGGGTCAGAAATAGAGCTTTAGTCTCTGGTAAGCTGAGTGGATGTTAAGTGTCCCAAGTCAAGGGAGGATTATGTGCAAAGCTTTGGCGACAAACCAATATTTGGAAAACATCAACTGAATGGATCCTACTAAAGATGCAGGAGATTTTATGAGCTGAGGTTGGTAAGATGCAAAGGAAATGTTACATGGTTTATTTCAAGGCATATTAACATTTGGATTCATTTTATGATTGATGAAAAGCCGTAAGGAATTTTAAGGAAAGGAGTGATATAGTTTTACTTGGATTTTTGAAAGTTTTTTCAGTTTGCTATACTTATGACAGACAAGAGGAAATTCAGGAAGCCTCGAAGGGTGAGAAAGAGAGGGGATTAGATAGGGTCATGACTGAAGAAATGCAGACAGGAGATAGATTTGGGATGTATTCTGCTGGTAGAAAGCACCGATAATGCTACTAAACAGTGGGTGTCAGAGAGACTGAAAGGTGAAGGGACTTCTATGTTTGTTTGCCATTTTTTAATAAGCAAGAAGGTAAATGTAAATGACTTTGTAGGTGGTGCTGGCAAGAGAGAGAACATTTTGGGAAAAGCATCACAACTTTGACTTGAACACATTGTGATTGGGCCAGCCGTGGACCTTAAACACTGGATATGCCAAACTACAGTGTTAATATGGGAGTCTACTCAGGAGCTAAACATGAGAGATTATCACTCTGTAAGTGATGACATCAAATTGGAAAAGAATGTGGAATGAAAATAGCAGAGAGTTCAAGAGTGAGCCCTGAAGCATTCCAACAATGAGGTGTCCCACAGGGGAGGAATAGGTGCCAAAGTAGACAGAAAAATGGAGGACCCAGAAAATTTAGGGGAAAAAAATCACAGAGCTAATGTTTCATAGATGTGGAGAAAAGAAATGATTTAAAATAAAGGAAGTAGAGTTGATTAATAGTGGTTCTTGAGGAGTCATCTGGGAATGACTCTTGCTAAGTATGAATCGGAGGGTAACAACCAAGCCTGTTT
This sequence comes from Neotragus moschatus, assembly GCA_006410615.1. Taxonomy (NCBI): domain Eukaryota; kingdom Metazoa; phylum Chordata; class Mammalia; order Artiodactyla; family Bovidae; genus Neotragus; species Neotragus moschatus. The sequence goes on along the minus strand of SJYA01002195.1, from coordinate 319,465 downwards.
TAAGTTTGTTCAGTCTTCCTAATCTATAAAATGATTTAATATTTACAGATGTTCTAATATTTCGAAGAATTTTTTAGTTATTAAATTGTTCATGTAAAGTTCTTTTGGCAGCGTCAGTGATACAACGAGAGCCTCCCAGGTGGCGCTATTGGCAAGGGACCCGCCTGCCAAGGCAGAAGACGATGTAAAAGAGAGGAGCATTCCAACCCTGGGTCTGGAAAATCCCCTGGATGAGGTCATGGCAACCCACTCCAGAATTCTTGCCTGGAGAATCCCATGGACAGAGAAGCCTGGTGGGCTACAGTTCGTGGAGTTGCAAAGAGCCCGACACGACTGAAGCGACTTAGCACGCCCGCTCACGTCATACAATTAATTCGAGGAAATTGTAGCGTAATTACAACATTAGAACAGTGAACAGTGGTGAATATTTGTAATTCAGTTATATGTCCAGTGAGAAGACTGTAAAAGTGTGATGAATTTCGCTATATAGAGGGCAACAATAAATGTAACAGTTTCGGATGGAGTAAATACAGCAAAACCTACATAGTATCTGCTGAGAAAATGATTTAGAAACTTAATAGAGCATGCAGACATAGCTATTTCAAAGGTTTGGTTGTGGCAGAGAACAGGAGGTTCAGGAGATATGGCTTGGAGAATTAGGCACTGAATAAAACATCACTTTAACGGGAAAGATGAGAGTGTACTGAATGTTGAAGAGGATGAGCCAGAGAGGGAAGGGGGCAGACACAGAGCACTGGCTCCCTGAGAAGGGGGTGGGAGAGGAACCAGTGGGGCGGAGAAAGTTCTGGGCTTTGGTGACAACTGCTCCACTTTCCACTTTCTGTCAGGAGGAAGGAAGGAAAATGAGTATGTAAATCTAATGCTGGTAAAAGCAGGCACTGATGGTTCCTGTTTTCCTCTGAGGAAGGAAACAAGCTCATGTGAGACGGCGGTGCACGGGGAAAGAAGGAGAAGGAACAATGCTGCTGCTGCTGCTGCTGCTGCTGCTGCTCCTGCTGCTGCTGCTGAGTCGCTTCAGTCGTATCCGACCCTGTGTGACCCCATAGACGGCAGCCCACCAGGCTCCCCCATCCCTGGGGTTCTCCAGGCAAGAGCACTGGAGTGGGTTGCCATTTCCTTCTCCAATCCAGGAAAGTGAAAAGTGAAAGTGAAGTTGCTTAGTCGTGCCCGACTCTTAGCAACCCCATGAACTGGAGACTACCAGGCTTCTCCGTCCATGGGATTTTCCAGGCAAGAGTACTGGAGTGGGGTGCCATTGCCTTCTCCTAGGTAGAGATAAAAAGACTGAAAATAGGGCTTCCCTCCTAGCTCAGTCGGTAAAGAGTCTGTCTGCAATGCAGGAGACCTGGTTCAATTCCTGGGTCAGGAAGATGTCCTGGAGAAGGGAATGACAACCCACTCCAGTATTCTTGCCTGGAGAATCCCATGGACAGAGGAGCCTGGCAGCCCACAGTCTATGGGGTCACAAAGAGTCAGACACAAGCAAGCAACTAAGCAAACAGCACAGAGATTTCAGACACACAGGATGAGCTTATTGTAGAAACGAATCAGGCTTGTTCAGCGGTGTTGAGAGCCCAGGTAAGTTTCACTTTTCAGGCTTTCAACAAACACCTCATATGTGCTAGAAGTAAGCGGAGAGAAAATGGTGAAAGATACAAGCTGGGGGGGGTGGTCTGCCTTTCAAGATCTTTCAGTCCAATATAAAAAACAAACAAACAAAAAGCAATGAATTAAGGTAAACAATGAAATGAAAGGGAAAGATGCTTCTATATCTTTCAAATAAGTGTGTTAGAAGAACAAAAGAATCCAAGTACCTCAAAATAAGAGGGGCTGAGGCTCTAGCTCATGGAGGAAGAAGTCTATGCAAAGAAAGTTTGGAAATCATTCATCAGCATAGCTACAGGACTCTGTGCAGCAGTGGAGACAGCAAAGAAACTGACCTATTTTTAAAACTCTGGATGGACTAGGATTCCAAGGGGATTGGTGGAGTCTGGACACAGTTTGGGTCATGGAAAGCCTCACTCTACCACCCAAATTGATTTAAATCCATTGAAGATCACTTACTCATTCATCAGACATTCCTTCAAGAACAGATTATGTGCCTGTGTGTGTGTGTGGCTTCAGTCACGTCTGACTCTTTTCAGCCCTATGGACTGTAGACCACCAGGCTCCTCTATTCGTGGAATTTTCCAGGCAAGAGTACTGGAGTGGGTAGCCATGCCCTCCTCCAGGGGATCTTCCCAACCTAGTGATCAAACCCACATCTTTTATGCCTCCTGCCCTGGCAGGTGAGTTCTTTACCACTAGTGCCACCTGGGAAGCCCTCCTATAATCACATGACCAGTTGCAAAAATAAAGACTATCATTGTAATGAGAAAAAAAAAAGAAGTAAATTGAGAGCTTTGGCCATTTTGATGAGTTACTCAGTTTTCCTGGGTCTCTTCCATGTATATATGTTATTAAGCTTTTGTTTGATTTTCTTTTTATTAATCTGTCTCATGTCAAGTTAAATTTCAGACCAGCCAGTAAAACCTAGAGAGTAGAAGAAAATCTTTCCACGGCTATCCCAGAGAAACACATATTTTAGTCAACTGATTGATGCCATGAATGGCTCTTTCCCTTAGGTGAGAGTTTCTTATTCCCACACCAGAAGATGCATTCATCCTATAGAGATCTAATAATATAAAATACATAAATGATTAATTAACATAGCATTCCCCTATCCATACAGTGAGAGTGGGGCAAGAGATGGGGCAGTTCAAGAGCTGTACTGTTGTTCAGTCGCTAAGTTGTGATCAATTCTTTGTGACCTCCGTGGACCGTAGCATGCCAGGCTCCTCTGTCCTCCACTATCTGCTGGAGTTATCTCAAATTAATGTCCAGTTTGTCGGTGATGCTGTCTAGCTGCACTTACCCCATAAAATTCGGATAACCTATTCCCCACCCCTGAATTAACATAGAAAACTACCAAGTGCTTTCTTTCCCAGGGGATTTTCATTGGTTTCATGTTATTAAAGGGTTTATTGAAGACTTGATGACTTTTCCAGTACTGCAATATTTACATAAAATGATGACTACTGATTTATTTGTACAAAATTCCCATCAATAAAATTTTCCCTTTACTCTGGTCTCATGAGATCAGCTTTCCCAAACTTACACAGGACCCTGAGTATATTTGATAAGGTTGCCTGGGTTTTTGCAAGGACAAATTATGTGGTGTCAGTTGGGAGAAACTGGACTTGCAATAGACAAACTCAAGTTCCCAAAATAGAGAATTAGATATTTGGTCTTTAATGTTTGTTGTTGTGAATTCAGGCATTCTAACTGCATGATAAATGTCAGGAAGGTAATGAGTAGAAACAGGAACCTGCTAAACTATAGCTAGACTCCCCTGTTTTAAAAAAAATGATAAATGAGCTGAAACAAAAATCTCCACTTCTCATGGCTGGCCTCTGAAGCTTGAGAAAAGCAGGATGTGGACTTCTGACCTATTGATTCCACTAAGCTCATAAACAGGAATTCAGACCAAAAAAAAAAAAAAAAACTTTTCTGTTTATTGAAAGTAGGTCTAGAAAATATTAATTCTCCAGCTTTCAAATGTGAAATTAAATTCAGGGTGTTTATTTAAAATAATCTATGCCTACATGAATGGATCCGCCCACTTGGAACCTTCCTGCCACCCACCTCAACACTCTTAACCAGTACAATGTGCTTTAGCTTGTTCCTCCCTGCCTTTGTGCCGAATTTTGTTCCCAGCCTGCTACGTAAACCTTCAGTTTCCTTCATCCTTGCTATTTACTTCTACTGCTTAACCTAAAAACACCAAAACCAAACAAACCAAAATTATCACTCCTGCTTTCCCATGAAAATAATTCAATCCTGTCCCATTGGCCCACGCCCACAGTTGGCCTCATCAGACAGGTTCACCTTGGCTGACTCTTATCTTAACAGAAACCTAACTATCTTGATGTTACTTCATGCCCAGCTTGCCTTTCCTTGCGAAATCGCCACCTTCCACTCCCAATGGTGTTTTTTTAATTTACTCATTTTTTTATTGAAAGATAATTGCTTTACAAAATTTTGCTGTTTTCTGTCAAACCTCACTATGAATCAGCCGTAGGTATACGGATATCCCCTCCCTTTTGAAATTGTCTCCCATCTCCCTCCCCATCCCACCCTTGTGTATTGATACAGAGCCCCTGTTTGAGTTTCCTGAGTCATACAGCAAATTCCCGCTGGCTATCTATTTTTTACATATGGTAATGTAAATGTCCACGTTACTCTTTCCATACATGTCACCTTCACCGCCCCGTCCCTGTGTTTCCCACTTGTTTTTTGATAGAAGAAAAATTTCTATCTTGTTGTGCCTTTCAACCCATTAACCTATTTTCTTTTTTCTTTTAGATTATTTTACTTTACAATACTGTATTGGTTTTGCCATACATTAGAAGTCTTTCCAGCCCTTACTCTTTACGTTTACTTACTTCTAGAATGTTAACCCACTATCCACATGGCTTTTTTGTTTGTTTGTTTGCTTTGTTTTGTTTGTTTGTTTTTTGTTTGCCATGCCCCTGCACAGCATATGGGATACATTATCTTAGTTCCTTGAACAGGGATTGAATCCACGACCCCGCCAGTGGAAGCATGGAGTCCTAACCACGGGACCACCAGGATACCCCCTCAGATGATTTTTATTGGTGGCATTTGTTCTCACCTTTTTATTCTCTCCCCAGATTCCTGCCACTATACTCCCTTTGTGAACTAGCCCTTTGAAAACATCTATGCGTCAAGTCTATTTATATCTACTGTTTTGACCTCTTTGACATCTTTACACCTAAATTCCTGCTTCTCCAGCTCTGCTGATCTTTATCAGTTCTGCACTTCCCATGTCTTCATGCTCACCCTAATCATTTCAAAACCCCTAAACTAACTGTGGAAAATTCTGAAAGAGATGGGAATATCAGACCATGACTGGCCTTTTGAGAAATCTGTTTGCAGGTCAAGAAGCAACAGTTAGAACTGGACATGGAACAACAGACTGGTTCCAAATAGGAAAAGGAGTATGTTAAGGCTGTATATTGTCACCCTGCTTATTTAACTTCTATGCAGAGCACATCATGAGAAACGCTGGGCTGGAGGAAGCACAAGCTGGAATCAAGATTGCCAGGAGAAAGGTCAATCACCTCAGATATGCAGATGACACCACCCTTATGGCAGAAAGTGAATAAGAACTAAAGAGCCTCTTGATGAAAGTAAAAGAGGAGAGTGAACAAGTTGGCTTAAAGTTCAGCATTCAGAAAACGAAGATCATGGCATCTGGTCCCATCANAAAAAAAAAAAAAAAAAAAAAACTTTTCTGTTTATTGAAAGTAGGTCTAGAAAATATTAATTCTCCAGCTTTCAAATGTGAAATTAAATTCAGGGTGTTTATTTAAAATAATCTATGCCTACATGAATGGATCCGCCCACTTGGAACCTTCCTGCCACCCACCTCAACACTCTTAACCAGTACAATGTGCTTTAGCTTGTTCCTCCCTGCCTTTGTGCCGAATTTTGTTCCCAGCCTGCTACGTAAACCTTCAGTTTCCTTCATCCTTGCTATTTACTTCTACTGCTTAACCTAAAAACACCAAAACCAAACAAACCAAAATTATCACTCCTGCTTTCCCATGAAAATAATTCAATCCTGTCCCATTGGCCCACGCCCACAGTTGGCCTCATCAGACAGGTTCACCTTGGCTGACTCTTATCTTAACAGAAACCTAACTATCTTGATGTTACTTCATGCCCAGCTTGCCTTTCCTTGCGAAATCGCCACCTTCCACTCCCAATGGTGTTTTTTTAATTTACTCATTTTTTTATTGAAAGATAATTGCTTTACAAAATTTTGCTGTTTTCTGTCAAACCTCACTATGAATCAGCCGTAGGTATACGGATATCCCCTCCCTTTTGAAATTGTCTCCCATCTCCCTCCCCATCCCACCCTTGTGTATTGATACAGAGCCCCTGTTTGAGTTTCCTGAGTCATACAGCAAATTCCCGCTGGCTATCTATTTTTTACATATGGTAATGTAAATGTCCACGTTACTCTTTCCATACATGTCACCTTCACCGCCCCGTCCCTGTGTTTCCCACTTGTTTTTTGATAGAAGAAAAATTTCTATCTTGTTGTGCCTTTCAACCCATTAACCTATTTTCTTTTTTCTTTTACTTTATTTTACTTTACAATACTGTATTGGTTTTGCCATACATTAGAAGTCTTTCCAGCCCTTACTCTTTACGTTTACTTACTTCTAGAATGTTAACCCACTATCCACATGGCTTTTTTGTTTGTTTGTTTGCTTTGTTTTGTTTGTTTGTTTTTTGTTTGCCATGCCCCTGCACAGCATATGGGATACATTATCTTAGTTCCTTGAACAGGGATTGAATCCACGACCCCGCCAGTGGAAGCATGGAGTCCTAACCACGGGACCACCAGGATACCCCCTCAGATGATTTTTATTGGTGGCATTTGTTCTCACCTTTTTATTCTCTCCCCAGATTCCTGCCACTATACTCCCTTTGTGAACTAGCCCTTTGAAAACATCTATGCGTCAAGTCTATTTATATCTACTGTTTTGACCTCTTTGACATCTTTACACCTAAATTCCTGCTTCTCCAGCTCTGCTGATCTTTATCAGTTCTGCACTTCCCATGTCTTCATGCTCACCCTAATCATTTCAAAACCCCTAAACTAACTGTGGAAAATTCTGAAAGAGATGGGAATATCAGACCATGACTGGCCTTTTGAGAAATCTGTTTGCAGGTCAAGAAGCAACAGTTAGAACTGGACATGGAACAACAGACTGGTTCCAAATAGGAAAAGGAGTATGTTAAGGCTGTATATTGTCACCCTGCTTATTTAACTTCTATGCAGAGCACATCATGAGAAACGCTGGGCTGGAGGAAGCACAAGCTGGAATCAAGATTGCCAGGAGAAAGGTCAATCACCTCAGATATGCAGATGACACCACCCTTATGGCAGAAAGTGAATAAGAACTAAAGAGCCTCTTGATGAAAGTAAAAGAGGAGAGTGAAAAAGTTGGCTTAAAGTTCAGCATTCAGAAAACGAAGATCATGGCATCTGGTCCCATCACCTCATGAGAAATAGATGGGGAAACAGTGGAAAGAGTGTCAGACTTTACTTTTTGGGGCTCCAAAATCACTGCAGATGGTGACTGCAGCCATGAAATTAAGACACTCCTTGGAAGGAAAGTTATGACCAACCTAGATAGCATATTGAAAAGCAGAGACATTACTTTGCCAACAAAGGTCTGTCTACTCAAGTCTATGGTTTTTCCAGTAGTCATATATGAATGTGAGACTTGGACTATAAACAAAGCTGAGTGTCAAAGAATCGATGCTTTTGAACTGTGGTGTCGGAGAAGACTCTTGAGAGTCTCTTGGATAGCAAGGATATCCAACCAGTCCATTCTAAAGGAAATCAGCCCTAAATATTAATTGGAAGGACTGATGCTGAAGCTGAAACTCCAATACTCTGGCCACCAGATGCAAAGAGCTGACTCATTGGAAAAGACACTGATGCTGAGAAAGATTGTGGGCAGGAGGAGAAGGGGACGACACAGGATGAGATGGTTGGATGGCATCACCTACTCAGTGGGTGAGCTTCAGGAGTTGGTGATGGACAGGGAGGGCTGGAGTGCTGCAGTTCATGGGGTTGCAAAGAATCGGACACGACTAAGTGACTGAACTGAACTGAACTAAACTAACTCCATCTCCATACTCTCCTATTGAACCATTCTCTTGCTTTCTTGCTTTCATCTATCTCTACCCACATGTTCCATTTTTCTATAACTACTGAACCAACTTTTGACTCTCACCAGAATCTTTCAATCAAATCTTTTTTGTTCAATCTGTTATAATTATACAAGTCCCAATTTAACACTGAATCTGGGTTTTTGAATAGTTTCCCATCATCCACCTCTCCATTCATTCTTGCAGCAAATACATTTTAAATGTTCTCCATGCACTAAGTGCTGAGATTTGATTGAGGAAGAAAACAGACATGACCTTGGCCTTCATGGACATTGCAGTCCAACAGGAAAGACATATCAAATAAGTAAATGAGCAAATATGTGATTACAAGATAACAAGTTAAGATTTATGAAAAGTATTAAGGAAAAAATAACGGGCCCACTTTAGATTAGGAGGCTCATGAAAGTGCTCTCTGAGGAAGTGGCATTCAAGCTAAGGTATGATGAATGAGGAGGAGTAACATGAATCTGGGAGCTGAGATAAGAAAGGGTCGGGTTTACTTGGGAAAAGGTCAGTGTGGCAGGAACAAGCAAGAAAGCGGCTCAAAATGAGGTTGGAGGGTTAGGTAAGATTTTAGTCATTCAAGATCTCGTAAACCATGTTATGATGTTTGAAATATGTCCTAGGTGCAATGGAACGTCAGTAGGAGTTTTAAGCAGATTAATATACAAAATTTGCATTTTAAAAAGGTCCCTGGTAATATACATGTTTCAATGCTATTCTCTCAAATTATCCCACCCTCGTCTTCTCCCACAGAGTCTAAATGTCTGTTATTTACATCTGTGTTTCTTTTGCTGTCTTGCATACAGGGCCATCATTACCATCTTTATAAATTCCATATAAATTAAAAAAAAAAGAAGCCATAAAAAGTTCTATGGGTTAGTTGCTGGAAAATGAATTAAATAGAGCAAGAGTAGAAGTAAGAAGAAGAGTTAGGCTACTGTCAGACCAGTTTATTAATTCTGTAGTGTCCAACTCTTTGTGACCCCAAGGACTGCAGCACACCACGCTTCCCTGACCATCACCATCTCCTGGAGCTTGCTCAAACTCATGTCCATCGAGTTGGTGATACCATCCAACCACCTCATCCTCTGTCATCCACTTCTCCTCCTGCCTTTAATCTTTCTCAGCATCCAGGTCTTTTTCAAGGAGTCAGCTCTTAGTATCAGGTGGCCAACTTATTGGAGCTTCAGCTTCGGCATCAGTCCTTCCAATTAATATTCAGGACTGATTTCCTTTAGGATGGACTGGTTGGATCTCCTTGCAGTCCAAGGGACTCTCCAACACCACAGTTCAAAAGCATCAATTCTTTGGCACTCAGCTTTCTTTATAGTCCAACTCTCACATCCATATATGAATCCTGGAAAAAAACATAGCTTTAACTAGATGGACCTTTGTTGGCAAAATACTGTTTCTGCGTTTTAATATGCTGTCTAGGTTGGTCACAGCTTTTCTTCCAAGGAGCAAGCGTCTTTTAATTTCATGGCTGCAGTCACCATCTGAAGTGATTTTGGAGCCCAGAAAAATAAAAGTCTCTAACTGTTACCATTGTTTCTCCATCTATTTGCCATGAAGTGATGGGACTGGATGCAATGATCTTAGTTTTCTGAATGTTGAGTTTTAAGCCAGCTTTTTCACTCTCGTCTTTCACTTTCAAGAGGCTCTTTAGTTCTTTGCTTTCTGCCATAAGAGTGATGTCATCTGCATATCCGAGGTTGTTGATATTTCTCCTGGAAATCCTGATTTCAGCTTTTGCTTTATCCCATCCAGCATTTCACATGATGTATTCTGCATGGAAGTTAAATAAGCAGGGTGACAATATACAGCCTTGACATACTCCTTTCCCAATTTGGAACCAGTCTGTTGTTCCATCTCTGGTTCTAACTGCCGTTTCTTGACCTGCATACAGATTTCTCAGGAGGCAGGTCAAATGGTCTGGTATTCCCATCTCTTGAAGATTTTTCCACATTTTCTTGTGATCTACACAGTTAAAGGCTTTGGTATAGTCAATAAAGAAGGAATAGATGTTTTTTCTGGAACTCTCTTGCTTTTTTTGATGATCCAGTGGATGTTGACAATTTGATTTCTGGTTCCTCTGCCTTTTCTAAATCCACCTTGAACATCTGGAATTTCATGGTTCATGTACTGCTGAAGCCTGGCTTCAAGAATTTTGAACATTACTTTGCTAGTGTCTGAGTTGAATGCAATTGTGTGATAGTTTGAACATTCTTTGGCATTGCCCTTCTTTGGGATAGGAGTGAAAATTGACCATTTCCATTCCTGTGGCCACTGCTGAGTTTTTCAAATTTGCTGGAATATTGAGTGCAGCACTTTCACAGCTTCATCTTTCAGGATTTGAAATAGCTCAAACTCGAATTCCATCACCTCCACTAGCTTTGTTTGTAGTAATGCTTCCTAAGGCCCTCTTGACTTCACATTCCAGGATGTCTGTCCCTAGGTGAGTGATCACACCATCGTGATTATCTGGCTTATGAAGATCTTCTTTGTACAGTTCTTCTGTGTACTCTTTCCACCTTTTCTTAATATTTTCTGCTTCTGTTAGGTTCATATCATTCTGTCCTTTATTGTGTCCATCTTTGGGTTAAATGTTCCCTTGGTATCTCTAATTTTCTTGAAGATATCTCTAGCCTTTTCCATTCTGTTGTTTTCCTTATTTCTTTGCATTGATCACCAAGGAAGGGTTCCTTACCTCTCCTTGCTATTCTTTGGAACTCTGCGTTCAGATGGATATATCTTTCCTTTTCTCCTTTGCCTTTCACTTCTCTTCTTTTCTCAGCTATCTGTGAGTCCTCCTCAGACAACCATTTCGTCTTTTTGCATTTCTCCTTCTTGAGGATGATCTTGATCACTTCCTCCTATACAATGTCACAAACCTTGGTCCATAGTTCTTTAGGCACTCTGTTTGTCAGAGCTTATACTTTGAATCTGTTTGTCATTTCCACTGTATAATATAAGGTATTTGATTTAGGTCATACCTGAATGGTCTAGTGGTTTTCTCCGCTTTCTTCAATTTCAGTCTGAATTTTGCAATAAGGAGTTCATGATCTGATCCACAGTTCCTGGTCTTGATTTTTCTGACTGTATAGTGCTTCTCCATCTTTGACTGCAAAGAATATAATCAATCTGATTTTAGTATTGACTATCTGGTGACGTCCATGTGTAGAGTCTTCCCTTGTGTGGTTAGAAGGGGGTGTTTGCTATGACCAGTATGTTCTCTTGGCAAAACTCTGTTAATCTTTGCCCTTTTTCATTTTGTACTCCAAGGCCAAACTTTTCTGTTACTCCAGGTATCTCTTGACTTCCTACTTTTACATTCCAGTCCCCTGTGATGAAAAGGACATCTTTTTGGGTGTTAGTTCTAAAAGGTCTTGTAAGTCTTCATAGAATCCTTCAACTTCAGCTTCTTCAGCATTACTGGTTGGGGCATAGACTTGGATTACTGTGATATTGAATGGTTTGCCTTGGAAATGAACAGAGATCATTCTGTCATTTTTGAGACTGCACATAAGTACTGCATTTTGGATTCTTTTGTTGACTATGAAGGCTACTCCATTTCTCCTAAGGGATTCTTGCCCGCAGTAGTAGATATAATGGTCATCTGAATTAAATTCACCCATTCCAGTCCGTTTTAGTTAAATAGAGATAATGTTGGTATGGACTAGACAAACAGCAGAAGAGACAGAAATGTACTTAGAAGCAGAATCAGCAGAATATGATTAAATTGAGATTAAACTGAGAATCTGAAATCAAGGGCAATTTTTTAAGATTCTTACTTGGGCCTTGAGTGTGTGACGATACTACATGCTAACACAGTCATGATGGGGAGACAAGAGATTCATTAGTGTTAACAAAATTCAACTGAGTACATTTGTAGATTTAATTGGGTTTATTCGACAATTCTTAAATCAGGCAGCATTCCATTTAGTAAACAGAGAGAAACTCTGAGGAGCTGTACTAAATGAAAGGCTTTTGTAGTCAGGAAAGGCATAAGATAAGGACATCACAAAGAAAAGGAAGGACTGTTTCAGGCAAGGTCATCTTCTATTGGAGGAAGACAGATTACCTTACTAGTACCGACCAGGAAATTCAAGACTAATGGGAGGGGCTGAAAGCTCAGTTAGATTAAGTATTAATACTAAGACTTGGTTTGCTGACATGGAGCTTTGATCAAGGAACCCCATTTGGGGCCTGTTGTTTCTTTTTAACAGTATCTATGGACCAGGCATGACAGAGTAGGTAAAGAACTCCTCTAGGTACACATTAAGTTTAAACTGCCTGTGAGATTTCCAAGTGGAGATGTCAAGGAGGCAGCCCTGCCCTCCCTTTGGCATACTTGCCTTGCCATTTTCCAACTCTGGAATACTTTTAGTATCATCTATGTACTTTGCACTTGGTCCCAGGCTGCAGTACTCTTGAGAAAAGATCTAGAACTATGAAAATCTGACTCATGGCAAGTGTGGCAGAGATGGCTATGTGCCCACCAAAGTTCTGTTACTCTTTCTTAGCAGCTGCTCAGACAGGTTTAAAGACAAGGCAGTATGAACATAAATGAGGTATGATATTTCCAGGAAGAAGTGGTTAAGAGATGAGTTTACATTCTTTATATTTTCTCTTTTCCCTCCTGACAGTTTGATGCAAATAAGTAGCATGACTTTTGCAAATGATGGAGACACAGAACAGAAGCCCAAGTCCTCACATCACCGCTCGGAAGAAAGCTGACTAGGAATGACCTTTTGGGAATTTGCAAAATGAAGAAAGAAAATTCAGCTTATTAAATCACTGAAATGTAAGAGTTTATTTGTCATAGCCATTAGCTCACCTTAACATAATTAACATCCATTTCCCATTGGACTTCAATTGTTGGTTAAATATCTTTTGTATCAGGAGTTATAGTGGGATCTGACTCATATATATTTGTAGGAACTCTTGGACATCAAGACAACCACTTAGTCCCTTAAGGTAAATGCCATAAGGATTGGAAACTGAGAGTAGGAATCCTGAATGCCTAGGTTTAACAGCTACATTAGAGAAAAAAAAAAAAAACAGATTAACACTACCCGGAACGTTACTCACAGGCAAAAGAAAAGTTCAAGTTCTATCACAAGCAGGTAACACAAATATCCCTCACTCAGACTCAGTCTTTAGGAGAACTTGGTCATAGACAGAAGGGCTTGATTTTTTAACAAGGAAAGCTACCTTTTAGGGATCAAAAGAAATACGATTGCTTAAAGGCTGGATTATCTGAGTTGGACTAAAAGATGTGACACTTCTTGCGGAAACATTCATCCACTTGGAGTGGAGAGAACTGCGGATCTCAGAGGAAGGGTTGTGGATGAGAAACGAGCAGGAGGTTCTAGCAGGGTGGAAGCTGTGCGCTGTGACCAGAGCGGTGCTGTGGTAGAAATGATATATGCTGCCCACCCCGGAGGGAAACTGGGGCTAGTGCTGATGGGAGGTGGTCACTGGTCGGAAAAGTAAGGCCCAGGAAAATAGCAGCACAAGAAACGTCACCCAGAGCCCCTGGGCATGTTCTCCTGGGTCAGGGATTTCTAAATGTCATCACACAGTTCCTTGTAAGAGGCGGCAGGAGACAATGGAAGAGGGAGGGAAAGGGGTTAGGAGGAAACACTTTTACAAAGCAAAAACCAAAAATATGGCCGTGCTTTTTCTAGGATTGTAACACCAGTCTTCTGAATGCTTCTTCTTCCCAGCCACAGCTTATCTATTTTTAGAGACGAAGGCTATGCCTCCTCTCGAGTCGTCTGCTCAGTGTCTCGGGCACTGTCCACAGCAGCCAGGTCAGGGCTTCTTGCGGTGGAACACAGGGGGCAGTGCTCCACACCTCTCACTCCACACACCCTGGGACAACCTCCCATCCCACAGAGGGGGAATGCATTCAGTGTAACCTCCGCGGTATTTCTTCCTCAGATTATTCCTGTCTATAACCATGCTCTCTTAGCCCCCGTGGACGTACTTCCCTTATCTCCCTTCTCTGTTTCCTTCTTGGACCTTGTCCCTCCACTATAACCTGTCACTGGCTGCCTTTTCTTACCTTTAAAACTCTGCATGACTTGAAGTCAGTTTTGCCTGGCCCTGGTACCCCATCGTGTATCATCCTAGTTTTCTTCCTGGTAACTTGCTTAATGTGCTGACTGTTCATTCCCTATCTTTCCTTTCCAGAATATAAATCCCACAGAATGACTGAGCAACTAACACTTTTTCCTTATTCATAAAATGAGGATTTAAAAGTTATTTACCTTATAGAGTTGTGGCTTCCAGAGGGAAAAAAATATTTATAGACCACTTACTCTGCACTTTCATAATTAGGTGGGAAAAAAGAAGACAAATATTTCTGTTCTGTGGAATTTATATTCTGGAAGGAAAAGACAGGGAATGAACAGTACGCACATTAAGCCTCTGGCCATGGAATTCTCCAGGAAAGAATACTGGAGTGGGATGCCATTTCCTTCTCCATTTGTCCTGACCCAGGGATCAAACTCAGGTCACCTGCAATGCAGGCAGATTCTTTACTGTCTGAGCCGCCACGGAAGCCAACTGAGATACACAAAGGTTAGGACACACAGCAGGTAAATGGAAGACCCACAGTTTGAGTTGACAGTGAATTCCAGATCCTGTATTCTTAACATCACACTGAATGTAGCATAGCAATTTATTGGAAATGACAGGGTCGTCCATTTAAAAATTATAATCAGTCTTGCTTTCAAAAACTGGTGGCCACATTTGTGGATTTAGTCATCAATTTTTGTTTAAAATAATTTGAGGAGACTTTTTACCTCTGGTTTTCATGTTCCAAAAGCATTTCCTTCTTTAGCCTTGTTCATGTTCTTTCTTCAGTCTTATCTATTTGTATTATTGTTGTTACTTTTCAAACCAGGAAACTTCTTTGGAAGTATATTTAAGGTACTTAAATTTGTATAATAAATTAAATTACTTGTTCTAGGCAACAATGTTACATCATGCTTTCTCTGGTTTCAAAATGCTAACTGACAAGGAATTGTCAGCCAGCTGGCTCTTTCTGATGGCTGTTGTCTTCTGCTTTGAACAGCATGGATTTACATCTCACAGAAACTTCTACAGAGGCAGGACATAACCAGCAAGTGCTGGCGAGTTTATTTTTCTCTAGATGATATCAGCATATAGATGAGAAGGAATAAGACTAATTTGTATGTTTTTCTACTAAGGAAAAACAACTCTTCTATCTCCATTACTCTCAGTACTTCACTACAATGCTAATTCACTGCTGAAACTTCACACATCATGCAATTCTCAGCACCAACTGGATATCCTACAACTCAACTCAATTCTGACTCTTATCTACCTGTCAATAGTATCAGATCCCTTAGATTAAGGACTCAATCCTACTAGGCTCCTTCCCACTGATAGTGATAGCATACTGTGAATGGTACCAGTATCTATCCATGGTCTCCGAAGGAGAAAATTTCACTCTGGGACTCAAAAGACATAGTCTCAGTTGCTCAGAGCTTCGTGTAACAAAGTTTTATTAGAGTGAAAGGATAGAGAACACCACCAGCAAAAGGCACTGGAAGCAGACCCAGCCTCACTAGTTTAAGCAGAGCATCATACCCTTTTCAACCGGCTGCTGAGAAAAGGAATATGCCAAGGCTGTACCACTTTCACCAGATCCTTTCCCAAGGCATACAGCCTGAGATAACCTCAGCACAAGATCAGCCAGCGAGAACTGGTTCTGGGAAACATCTCTGGGTGAGATATACACCTGCTGTGAAATCAGGGGTACAAGTCAGGAGGAACAGATTCCCAGGCAAGATTTGTTACAATTATAATCATTAAAATAGAGTCTAAGAAAAGCATGTCCATGACTAAGACATTGTGCTGTGTGATCAGTTCAGTTCAGTTCAGTCGCTCAGTCGTGTCCAATTCTTTGCTTCCAGAGATCGTTAGCTTCTAAAGAAAAGCCAGTTCTCAGGCAAGATACCTTGCTGCACAAGGCCTAAGGAAAGCATGAGCAGGAATGTGCACCTCCTCCTTAAAGGGCTCTAAGCTTTAACTCTCTCACCACCTTTCGACATCAATCACAGATCCAGTGCTTCAGAACAACTGGCCATAAATCTAAGGTTCCCGTGACCCCCTCTTCAAGTTCAATTTATTTGTTAGAGTAGCTCATAGAACTCAGGAAAATGTTTTACTTACTATATTCCTTGTTTATTAGAAGAAGGATATAATTCAGAAACAGCCAGATGGAAAATTTCCACAGTGCAGTGTACATGGGAAGGGAGAGAGTGTTTCCATGCCTCTTGCTGAATCTGTGTGTATTCACCAACACACAAGCTCTCTGAACCCCATCTGTCCTCTGGGGGGTTTTATGGTGGCTTCACTACATTGGCATGATTGATTAAATGGCTGGTCATTGTAACTAAACTTAATCTCCAGCCTCCCTCCCCTCCCCTGAGGTTGGGGGATGGGGCTAAAATTTCAAACTCTATAATCACGTGTTTGGTTCCCCTGGCAACCAGCCCCTATCCTTAGAGACTTTCGAAAAGTCACTTTGTTGCAGGAAGGGAGACTCTTCCAGGGCCTCAAAGGGGGCTCTTGTCTAACAATTGGAAATGAATTGTCCAAGGAAACACACATGCTGACAAAGCAAGAGACTTTATTTGGAAAGGGCACCTGGGTGGAGGACTGGAGGGTAGAGACCTCAGGAAGACTGCTCTATTGCGTGGTTTGCACTCTCAGGTTTTATGGTAATAGGATTACCATACCCAGGTTGTCTCTGGCCAATTATTCTGACTCAGGGTCCTTTCTGGTGGCCCACAGATTGTTCAGCCAAGATGAATTCCACTAAAGAGGATAGATACTGGGAGATCAGTAGGACATGTGGTGTCTCCTTTTGACCTTTCCTGAATTCTTCTGGTTGGTGGTAGCTTGTTAGTTTTGT
This sequence comes from Neotragus moschatus, assembly GCA_006410615.1. Lineage (NCBI taxonomy): Eukaryota > Metazoa > Chordata > Mammalia > Artiodactyla > Bovidae > Neotragus > Neotragus moschatus. The sequence goes on along the minus strand of SJYA01002195.1, from coordinate 302,673 downwards.
GTTCCTTACTTGGACCTTTTGTCATACAATAATTCACACAAATGGTTACTATGTTAACTGGCCTGGGTGGGTGGTTTCAGTGTTTCCTCTAACAACTGCCCAGTGAGAGACTTTGTATTCAAGATATCTGTTGGGATTTAGGGTGGCAATCTCTTTTTTCTACTACTACTTCCAGCTGAAACTGGCTGTAGTCCTGCCTAGTACAGCAGAAGTCTCTCTCTATCTGGTCTAAATCAAGGTATTTTGTGCCTGAAACCAGCATTCACCCTCTTGGTAACAGCAATTTAGCTTGAAACTGTTGGATTCAGTTGGAGATGAAACAGACAGGAGCCAAACAGGAAAGCTAACAGGAGCCCAGAAAAGGAAGGCACGATTTGGGATAAGGGCTGCAGGATGTGTGACTTTCTTCTAATTGGTTGGTGGTGAGGTAACAGAGCAGTGCTACAGGAATCTTGAACTCAATCTGAAGTCACCATCTTCCACCTGGGTGGGGGCCCAGTTCTACAGAAGGACCCAAAGATAATCTTAAGCCTATTCCTTGAGTAGGAACCAGGACCCTGCCCCAAGTCTGTACCATCATTGGACTGCTCCTCTTCTGTTTCTGCACCCCTCCCTTTCCTGATGAGCAACTCTTTGAGACTGCCCTCAGGAAAGGTCAAGGAGTGAATGTTTGTAGGATATATACAAGCAAGAAATGGAGGATACAGAAAGGATCTGTGCACCAGAGCCCCAGAGTCCTGCTCAGTTCTAATTCAGGGAACTGGGCAACACCTTCCCATCAAAATGGGGCACAGGGCTGCCTCAGTTGGAGAATAGACGTTGAACTGGAAGTATTTGAGCTCCAAATCCTGGGTCTGAGTCTTGTATGATTAAAATTTCAATCCCATGATCTGCCATTTAGGTAACAGACCCAATTAGAAGTAATTGGAGGAGTGATAACTGGACTTTTAATAGACAAAATAAATCTCATTCCTTTTCAGAAGAATAAAGCTAAAGTCCAGTCTGGGTCAGGCACTTGGGGGAGACTTATAGTCAAGTAGGCTTTTACTAGTTTTATGTAAGTAGGTTTTAACTCTTAATGTAGTATTAACGTATAGATAACAAGAGCTATTGGTCATTATACATGTCTCTGTATTTTGTTAATGAATGACCTAAAGCAATTTTGTTGTTTAGAAATGTAATAGTTACAAGAGGAGAACTTTAACCTGTACATGAGACAGCAAAAGAGACACAGATGTATAGGACAGCCTTTTGGACCCTATAGGAGGGGGAGAGGGTGGGATGATTTGGGAGAGTGGCATTGTAACATGTATGATATCATAAGTGAAACAAATCACTGGTCTAGGTTCGATGCAGGATGCAGGATGCTTGGGCCTGATGCACAGGGATGATCCAGAGAGATGGTGTGGGGTGGGNTGCCCCAGAAGTGAAAGCATGGAGTCATAACACTGGGCCATCAGGGAATTCCCAAGAGAACTTTATTTATTTATTTATTTGGCTAGTCTTAGCTCTGACATGTGGCATCTAGTTCCCTGACCGGGGATGGAACCTGCACCCTCTGTGTTGGAAGCTTGGAATCAACCACTGAACCACTAGGGACTTTGTAAAACATAGATCAGATCATGTCATAAATGTGCTTTGAACTCTCCAGTGATTTTCCATAGTAATTAAAATCTAAATTCTTTACTCTGACAATACTTTACTAACATGTTTTTGGTTGCTTAAACAACACTAAGGTTGCATTTTGCATAAGGGCCTTTGCAAAAACATTCTTTCTGTCTGGAAGGTTCTTCCTCATAGGATCACATTGTTACAACCTTATTATCAAGGATCAAACCCAGATGTCCCGCATTGCAGGCAGATTCTTTACCATCTGGGCCGTAGTAATTGTTACTTCTTGCTCATCTCCCATCCCCACCGTTAGATGCTCGATCTCATTAAGTAGGCACATCGTCTGAATGTACAGCCTTTGCTATAGTGCCTGGCACATTGTGGTTTCTCCATAAGAGTCTATTCAATAAATTAACGAGCNTTCTTGCTCATCTCCCATCCCCACCCTTAGATGCTCGATCTCATTAAGTAGGCACATCGTCTGAATGTACAGCCTTTGCTATAGTGCCTGGCACATTGTGGTTTCTCCATAAGAGTCTATTCAATAAATTAACGAGCCTCAGACTCATAGATACTCGTCAGCCAGATATTTCTACTTGGCTCTCCCACATGACCCCACCAATCAAAATTTGCCCTGTCTCGTAGCTCATTGCTTTCCATTGCTATGGTCGCAGCTTAGCCTTGGCCACTTGCAGCTCTCGCTCAGAGCTTTGCTAACTGATTTTCCTATCTGCAGCTCTTGCTTTCTTCCCTCTAATTCTCCACGTGCATCCAGTGTGGTCTTTCTAATGTGCAAATCTGTCCTGGGCCGACCTGCATTGTCTTCCATTGCCCTAGGGGAAGAACGTCAAAGTCTCTTAAGGACCAAGTGAGACTTCTGTTCTGCCTTCTGCCAGTTGCTCAGCATCACCTGTCTGCAGCCCCTGTTTCTCACATACACCCGCTTCCTCTGTTCTGAGGGAAATTGTGCACTATTTGGCGTTTCTCAGGGCTTCCCTGGTGGCTGAGACAGTAAAGAATTTGCCTGCAGTGCAGGAGACCTGGGTTCGGTCAGTTTCTCACAAGGTCATGCCCTCTGTTTCCTGTGTACATGATGTCCTTGACTGGGAGCATTTCTTGTTCAATTGGCAAGCTCTAACTTCTTATCTGGATCTTTGCCCCTTCAGAAATTTTTTCGGAACCCCAAGTCTATATAAGATGCTCCTCCAAAGTACTCTCTTAACTAAGGTGACCATGTGTTACAGCTGGCCTAGGGTAGTTCAGATGCACACCTGCTGTCCAGCACAGCTGCTCATGGAGTCCGCTTCACTCCAACTAGTGTTCTTGCTTGGATGATCAGCGCTACACCATCCTCAGTCTTGACAGCCTCTCCTCATCACGGTACTGCACTTACGACATTCGTAATTACCCATTAAATTGTCTCTATCCAGCTTTTTATAGGGAGTAAGTGAAATATTTGGTAAATGTTACTCTCTCTGCCTCAGCTCCTTTTTGAAACCTATCTTGGGCCCACCCTTCTCACGTCCAAAGAATCGGATCTCTCACTCCATTGAAGCTCCTTTAATTTCTTGGTTTTATTTCCCTTGTGATTATCATAGTCAGCCCAATTTTATTTTACTGAGGTGAAATTCACATAAAATTAATCATTTTTAAGTGTACATCTTTGTGGCATTTAGTCCATTCACAATGTACAACCATCGCCTCTAGTTCCCAAACATTTTCATCTGCCCTCAAAGAAGACCCAGTTCCACTAAGCAATCATTCCTCATTTCCCCCTTCTCTCTAGCCCCTGGCAACCACTGATCTGCTTTTTCCCTATGCATTTCCCTAGTCTAGTATTTGATATGAATAAAATCATACAGTACGTGACCTTTTGTGTCTGACTTCTTTTAGCATGTTTTCGAAGTTCATCCATGCTACAGCATCTGTTGATATTTCATTCTCTAAATAATATTTCATTGAATGATATACCACATTTTGTTTATTCATTCATTGATGGACAGTTTGGTTGTTTCCACCTTTAGGCTATTGCAAATAGGACTGCTTTGGATAGTCATGTGCAATATTCAATACCTGTTTTCAGTTTGGGGGGTATATACCTAAGAGAGGAATTATTAGATTATATAGTAATTCTATGTTTAAGTTTTTAAGGAACAGCCAAATTGTTTTCCTTGGTAACTATTCTGTTTACAGTCTTACTAACATTGTACAAGAGTTCCAATTTATTTACATCATAACGTTTATTTTCTGTTTTTTTTTTTTTAAATTATAGCCATTCTAGTGGGTATAGTTTTGCTTTGCGTTTCCCCAGTAACTAGTAATATTGAGCATTTTTTCACGTGCTTGTTGGGCACTTGTATATCTTCTCTGGAGAAAAGTCTGTTCAGGTCCTTTGTCCATTTTTGAATGGGGATGTTTGTCTTTTTTGTTGTTGGGTTGTAAAAGTTCTCTATATGTTCTGCATAGTAGAGCCTTATCAAATATATGCTTTACAAGTATTTTTTCCCATTCTGTAAGTTGTCTTTTCTCAGCATTTTGTGTGTGCGTGCATGTGTATTTTTTTCTCTTTTCTGATTTAAGTAGCCAAAAGGTAAGGAGTGTATCTTACACAACTTTATAGCAGCATCATTTGAGTGATTGGAGCTTAGTAAATGTTTATTGAATAGGGAAGACATTTGTCAGCAATTTTCCTTTAACAGTTGAATGGTAAAAACACATTAGAACATGGTTCTTTAGAGCTTACGAAAGCACCTTACACATACTAGTGTTTTTTTTATGTTGTGTTAATTACTTTTTTCTCTTATAATAAGAAGAATTAACAGAACTATTTATTTTACAGCTTGGAACTGCAGTTGGCTTTTTGCTGCCACCAGTTTTAGTGCCCAACACACAGAATAACACACAACTGCTGGCTCGTAATATCAGCACCATGTTTTATGGAACATCAGCTGTCTCCACACTTTTATTTATTTTAACAGTAATTGGTAAGTGAGTTATTTTCCCTAAAGCTTCACTAGATAAGTGCATGACAAACATAGGAAAATAAAATAACCGTCCCTGAAAACTTGTACTGATGATATCTCAAGTGCTATTTGCCTATTGCATTCATGCTGTTCACTTTCTTGATTAGATCATGAATGCTGCAACCCTAGGGGTATGCTGTGGTCCATTACATCTGTCTTAATATTGTTCAGGGTTGGAGGACTAATTTCATCTCATTTATCTCCCTACTACTTTTTCTTTCCTGATAACTGTTGGTTTCATGCATATTACCTGCCTTCCCTTTGCATATCCATCTACACGGTCTTAGACGCTAACCTCTCCAGGAACAAGTTCTTGTCATGCTTTGGAATGATGCGAATAGGCCATCACCTTCCTTTGAATGATAAATCCTTCCAGGGATCCCCAATTTAACAATTAACTGGATCTGACAATGTTGGCCAGAGAATGATCCTGGGCAGCAGCCAGCCATTCAGCAGAGTTTCAAACTGTGGCAACTGTCTGCTTGTTAGGCCACTCCAGCAGAGCTCTGTTGCCACCACTCGCCCCCGAGTCCTCCCGTCCGGGCCTGTCTCTCGAAGCAGTCAGTCAGGATCAGCTGCAAGCAGCCATCATCAGTTTGGAAGACGGTTTGGGAAGGTCTGCTTTTTAAAGTTTGTTTTTCATGGGAAACGGTTTTGATTTCAGGGAAAAGAGTAGGTGAGGCTTACTTAAAGTAATATAGCTGCTAGCCTGGCTTTTGGGCACTCAGTATATCTTAAATGGATTTGAAGAAGAAAGGAACCATAAAGTTGAAAGGCTGTCTTTTAATCGTTAAAATTTATAGTTAAATTTCATTATAGCTAGAGTTTTATATTTTATATATTAATTTTTGCCGTGGTTATAATAATAATGAAAAATACAAGTTTTATGATCACCAGATTAAAAAAATCCTCATTTTTCAGAGAAAATTTGTTTTAATAGAGATCGCCTTTAGAGATGAACTGCTAAAAAAAAAAAAAAAAATAGAGATGAACTGCTAGACCCAGGGAGAGGAAACTCAGCCCACATATTTAATTTCCCTTAAAATAATGAACAAAACATTCTCTTGGTAGCATTTAAAGTATTCTGACCTGTCCAGGCTACCTATGGTTGGTTTTTATTTTCCAGTTAGGAAGTGGCATGTTTGCTCTGTGCTGACGACCAAAAAAAGGACAAATTATGCCTTGTAGTCTTTTGGCAGTCTAACAAAATTCTAAAAGAAATCTATATTTTTTAAAAAACAAATACCTCTATCTACTTTTCTGGTATCCATATTTGATTTTCTGGATGAAATATGAAATATAGTTTATATACATTGGCTGGATGGCATCACGGACTCGATGGACGTCAGTCTCAGTGAATTCTGGGAGATGGTGATGGACAGGGAGGCCTGGCGTGCTGTGATTCATGGGGTCGCAAAGAGTCTGACACGACTGAGCGACTGAACTGAACTGAACTTGCATAAATGGATCTTCCATTAGCAATAGGAATTATTAAAATATAAAATTCTCTTTCCTTTGCTTGCTATGTATCTTTGTGTAAATTCTGATTTTCCTTTTTTATTGTCTTCAATTGCTTATCTCTTTGGAAGAAGTGAGAGTAATAGATTGTATATAAGATATCTCTAGATATAAAATTTTATATATGACTCATACATACATGTATGTGTATGTATTTAAACATATATATGAGATGCTACAAACACAAAATTTTTATTTGTCAAAGGAGTGGGACAAAAAATAATAATAGGTGTGACAATTGGCATATCACTGTTTTATTTAAGAAATTAAAAGAGCTATTCATGAATATAATTACTTATTTATATACTTATGGCTTATGAATAGACAGTGGAAGTGGAAATGGGAGGGAAGAATGGGAAAAAAATGCAATGGAAATGTTAATAGGGAAAAAAAGCTTGTTGTCAAGTTTTGTTTGGTGACCTGTAATCTTATGATACTAAACATAGTATATAAAAGCAAGATAATATACAGTTGTGTTATGCAAGTGTAGTTTAAAATTGTGACATTTAAATTTTAAATGTACCTGTTTTCCTTGTTACTAAATAATTCCTGTTGAGGAAAATCTGGATTACTTTAAAAACCTCAGTTCAGTTCAGTTCAGTCGCTCAGTCATGTCCGACTCTTTGCAACTCCATGAATCGCACAGCACGCCAGGCCTCCCTGTCCATCACCATCTCCTGGAGTTCACTCAAACTCACTTCCATCGAGTCGGTGATGCCATCCAACCACCTCATCCTCTGTCGTCCCTTCTCCTCCTGCCCCCAATCCCTCCCAGCATCAGAGGTGGGAGACTTTTCCAGTGAGTCAACTCTTCGCATGAGGTGGCCCAAGTACTGGAGTTTCAGCTTTAGCATCATNGAAAATCTCATCTGGTTCACCATAGCATCCCCTAGTAATTGTGAGTTTCCTGTTTACCCCAGGGTCTTACACATAGATCTGACCTCTGGCAAGAATAGTATTTGCTAATTACTTTCTCAAAGTCTCATGGATAGAGGGCAAGACGGAAGGGTTTGTTTATGGCAAACCCCTCTCTTCCGCCTGTCCCAGGGCCTCACATGGCTTTAACTCACCAACTATTGCCAGCTGATGGACAGTCTCAGCAACGCTTCCACCTGCCCCATGGCTTCCCCTTCACCACAGCTTGTACTTATTGAAGCACTGGGTACATTGCCTTTGCTCAGACAGGTAATTTATTTGGCAGGTATCCACCATGGCTCTTCTGTATGAGAGGTAAAACTGGAGGTGGATACGTGTAGGTAGCTATGCTGGTCATAGACTGATAATAATTATATTTCATGGCCTCACATTTATAAAATTAGGAGACATTATATTATAGATTCAAGAGAATACTCTTTGTATGGGATGTTAGTGTGTATGCCTCAAAAGTGATGGACAATTAGATCGATCCCCTGTCTTGGCTATTGTAAATATTACTCCTATGAACATTATGTATCACTTAGATTTAGAGTTTTCACCTGATATATGCCCAGAAGTTGGATTTCTGGATCATATGGTAGTTTTCTTTCTACTGTTTTAAGGAACTACCCTACTGTTTTCCACAGTAGCTGCAACAGTTTACATTTCCATCAACAGGGTGGGAAGGTTCCCTTTTCTTCACACCCTTTCCAGTATTTGTTATTTGCAGACTTTTTGATGATGGCCATTCTGACTGGTGTGAGTTGTTATCTCATTATAATTTTGATTTGCATTTCTCTGATAATTAGTGATGTTGAGCATCTCTTCATGTGCCTTTTGGCCATCTGTATGTCTTCTTTGGAGAAATGTCTTCTGCCCATTTTTTGGTTGGGTTGTTTTTTATTTTTTGTTGTTATTGAGGTGTATGAGCTGCTTGTGTATTTTGGAAATTAAGCCCTTGTTCATCCCAATATTTGCAAATATTTTCTCCCGGTCCTTAGTCACCTTGAATTTTAAAACTTACCTATTTTCCTCATACAACTTTATATTAAAATAATTAAGAAGTGTAAAATAATTAAAAATGTCATTTTGAAGATTGATATCCTACCTAGTTGCATATAGCAAAAAAAGTATTTTTTACTTTCAGGGAACTCTCAACATATAATAGGTATTCATTTTAATTAACTTTATTATTTTAAGTGAAAAAAATGGCATGATAAGGGAGTATAAATCAGAAGATGAAGTAACTGGGAAATTTAGGATATAGAAACCACACTATGTATTCTAAATTAATTCACCCTTGTGATTTCCAAAGGGTTTTTCAGACTTTAATATGTGATTCAGAGCTTTAAACTGGGCATCATATACCCTCACATTCATTCTAATTTCTGGAGAAAGTAAATTGGGATTCATTACAAATTTCAGAGTTGATTTTACAGTGTGCTATAAGTGGGGCACAGGCATTCATCTCTTTTGTTACAATAACATCCAGCCACCAGATCTCAGAGCTGAATGATAAGAGTATTTGTTTCCTGCTCACGTGAGGACAGCAGGGTGGGTCAGGTTGGCTGGGTCCAGTTGGACTGTGCAGGGCTCAGTTTCACTTGACCTCCAATTTCAGACCTGAGAATGAACACACAGCCAGTAGCTGGACCATTCAGATCTCATGGTGGAAGACAGTACGGGAGAGAGAGGGGGCCTGAGACACAGCAGACAATCACATTCAGAGTTTCCCCTTAATTACAGCCAGTGTCATGACTCTTCATGCCCATTGGTCAAAGCATGTAATGTAAATTAGCATGTAAATGACCAAGCAAAGGGCAAGGAGGACCAGATGCCTACTCATCCCGCAGAATGAACAGGAATGCTCACATGATTGTAGCGGAGTCCTTATAATCCTATTGCAGGGGCTGAGCAAACAGTTGGGAACAGTAATCCAGTCTGTCATGCACACCAAATCCAAACCAACACTGAATCCAGGTCCAGCTATGGCTCTTCACAAACTTTCAAATGAGGATTGTAACGAGTATACAGAGTCTGCCTCACTGAAAGGTCACTCTATTCTCTATGACCACACTGCCCCCGCCCTGAAATATGGCCACATTTTCACCCCAAGGGAAGAAAATGATTTTATTAATTTAGATGTGACTTCTTTTTATAATGCATGGAAACTATCTCTATTTCACCTTCGTTCTTTTTAAACTTTTTATTTTGTACTTGGATATGGAAAAGCAGAGACATTACTTTGCCAACAAAGGTCCATTTAGTCAAGGCTATGGTTTTTCCAGTGGTCATGTATGGATGCGAGAGTTGGACTGTGAAGAAAGCTGAGCACCAAAGAATTGCTGCTTTTGAAATGTGGTGTTGGAGAAGACACTTGAGAGTCCCTTGGACTGCAAGGAGATCCAACCAGTCCATTCTAAAGGAGATCAGCCCTGGGTGTTCTTTGGAAAGAATGATGCTAATGCTGAAACTCCAGTACTTTGGCCACCTCATGGGAAGAGTTGACTCACTGGAAAAGACTGATGCTGGGAGGGATTAGGGGCAGGAGGAAAAGGGGATGACAGAGGATGAGATGGCTGGATGGCATCACGGACTCGATGGGTGTGAGTCTGAGTGAACTCTAGGAGTTGGTGATGGACAGGGAGGCCTGATGAGCTGTGATTCATGGGGTCACAAAGAGTCAGACATGACTGAGCGACTGAACTGAACTGATAGCCAATTATCAATGTTGTGATTGTTTCAGGTGAACAGCTATTTGACTTTTACAATAAAGCTCATTTTCCCATAGCTTTTCTGACCTCACTGCCTGAAACCCAACTTCAGACCCTTGTCTTTTGCCCAAACTCTAAACAACATGCATTTAGCTTGACTGCTTGATTCAAACCACTCCCTATTTGGGGAGAGGTAGAATCGCTGTGGTAGGACTGGAGAGGGTAGAAAAAAATGCAGACAAAATGCAGGCAACAGAGGTGATGGGACTGAACGCTTCGTGTGTGTCAGAGGCAGTGTGATAAGGAGGAGTCCGGAAGTAAGATTGTAGAGAAGATGTTGCTTGAAATGAGGAAAGAGAAGCTTGTCCCTCCATAGACAGGTGTTTCCAAATGCAGAATTAGGCTGATTCAGTGTTGTGCTTTCCAGGACCCTAGCTTTTTAGAAACAAAGAAAAAGAAAGCAGTTGATAGCCAGTAAGAGAGTTAATGGGATAAAAACCTCACTACTGAAACCACAGATAGGATCGTGTTAATTTCCGGCTTACACTTTGTGCCTACTGCCTTCCTGCTACCTGGTCAAAAGATGATCATAGCAGCAACGCTCATAGCAGGAACAACTGCTCTTGACTTTTCCTGTTTGCATGTTAAATGCTGCACTTTCCACCAGACCTTATTCCTCACTATGAAGTGAAGTGAAGTCGCTCAGTGGTGTCCGACTCTTTGCGACCCCGTGGACTGTAGCCTATCAGGTTCCTCCGTCCATGGGATTCTCCAGGCAAGAATACTGGAGTGGGTTGCCATTTCCTTCTCCAGGGATCTTCCCCACCCAGGGATCGAACCCGGGTCTCTGCATTGTAGGCAGACACTTATACCGTCTGAGCCACCAGGGAAGCAGCCCTTATTCCTCATAACAAATATGAGAGACGTAAGTTGACCCATTTCGCATGCTAAATAAAGCGCTTCTTTTAATTCCCACAGTGCTTTGAAAAATGTGTCTTCACGATGTCGTCCCACCCCAGCTTCCCCTCCTCGTCTCTTACCTTCCAGTCTAGGATACACACCTTGAAGTGCAGACCTGGAGAAGGGCTTGAGGTTGCCTCATTCTCCCGTTCTGTTTGGTTCATGCCTCTATGCGGCTGCATAAATGAGCTTCTCTGCTCGGAAGAGCACTCTAGCCACAGTGCTTTTTCTGCAACCTGAAGAATTCTCCTCTCTAAGAGGCTATCCTTAAGTCTCGCTTTCTAGGAAGGCTTTCACAAGGTGCAGTTAATTTCTCCCGGGGACCCACTATCATGACCACTTAACAGGGAGCTGGACTTGTGTTTGCATGTGAGCCTTCTCTTTGGCTCACTCAAGACCTCCATCCTCCCCTACATGTGAACAAACATCTTGGGGAGCTTATTTTATTCCTATTTTTTGTTGTGTTCCAGTGCATGTTCTAACAATGGCTAAAGTAATTACATGAAAATTCCAATAGCCAAACTGAATTTTTGCTATTTTTCATATTTACCTTTAAGAGAGATGTGGATATATTAGATGCAGCCATCTGAGATGATCAGCTCTAATAGTATTGACGGTACAATTGTAAAAGTTAGATATTAAGAAATAGCTTTATCAAAATCTTTAGAAACTAAGACTCTAATGAATCTGAAATATGATTTTCTACTTTCTATATAGATCAGTGTGTAGAAATTAAATATCTTACTTTGTTCATTTACATGCCACTTCTTCTAGAGGCATTGAAAAGATTGCATACACATTATGTATTTTTAAATATAAACTTAAAAATCAACTAAAAACAAAATAATAAAAATAAATAAATACCATAATTAATTTAGCTTTTCAAATCAAGCGATCAAGCTGCAAAATCTCTAGTAGCTCTTCTCACAGGGGAGAGAGTCATGCTTCATCTGTTAATAAACTCTTCTTGAAACCTTTCAGAATATTAAAACTAGGTATTAAAGAGGTGTAAATGCATACTTCATTGTATTCAGATAAAGAGTCTTAGGATATTTTTTAGTTTGTCTTATGAAGTAGCTGTCATTATTTTACAGAAAAATCTATCACTTGACGTAGCAATGTATTAGTGATGAGGAGACAGACTCTAATGACCATAGTATCTGAAAGGATCTAATGATCCACAAAACCTAAGCAGTATATCTAAAACTCCACAGGATGCTTGGGACTGATGCACGGGGATGATCCAGAGAGATGGTGTGGGGCAGGAGTGGGGGGAGGGTCGGGATTGGAAGCTCATATACACTCGTGGTTGATGCATGTCAATGTATAGCAAAACGAATATAGTATTGTAAAGCAAAACAAACTAAAAAATTAAAATTAAAAAAAAGTAAGGTTGCAGTTACTAGCTGCAACTAGCTGCAATGTCTGTTACTAGCAGACATTGTTTTGAGAATATCCAGTGATATCTGCTGACACAGCTCTGAAAACTCAAGTTCCTGTAAAGAACTTGTCTGGTTTATACCATAATATCACCTAGTTATTTCCTTGGGTGTCTGAGCCATAGCTGCTCCATTTTGGCTTTTAATTGTAATAGTCTCTTTAATAGCCAAAGCAGATGTCACTGTTAACAGTGTTAGCATTTCTCTAGGAATGAGAAGATGCAAGAACTGGGACTCGTAAAAATCTTCTCCTGAAAGTATCTAACTATATGAAGGCCTGTTCGGCCAGTTTTTTTCCAGAACACAGAGTGCTCATTCCTCATCTCTACCCTGAACTCCTTTCAGGGGTGTTGAAGGTCAGCAGCTGCAGTGGTCATGATTTAACCGTTTAAAGCTAAATGGCAAGTGCAGTTTCCAGTTGGCAGGGCCCCTTTATAGTCACAAACTTTACCATGGTTTGAGGGGGGTGCATTTCATGACCATCTTGTCCCATGGTGCTGGGAATACTCATTCCCAGGTCTGGCAAAGATTTCACTGATAGGCTACTCAGTGTGCTGTTACTGGGTTAGGCCAAAGAACAGCATCCAAAATTCTCTGAACCACTTGTCTATATTAGCCTCTCATGGCCCAGGAGAACTTTCCCTCTTGTTGCTTCTTCCTGTATCTAGAATCATACTGTTGCAATCATGGATCTCAAATTAGAGGCTCAGTCGCACATTTGGTAATGAAAGAAACAGCAATTTTGTAAAATGCATGAAATACAAATAATATAACTAGTAACATTAGCAAAGTCATAAGTAAGAAGTAAGCCAAGAACTTCCATTAGGTGCAGCCCAGTAATATCCTAGGTCATCTGACTTAGTCTATTCTGTACCAGTCCTTACCTTTTAGGGAAATTATATATATATTGGCATTGTCCATAAGGCACACATAATTTTCCTAGCTTTACTAGACTGAGTATCCTTAGTATGAATTAATTGTTCACAACATACAGGAGACTTTAAACTTAAATTGCACAGTCTGGTGTTAGCCACATAAATCCATCCCATAATTGTGGGAGGTTTCATTAGCTGAAACTTTGTTTGTTGCTGATTGAGCTTGAGTAATAGAGGAAAACTCATATTTATGACCAGGGTCAAAGTAGATATTTTTAATTGACCAGGTGAGAGGATTTCACCTAGTAATATCAATAGTGACCTGATCATGATGATATTTTCCTTTTAAAGTAAATTTCCTCAGGGCCAGCCTTGGAGTGCAGAAATTCACAAAGGTAACCAAGTGCTAGACACAGGTAATTGGCCACAAACCCAACAATTCAGTTGATTTCTAAAACTAGCATAGAATCATACTGTGATAGTATAACATTTGATTCATATGCAAAGGTCCAAGAAGACAAGAAAACATTATAAATGATCATACAGGTCACGCTGAGGATCCTGAGCAAGCTGTCTATTTCTGCTGTCATCTTTTTCTCATCCTGATGTGAATGTAGTTTCTCTGTTTGAGAGTCATTTTAAAGTAAATGTGAATATATATACAATGGAGTATTACTCAGTCATTAAAAAGAATACATTTGAATCAGATGTATACATTCTAGAAGAATGTATTCTAGAAGAATACATTTTAATGAGATGGATGAAACTGGAGCCGATTATACAGAGTGAAGTAAGCCAGAAAGAAAAACACCAATATAGTATGCTAACACATATATATGGAATTTAGGAAGATGGTAATGATAACCCTGTATGCGAGACAGCAAAAGAGACACAGATGTATAGAACGGTCTTTTGGACTCTGTGAGAGAGGGCAAGGGTGAGATGATTTGGGAGAATGGCATTGAAACATGTATAGTATCATGTAAAAAACGAATCGCCAGTCTATGTTCAATACAGGATACGGGATGCTTGGGGCTGGTACACGGGGATGATCCAGAGAGATGATATGGGGTGGGAGGTGGGAAGGGGGGTTCAGAATTGGGAACTCATGTACACCCGTGGCAGATTCATGTCAATGTATGGCAAAACCAATACAGTATTGTAGAGTAAAATAAAGTAAAAATAAAAATTAAATAAATAAAGAAAGATTTTTAAAAATAAATAAATAAATAAAGTAAATGTGAGGCCAATCACCCTCTCTATAGGCCAGTTCAGTCCAGGAGCCCTTCCACCCCTTCCAGTGAGTGGAAATTAATTCAAGAGTCAATTTCCTTCAGTTTTACTGTGCATGAGATAGTTAAGAATACCTGATAAGGGTCCTTCCCTGCAGGTTGGAGATAGTCCTTTAAATCTTTTCCAGTATGTATACTTCCCCGGTCACCAGTCATGGGGCATCTAATTCAGTTTAGCACTATAGTCTGAAAGTACGAAATGTGTATTTATCCAAAATTTCCTTCTATAACTATTCTTAAAGAGGAATCATTTTTGCAAAGGCAACAGAATAAAACCATAACTGTCTTCAATGACAAAAAGCTCATGCAGGCATATTTAAATCTGATTAGAAAGCAACTGATGAAATAACTTGGATACTGCTGTGACATACAATACTTTCATATAATAACTAGAATTATGATTGATAACAAGTTACCAGGACATATTAGATATTTAAGAATTCTATATAACCAGTGAGAGTTGGACTATAAAGAAGGCTGAGCACCGCAGAATTGATGCTTTTGAACTGTGGTGTTGGAGAAGACTCTTGAGAGTCCCTTGGACTGCAAGGAGATCCAACCAGTCCATCCTAAAGGAAATCGGTCCTGGGTGCTCATTGGAAGGACTGATGTTGAAGCTGAAACTTCAGTAATTTGGCCACCTGATGCAAAGAGCACACTCATTTGAAAAGACTCTGATGCTGGGAAAGATTGAGGGCAGGAGGACAAGGGAATGACAGAGGATGAGATAATTGGATGGCATCATTGACTGAATGGACATGAGTTTGAGTAAACTCTGGGAGTTGGTGATGGACAGGGAGGCCTGACATGCTGCAGTCCATGGGGTCGCAGAGTTGGACATGACTGAGCGACTGAGCTAACTGACCAATATAACCAGTAGAATATCTATATTTGTATCATTTACCATACAATATAACCAGGATTTATTACTCATTTTGTCAATGCTTCCTATGTAGTTTAAAGTACCAAATAAACCTAATTAATATTAATAGTTTAATATCTCTTTTTGGAATATTTTAGGAACCTTTGTAGGATCCCAAAGTTAACTAAACGTCAAAGAAACTTCATTACAATTTTATTTGGGAAGTTTTGTCAGAAAAATAACAAAAGGGTTTAGAACACTCAGTCAGATAGGATCACAGATCACTGTGAAACAATGGCTATTCACTTAGCAGGACTGGTGGACGTGTCACTTAGTTTGCTGATATGTTACAATGAGTGTATACTGAGGCTCAAAGTCTAGTGAAAGTCGACTGTCATCTTGGACCCAGTTGGTTCTAATCAGCTTTTATAATATCCTATGCCTACATCATTCTTTTAAAGGTTGCGCCCTGCCCCTTCTCCTCCTAGGGGCCCCCAGGGGCAGGACGGCTCCTTGTTTTAATCTGTATGGGCTAGAATGCCCACATAGACATCATCTTCATGTGGAGTTGTTGTGACTGCCTCCGCAGCCTTTCTATGAGTCTTCTTGATGATGAAGCGCTTATTGGGATCAGCACCAAAGCACGAAAGTGTCTATGAATGACAAAAGACTTAAAAGACATGGTTAAACATGAACACAGTGTAATCCGAACTTGGTTACAGCAACAAGAATCACAGATACTTACATTTAACTTAACATACCAAACAATCCAAGTCAAGTATTTCTCTTTAAGATACCTTTAAAGTATCCCAGACTTAGCTGGAAATCAAAATTTTGATATGTTGGAAGTCTGTCAAAAAGTTTTAAAACTCTTGGTCAAATAAGATCTTCAGTCATGGTAAGTCAAAACTTATTCCTTAACCAATGTAATGTGAGACCTTAAAAGCAAATGCAAATCATTTAAAGGCAGAGGAATACTCAACCTGTTGTCAAAAGCAGCATTGTAAGAATACTTTGGAGGGAGAAATCAAATCCTGTTTTATTCCAGTCCATTCCTAACAAAGTCCATTTACCCAACTAAATTCAATCCAATCATAGAAAATCTAATCAGGCACAACTCTTTTCAATACTTTTATATTCCTTACATCTTCTTTTATTGAAAACACATATCTTAGTTTCCTTAAGTTTTTTTTTCCCCCCAATTGAGTTCCTTTTCTTGTTGACAGTTATCCAAGTCCATGTCCTAACCACTGATGCTGAAGAAACTGAAGTTGACCAGTTCTATGAAGACCTACAAGACCTTCTAGAACTAACATGTAAAAAAAAAAAAAAAAAAAAGACATCATTTTCATCATAGGGAATTGGAGTGTAAAAGTAGAAACTCAAGAGATACCTGAAATAACAGGCAAGTTTGACCTTGGAGTACAAAATGAAGTAGGGCAAAGCTTACAGTGTTTTGTCAAGAGAATCCATTGATCATAGCAAACACCCTTTTCCAACAACACAAAAGACAATTCTACACGTGGATATCACCAGATGGTCAATATCAAAATCATATTGGTTATATTATTTGCAACTAACATGGAGAAGCTTTATACAATCAGCTAAAACAAGACCTGGAACTGACTGTGGCTCAGACCATCAGCTTATGATCACAAAATTCAAGCACTTAAATTGAAGAAAGTGGGGAAAACCACTAAGCCATTCAGGTATGACCTAAATCAAATCCCTTGTGATTACACAGTGGAAGTGAAGAATAGATTCAAAGGATTAGATATGATAGACAGAGTGCCTAGAGAATTATGGGCAAAGGTTCACAACATTTACAGGAGAGAGTGACCAAAACCATCCCAAAGAAAAAGAAACGCAAGAAGACAAAGTGGTTGTCTGAGGAGGCCTTACAAATAGCTGAGAAAAGAAGAGAACCAAAGCACAAAGGAGAAAGAGAAAGATATACCTAACTGAATGCAGAGTTCCAGAGAATAGCAAGGAAAGATAAGAAAGTCTTCTTCAATGAACAGTGCAAAGAAGTAGAGGAAAACAATAGAATCAGAAAGACTAAAACTATCTTCAAGAAAAGTGGCAATATCAAGGGATATTTCATGCAAGGATGGGCATGATAAAGGACAGAAATGGTAAGGACCTAAAAGAAGCAGAAGAGATTAAAAAGAGGTGGCAGGAATATGGGAACAACTATACACAAAGGTCTCAATGACCAGAAAACCACAATGGTGTGGCCACTAACCTAGAGCCAGACATCTTGGAATGTGAAGTCAAGTGGACCTTAGGATTAATCACCATGAACAAAGTGAGAGGAGATGATGGAATTCCAGCTGAATGATTTCAAATCCTAAAAGATGATGCTCTTAAAATACTACAGTCAGTATGTCAGCAAATTTGGAAAACTCAGCAGTGGTCTCAGGACTGAAAAGGTCAGTTTTCATTCCTATTCCAAAGAAGGGAAATGCCAAAGAATGCCCAAACTACTGTGCAGTTGCTCTCATTTCACATGCTAGTAAAGTTATGCTCAAAATCCTTCAAGCTAGGCTTCAACAGTGTGTGAAGCATGAGCTTCCAGATGTACAAGCTGGATTTAGAAAAAGCAGAGGAACCAGAGATCAAATTGCCAAAATCCATTGGCTCATAGAAAAAGCAAGATAATTTCAGAAAAATTACTTTTGCTTCATTGACTATGCTAAAGCTTTTGACGGTGTGGATCACAACAAACTGCAGAAAATTCTTCAAGAAACGGGAGTACACAATCACTTTACCTGTCTTCTGAGAAACCTATGTGCAGGTCAAGAAGCAACAGTTAGAACTATACATGGAACAACTGACTGGTTCAAAGTTGGGAAAGGAGTACAACAAAGCTGCACATTGTTACCTTGCTTATTTAACTGATATGCAGAGTATATAATATAAAATGTTCTGCTAGATGAATCACAAGCTGGAATCGAGATTCAGTTCAGTTCAGTCACGCAGTCGTGTCCGACTCTTTGCAACTCCATGAACCACAGCACGCCAGGACTCACTGTCCATCACTAACTCCTGGAGTCCACCCAAATCCATGTCCACTGAGTCAATGATGCCATCCAGTCATCCATCTCATACTCTGTCATCCCCTACTCCTCTTGCCCTCAATCTTTCCCAGCATCAGGGTCTTTTCAAATGAGTCAGCTCTTTGCATNTGGTGGGAATGCAAATTAGTACAGCCAATATGGAGAACAGTGTGGAGATTCCTTAAAAAATTGCAAATAGTTTTGTTTATTTTTTCAAATAGCCTGCTCTTAGTTTCATTGATCCTTTCTATTGTCTTGTTAGTCTCTATCTCATTTATTTCTGCTCGGATCTTTGTTATTTCCTTCCTTCTACCTGTTTGAGATTTTTCTTATTTTGAGGTAGACCTATATTACTATGAACTTCCCTCTTAGAACTACTTTTGCTGCATCCCAGAGATTTTGCAAGTTGTATATCCGTTTTTATTTGTCTCAAGGAATTTTAAATTTTTCTCTTGATTTCTTCATTGACCCGTTGGTTGTTCATATTAAGATGTAGTTTAATCTTCACATTTTGTGATTTTCCCAATTTTCTTCTTCTGATTTCTAGTTTTATATACTTGTGCTTGGAAAAGATGTTTTATATAATTGCAGTCTTGTTAAATTTATTGAGACTTGTTTTATGGCTTAACATGTGATCTGTCCTGAAGAGTGTTCCATGTGCACTTGAGAAGAAGGTATATAATAGGCTACTTTGGGTAGAATGTTGTGAATATATATAGAATATATATAGAATAGTCTGAATCTATAATCTATCTATGTGTCTATGTATAAAGGTTATTCATTCTAATGTGTCATTTAAGACCCATGTTTCCTGATTGGTTTTATGTCTGCATGATCTATCCATTGATGTGAGTAGGGTTATTAAAATTCCTTACTATTATTGTATTGCTGTAAATTTCTCCCCTTAGGTCTGTTAATATTTGCTTTATATATTTAAGTGCTTCTATGTTGGATGCATGAACATTTACAAATGTTTTATCCTCTTGTTCAATTGACTCCTTTATCATTATATAATGCCCTTTTTGTCTTTTATTACAGTTTTTGTAGTTTTTGTTTTAAAGTCTATTTTGTCTGGTGTAGGTATAGCTGCTTTAGCTTTCTTTTGGTTTCTATTTGCACGGAACAGCTTTTTCCATGCCTCTAGTTTCAGACTTTGTGGCTCCTTACATTTGAAGTTAGTCTCCTATAGGCAGCATATAGGTGGGTCTTGTTTGTACCTTTGGCCACTCTAAGTGTTTTCATTGGAGAGTTTAGTCTTTTACGTATAGAGTAATTATTGACGGGTATCTACTTATTGTCATTTTGTTCTTTGTTCTCCGACTGTTTTGTAGTTCTCTGTTCTTCTCTTGCTTTCTCCCCTTGCAGTTTGAGGACTTTCTTTAATATTATACTTAGATTCTATTTTTATTATATTTTGTATATCTACAATAGGTTTTTGTTTGAGGTTACCCTGAGACTCACATATAACAGTTTTTATACATATATATATATATATCAGCCAAGTTTAAGTTGATAGCAACTTAAGTGTGAATGCATTCTAAAGCTACATGTTTACTTCCTCCACACATTTTATATTTTTGATATCACATTTCACATCTTTTTATTTTGTGTATCCCTTCACTGATTGTTCTACTCACAGTTATTTTTACTACTTTTGTCTTTTAACCTTTTTGTACTAGTTTTGTAAATGATTATATTTATCTTGCTCATGAGATTTATACTTTCATATGTTTTCTTATTACTACTCAGAGCCTTTTCTTTTCAACTAAAGAAGCCCCTTTCACATTTCTCATAAGGCTGGTTTATTAGTGATGAACTTCTTTGATGTTTGCTTGTCTGGAAAACTCTCATCTCCTTCAATTCTGAATGATAATTTTGCTGTCTAGAGTATTCTTGGTTGGACATACTTTTCCTTTCAGCACTTTGAATATATCATTCCGCTCCTTTCTGGCCTGCAAAGTCTCTGCTGAAGAATCTGGTCATAGGCTTATAGGAGTCCCTGCTATATAACAAAGGCTTCCCTTGTGGCTCAGACAGTAAAGAATCTTCCTGCAATGCAGGAGACCTAGGTTCGATCCCAGGGTTAGGAAGATCCCCTGGAGAAGAGAATGACAACCCACTTCAGTATTCTTGCCTGAAGAATCCCCATGGACAGAGGAGCCTGGTGGACTACAGTCTATGGGGTCACAAATAGTCAGACATGACTGAGCAACTAAGAACAGCACACAGTATGCATTTAATGATATTATTTTTGATGTGCTGAAATTTTTGGCTTCCCTTTACCAATTGAGGTAAAGAATTGGTAAAGAGTCTGCCTGCAATGCAGGAGACCGCAGTTCAATTCCTGATTCAGGAAGCTCTGATAGAGAAGGGATAGGCTACCTACTCCAGTATTCTGGCCTGTATAGTCCATGGGATGGCAAAGAATCAAACTGGATGGAGTGAAACTTTTACTTTCTTTTGTATGTAACAAGTTGTTTTTCTCTTGCTGTTTTTAAAATTTCTCTCTTTAACTTTTGACATTTTAATTACAATGTATCTCTGTGTGGATCTTTTTGGGAACTCTTTGGGCTTCTAGAATCTGTGATTCTGTCTCTTCTCCCAGGTTAAGGAAGGTTTCAGCCACGATTTCTTTAAGTTAAGTTTTCTGCTCCTTTCTCTTTTTCTCCTTCTGGTACTCCTATAATATGAAAGTTATTCTGCTTGAAGTCATTCCATAGGTACCTTGGGCTATCTTTGCTTTTTTCGTCTTTTTTTTTTTTTTTTCTTTTTGCTGCTCTTATTGAGTCAGTTCCATCCGTATTGTTTCAAGTGGCAAAAATTCATTCTTCATATGCCTGTGTAGTATTCTATTGTATGTATATATGTGTGTATGCCACTTTTTAGTTTTTTGAGAAAAATCAAAAAACAAAACTTTGACAGTGGCTGCACCAATTTACACTCTCGCCAACAGTGTACAAGAGATCCCTTTCCTCCACATCCTCACCAACATCTGTTATTTGTAGATTTTTTGATGATAACATTTCTGACAGGTATGAGGTTATACTTCGTTATGGTTTTGATTTCCCTGGTGATTAGTGATGTTGAGCAACATTTCACGTGACCGTTGGCTGTCTGCATGTTCCCTTTGGAAAAATGTCTGTTCACATCTGCCCATTTTTTAATTGGGTCATTTGTTTTTTTGGATATTAAGCTGTATAAGCGTTTTTATATTTGGGGAATTAATCCTTTATTGGACTATTCATTTGCAAAAATATTCTCCCCATTCATAGGTTGGGTTGTCTTTTCATTTTGTTTATGGTCTCCTTTGCTGTGCAGAAGCTTTTAAGTTAATTAATTTTTTTTACTTTTAGTTTAATGCATTTCTCTTTATATCATTTTGCTTTCTGAAACATATTTGCCTATTTGATCTTTCTTTTGTTATTTTAAAAAATCTTTCGCTTGAAGTATAGTTGATTTTCAATGTTGTGTTATTTTTAGGTGTACAGCAAAGTGAATCAGTTTTATATATGCACATGCATGCACACGCACGCACACACACACACACGTCTCAGCTCAGTTCAGTTTAGTTGCTCAGTCGTGTCCGACTCTTTGTGACCTCATGAATCGCAGCACACCAGGCCTCCCTGTCCATCACCAACTCCTGGAGTTCACTCAGACTCATGTCCATCGAGTCGGTGATGTGTCATCCAGCCATCTCATCCTCTGTAGTCCCCTTCTCCTCCTGCCCCCAATCCCTCCCAGCATCAGAGTCTTTTCTAATGAGTCAACTCTTTGCATGAGGTGACCAAAGTACTGGAGCTTCAGCTTTAGCATCATTCCCTCTAAAGAACACCCAGGGCTGATCTCCTTCAGAATGGACGGGTTGGATCTCCTTGTAGTCCAAGGGACTCTCAAGAGTCTTCTCCAGCACCACAGTTCAAACACATCAATTCTTAGGTGCTCAGCTGTCTTCAGTCCAACTCTCACATCCATACATGACCGCAAGAAAAACGATAGCCTTGACTAGATGGACTTCTGTGGGCAAAGTAATGTCTCTGGTTTTGAATATGCTGTCTAGGTCAGTCATAACTTTTCTTCCAAGGAGTAAGCGTCTTTTAGTTTCATGGCTGCAGTCACCATCTGCAGTGATTTTGGAGCCCAAAAACATTAAGTCTGACACTGTTTCCACTGTTTCCCCGTCTATTTCCCATGAAGTGATGTGACCAGATGCCATGATCTTCGTTTTCTGAATGTTGAGCTTTAAGCCAACTTTTTCACTCTCCTCTTTCACTTTCATCAAGAGGCTTTTGAGTTCCTCTTCACTTTCTGCCATAGGGTGGTGTCATCTGCATATCTGAGGTTATTGATACTTCTCCTGGCAATCTTGATTCTAGCTTGTGCTTCTTCCAGCCCAGTGTTTCTCATGATNAAGTGATGTGACCAGATGCCATGATCTTCGTTTTCTGAATGTTGAGCTTTAAGCCAACTTTTTCACTCTCCTCTTTCACTTTCATCAAGAGGCTTTTGAGTTCCTCTTCACTTTCTGCCATAGGGTGGTGTCATCTGCATATCTGAGGTTATTGATACTTCTCCTGGCAATCTTGATTCCAGCTTGTGCTTCTTCCAGCCCAGTGTTTCTCATGATGTACTCTGCAAAGAAGTTAAATAAGCAGGGTGACCATATCCAGCCTTGACGTACTCCTTTTCCTATTTGGAGCCAGTCTGTTGTTCCATGTCCAATTCTAACTGTTGCTTCCTGACCTGCATATAGTTTTCCCAAGAGGCAGGTCAGGTGGTCTGGTATTCCCATCTCTTTCAGAATTCTTCACAGTTTATTGTGACCCACACAGTTAAAGGCTTTGGCATAGTCAATGAAGCAGAAATAGATGTTTTTCTGGAACTCTCTTGCTTTTTCCATGATCCAGCGGATGTTGGCAATTTGATCTCTGGTTCCTCTGCCTTTTCTAAAACCTACTCTTTTTAAAATTCTTTTACCATATACGTCATTACAGAGTGTTGAGTAGAGTTCCCTATAGTAGTGTGTATATGTCAATCCCAATTTCTCAATTTATCCTCTTCCCTTTTCCCCGAGTAACAATATGTTTATCTTCTATATTGTTGGCTCTATTTCTGTTTTGTGGGCTTCCCTGATGGCTCAGCAATAAACAATCCGCTTGCAGTGCAGGAGACGCAGGTTCAGTTCTTGGATTGGGAAGATCCTCTAGAGGAGGGCATGGCAACCCACTCTAGTATTCTCACCAGGAAAATCCCATAGACAGAGGAGCCTGGTGGGCTGTGGTCTATGGGGTTTCAAAGAGTCAGATACAATCAAAAGACTGAACACACAGGCACACATTTCTGTCTTGGTAAGTTCATTGGTACTATTTTCTTTCCATTCCACACATAAGCACTGTCGTATGGTATTAGTCCTTCTCTGTCTTACTTACTTCAGGATGGCAGTCTTTAGGGCCATTCATGTTGCTACAAATAGCATGGTTTCATTTTTTATGGGTGAGTAATATTCCAGTGTATATATTTACTGCATCTTCTTTGTGCATTTGTCTGTTGACAGACATTTAGGTTGCTTCCTTGTCCTGATTGTTGTAAATAGTGATACAGTATTCATTGGGGTGCATGCGTCTTTTTGAGTTGTGGGTTTTTTTTTTCAGGTTTATGCCCAGAAGTGGGATTGCTGGATCAAATGAGACCTCTGTTTTTGATTTTTTAAGGAACTTCCATACTGTTCTCCATAGTGGCTGTACCAATTTGCATTTCCACCAACAGTGAGGGGTGGGGTCCCTTTTCTCCACATCCTCTTCAGCATTTACTGTTTGCAGATTTTTTGATAATGGCCATTTGGACCAGCATGAGGTGATACCTCATTGTAGTTTTGATTTGCATTTCTCTAATAATAAGTGATGTTGAGCATCTTTTCATATGCCTCTTGGCCATCTGTATGTCTTCTTTGGAGAAATCTCTAGATCTTCCACCCATTTTTTAATATATACATTTTTTTAATTAAGCTGCATACGCTATTTATATATTTTAGAGATTAAACCCTTTTCAGTCACTTTGTTTCCAGACATTTTCTCCCATTCTGAGAGTTGTCTTTATTTTGTTTATGGTTCATTTGCCATGAAAAAGCTTTTAAGTTTATTTATGTCCCATTTAATTTTGTCTTTATTTTCATTACTCTAGGAGACAGATCCAAAAAGATGTTGCTACAATTCATGTCAAAGAGTGTTCTGCCTATGTTTTCCTCTAGAAAGTTTTATAGTATCTGGTCCTACAATTAGGTCTTTAATCCATTTTGAATTTATTTTTGTATATGGTGTTAGAGAATGGTCTAACCTTCATTCTCTTTATGTAACTATCCAGTTGTCCTAGCACCACTTGTTGAAGAGACTGTCTTTTCTTCCTTGTATGTTCTTGTCTCCTGTGTTGTAGATTAATTGACCATAAGTGTGAGGGTTTATTTCTGTGCTCTCTATTCTGTTGCGTTGATTTATATATTCCTTTTTGTACCAGTACCGTATTGTTTTGATTACTGTAACTATGTATTATAGTCTGAAGTCAAGGAAAGCGATTTCTCCAGCTCTCTTCTTTCTCAAGATTGTTTTGGCTATTTGTGTTTTTTTCTGTTTCCATACAAATTTTACATTTTTTTTGTTGTTGTTCTAGTTCTGTGAAAAATCCCTTGACATTTTGATAGGGATTGCATTGAATCTGTAGATTGCCTTGGGTAACATGGTCATTTTACCAATGTTAATTCTTCCAGCCCGATAACATGATACATCTTTCCAGCTGATTGTGTAATCTTTAATTTCTTTCATTAGTGACTTATAGTTTTCCAAGTACAGGCTTTTACCTTGTTAAGTAGGTTTATTTAGAGGTATTTTATTCTTTTTGATGCAGTAGTAAATAGGATTATTTCCTTAAGTTTGTGTATAGAAATATGACAGATTTCTGTAGGTTTTTTTGTATCCTGCAACTTTAGCAAAATCATTGATGAACTCTAGGAATTTTCCGGTGATGTCTTTAGGATTTTCCACATATAGTCACATCATCTGTAAACAGTGTTTTGCTTCTTTCTTACCAATCTGTCTTCCTTTTATTTCTTTTTCTCATCTGATTGCTTTAGCTAGCAATATATCTGATTGCTATAGACTTCCAAAAATATGTTGAATAAAAGTATTGAGAGTGGGCACCTTTGTCTTGCTCCTAATCTTAGAGGAAATGTTTACACTTTATCTTCTCTTAAATGTCAGGTTATAACAGCTCTGGAACTAGTCCAGATACTTAGGATTACCAATTATAGGATTCTAATTGCCGGCAAAGAAAATGAGCAAGATTTGTTCACCTAGTTGCAAGTGAATCTTAGGTTACTCTGTTCCCCTAAAATATATACTGCTTTAGAATTTAGGAACAAGAAATATTTTTCTTTTGTATATACTAAACTTGAACTGATAGCCTTATGTAATGGGAGTATTGTAAGAATTATCCCAGTTGCTATAAACAGTATACCAAAAAAAAAAACCTTTCACCATGACATTCAATGGACTTTACTTTTAGTAGCTACTCCACAGAATTGCGTTTTCTGAGTTTAATATTTTTGTTCTGTTGTAGTGATGGAAGTGATAGTGGTACTTTCTAAGTTATTGAATAACTTTGTATTTCCTGTCTTCCTTGTGCCCAAACCCAAAGAATCCAGAAGAGATTACATGGTGTGGGTATTTGAAGTGCCATTTTGGAGACAGGTCAATTTCTATGACTGTTTTCAGGTTGAACTGCAAAAATTTGTTGGTATGCATAGTTTTGAGTCAGAAAGTCCTTGACTTAGTAGTTAAGAATTTTAGTGAGTCTTAGGAGACCGTATATAGAGCAACCCACACTTTATATCTTATCAGATATACATTGGAGCCATCATTCCTCTGGGCGCAGCTGAGAAAGATGGTCGGCTCCGTGCAGCTGATGAGCTGATGTGCATTGATGGAATTCCTGTTAAAGGGAAATCACACAAACAAGTCCTAGACCTAATGACAACCGCTGCTCGAAATGGCCACGTGTTGTTGACTGTCAGAAGAAAGATCTTCTACGGTGGTACGTGAAGTGAACCTGTTCTTGCTCTGATAAGTTAAAAAAGAAAAACGAGATTTAGTCTACTTTTTTTTTTTTCAGATTATTTTATTATGTTTAATAGTGTATGAGACGCTACGCTAGCCCTCTGCAATGGCCCACACTGTGTCTGTGAAATGTTTCTTTGACTAAATCCACTTCTTACCTAAAACAATGACAACAAAAATAGTGTATGAGATAACTTATTTGGTGTGATCCTTGCATGTGGAAGGCCATGTAAGGTTGAAAGGATTCATAAATACTGCTACTACTATCAAAAAAGAAATAAAATTTGGGTCTCTACATTAAGATTAGTATATCAATGAATTTTGCCTGTGTGATAGTGTAGTCAGAATATCAAGTTAAATCTGTTTTCTGAAGAACAAATACAAAGTTGTTTAGTCATACTAAGAGATCCCATTAACTGAATCACAAACAATTTTAGATCCTGATGAAATTCTAAATATTCAGAGGACAAAATGTTTCTACTTCAGAAGTTTTAGTATGACATTTATTGAGTCTCAGACATGGATTCGTTGACTTCACAACACTATGATGGTGAACACTGTCATTATTCTAATTACTCACAGAAAGGTTGAGAAACATATAGCTGGTAGGTAGTAGGACCAGGATTGAAACAGATAATTTAATTACAAAGCCTGAGGTCTAAACCATTACATTAAGAGATGATAATCTCCTGTATTTTTATGTTAGTAGTTCTGTGAATATTATGTAGAAATTTTTAAAATTGAATTCTTGTCACTTAAAAATGTTTTAAAGACAACCCTATAGCACCACAAGAATGTAAGCTTCATGAAGGTTGGGATTTTCATCCATTTAATTCTATCCTGTATACCCAGTACCTAGAAGAATGACCGCATGGCACAGGGTGGACATTCAAAAAATGTGTGACTTGATGAATATTTGAAAGTGAAAGTGAAGTCGCTCAGTTGTCTCTGACTCTTTGAGACCCCATGGACTATAGCCTGCCATGCTCCTCTGTCCATGAGATTTTTCTAGGCAAGAGTACTGGAGTGGGTTGCCATTTCCTTCTCCAGGAGATCTTCCCAACCCAAGGATCGAACCTAGGTCTGCCATGTTGTAGGCAGATGGTTTACCATCTGCACCACCCGGGAAGTCCCAGTGGATATTTACATTACTCTTAAAAATGAGGCCCTGTGTTTTTGATTGTAACATCTGAAGTAAAAACCCACCTCCCTTCATAAATATCAGGCATTCTGAGATGCATGCAGATTCTAATGCTGTGTTGCTTCCATTTGGTTTGTCTGGTGTCAGAACATAACTACGTAAACAATGGGATGCTGTACAAATAGAGATTTGCTGCCTCCTGAAAAGCATCATAAATACGTTTCATAGTAGTTTGATGTTATTGGAGACATTTTAGCTAATTCATTCTAACCATGCATTATATCAAAAAGAACCTT
Source organism: Neotragus moschatus (assembly GCA_006410615.1). Taxonomy (NCBI): domain Eukaryota; kingdom Metazoa; phylum Chordata; class Mammalia; order Artiodactyla; family Bovidae; genus Neotragus; species Neotragus moschatus. The sequence goes on along the minus strand of SJYA01002195.1, from coordinate 274,863 downwards.
TTTTCGTTGGTAATTATTGGAAGTTGTTGACACTTTTGTTGAGGTTTAAAAACACATCCTCAGAGTCCCATAGATTTTGATACAGAGACCTTATAAATGCATGTTCATCAATAACAGCATGTTGTGGTGGTTGTTTATGATTTTTGTATCAAATTATGGCACAAAATTTGCCCTTTAAAAATCAGTTACAATCTAGAAGTGGGTAGGCAGATTTGACTGAGAAAGTCTTGGGCTCTTGCAGCAGTGGTGGGAAAGAAAGATTCTTTTTGTGGCTGCACTTCTGTTAATAATTTTCTTCCCCGAAAAGACGGATTGTGGCAAAGAAATGAAAATAATTAGAAGTGAAAAGTCAAAAGAAAGAATTAAAAAATGTTGAATTTCCAAATGATTCCGAAGTGTGGCTTTTCCACCATCTTTTCCTCCTGAGATCATCCCTCCCACCTGCTTTGCAATAGCAGTTTAATGAGCAGTCTGTGAAACAAATCTTAAGTACAAACACACGCATTGAAAACTATGCTCTGAGGATGAAGCGACTTCTAATTTGTGGGAAAAGGATTAAATATTTCTGTTTTCTGCAAAGAGTTATTTTGTATTTTGTTTTCTATTAAAATGTGTTTAGTTTCCAAAACAGTGTTGGCATCTCTTTTTAACAGGTGGGTGTGTGGGCTGTTTCGGAAGGCACAAATCACCTCTCTTTGGAGTGATAGCCAGTTGTGCAGACTGGACTCCCCAGCTGCCCTCCTGTCTCCCCTTGTATTCTGTTCAGCTGGCTTCAAATTGCGTTTCTTCTTGGCATTCACAGGGTTTATTGAAAGNCTTTTAACAGGTGGGTGTGTGGGCTGTTTCGGAAGGCACAAATCACCTCTCTTTGGAGTGATAGCCAGTTGTGCAGACTGGACTCCCCAGCTGCCCTCCTGTCTCCCCTTGTATTCTGTTCAGCTGGCTTCAAATTGCGTTTCTTCTTGGCATTCACAGGGTTTATTGAAAGCATTTAACACTTTTTTACACATCCAAGCTTCCCAGTTGCTGACCAGAGATGACATATATTTTTCTATCTGTAGTTATTTGATGAGATCCTACTTCAGTAAAGACTCCATGATAAAATCCCTAAAGGGCATTACAAATGATGTCATTTAACTAACGCAGATCATTTATTGTACCATTTCAGGTAAAGGACTTATTTAAAAATGTAAATGATGTGTGAATTTTTTTTATGTACTTTTAAAACATAGTTTTACGAAAAGGACACTAGAATTCTATGCCCAGAAAGTTTTTTTTTAACTTGAGCCTAAAATATTAACAGGAAATGTTTCTTATTCATAAAAACTCATGTATTTGACATTGTAAGAAATCTTTGACAATTTAGCCAGACAGCATCACCTTCCACATGGTTTACTGGTAAAGCCTGGGATTCAGATGTATTCTTATCTATAATAAATGAGCTCTTAGATTGTGTGGTATATTGCTAGAAACCATGAATTCCTAAATTGAGCCGAATCATTCTCAGGAGTGAAAATATCACTGATTTTAGGTTTCATGTTTGTTTTTTAATGCAGAATTTATTTGATTAAACACAAAAATGCCTTAGTTTGGTCAGCCTTCATACTACAGATCACATACACACTGTGGTTTCATTTCAGGCTCTTGATGATATGCATCTTGGGCCCTTTTCTTTTCTGAATTAATTTTAATGTGGAGTAATTTAACTTTGTAGAATGCCCCTATTTTCCCAGAATCTTAGAAATGTTCTGAGGGTCTGTATGTGTCCTTATGTCCACAAGGTGCCTAAAAACATGGTTACACTCAACTCTTCAGGTTCCTTTCTTGTATTGTTTTATCTTCAGAGCAATCCTGTGAGGCAGATAGGAGTAGAGATATTACCAGTTTGCAGATGAAATACTAAGATACCTGGAAGAACTGTTTTATCTATCTGTACCCAGCGTGGAATAGTCACCTATCAGATGTGTTATAGAGAGGAGAGTCTGTGTTTCAAATCTTCCAAGTTCTAGATAAAGGATATAGCCCTGAAGATAGAAAAACTTAACAAACTCTGAAAAGGAAATATAAATAAATTATTTTAAAGGCATGTATATAGTGNAGATACCTGGAAGAACTGTTTTATCTATCTGTACCCAGCGTGGAATAGTCACCTATCAGATGTGTTATAGAGAGGAGAGTCTGTGTTTCAAATCTTCCAAGTTCTAGATAAAGGATATAGCCCTGAAGATAGAAAAACTTAACAAACTCTGAAAAGGAAATATAAATAAATTATTTAAAAGGCATGTATATAGTGCCTTCTATCTGCCAGAAATCCCAATTACTTTATGAAAATGAATTTATCTCCATAACTCATAATTTATCTGAGTTAAGTGCCATTTTTATCTTCATTTTACAGATGAAGACTGAGGCACTGAAGGGTTAAGTAATGTACCAAGGGTCATTGGTTACAGGTGTTAACTGATGAGGTCAGAATCTGAACTAGGCAGTCTGGCTCAGGGCCCATGCTTCATGCAGTTTCCCTTCATCCCCACAGAACCAGGTAAAGAGTGGCCTGAGGTCTGTAGTAACAATGTTCCTGGCAAAAGTTAAAAGACTCATGGCTTTTCTCTGTCAAGTCAACAATAAGCAGGATCAAGAACTGGCAGTAAGAAAAAATATATAGATAAAAGACACCTGAGAATATTAAGGTATTTTAAAACAATGATAAATCTTTGTAAATGTAAGGTAGGGGGAAAAAACAGCTGAAATTTCTTAGAAAAATCTCTGTAATTTAGCCAAATTACAGAGACTGGCCAAAACAAAAATTAGGATGAAGTAATGAAAGACAAAACAGGAAACAATTTAAAATTATGTTCAAGATCCAGCTTCTAAGGATATCCGTGATTCCTGGTTATTCATTTGTTTTATGCCTGTATTTAAAATGTCTTGGTTGTATTAAAAAAATGAAAAAAAACTTGCATATGTAGCCTTCTGATTTTGCTATTGCCCAGATTGGTATTAAGTATTTGAATTAAAAGACTAGTCTGTACGTCAACTTGTCTTTCAGTTGCATGTTTTAGAAAAGTGTTCATTGTATCTATGCCCAACTGATACCAAGACTATATTATTGTCACCTACATAGCAGCCAGATGACTCAAACTGCTTTGTGGGGAACAGAAAATCTTCACTGTGGAGCTTGATTGCAGACATTCCTTGTCAGTTTCACCCACTGAAAGACACTTTGGATCAGTCAGTTCAGTCGCTCAGTCACGTCCAACTCTTTGCAACCCCATGACCTGTAGCAAGCCAGGCCTCCGTGTCTATCACCAAATTCCAGAGTCCACCCAAACTTGTGCATTGAGTCGGTGATGCCATCCAACCATCTCATCCTCTGTCGTCCCCTTCTCCTCCTGCCCCCAGTCCCTCCCAGCATCAGGGTCTTTTCCAATGAATCAGCTCTTCGCATCAGGTGGCCAAAGTTCAACTTCAGCATCAGTCCTTCCAATGAACACCCAGGACTGGTCTCCTTTAGTATGACCTGGTTGGATCTCCTGGCAGTACAAGGGACTCTCAAGAATCTTCAACACCACAGTTCAAAAGCATCAATTTGTTAGCATTCAGCTTTATAGTCCAACTCTCACATCCATACATGACCACTGGAAAAAGCATAGCCTTGACTAGATAGACCTTNCTGCACCTCACGAAGTAAATACTGTTCAGTCTATACAGCCTTGTGATTTCTGGCAATGGTGTATTCTAGGCAGATTTTCTATGTTTCTTAAGTTTTAAAAGGTGGAATTTGAGTAGAAGGGAATTTGTAAGATATTTTTAATCTATTGTTGCTCCCTGCAAGAATATTTTTCTTTTTCACAATTAACAGAAATAATAAAAAATCTTAGTTACCTCTGATAGCAACTATTATAAAGTTGGCAGTTTAACCTTCAGTAATTTAACATGTAGAGTTTATAGTGCAATTCAGATTTTCTTGTCTTCATGCTATTGATATAATTAAGGATTTTTACACCTAGAAAAAAATATATAGTTAGTGCTGAAGTTGCTATTATTATAGGAATGAGACAATGCATTATAAAGTGATACATTAAAAAANTTTAACCTTCAGTAATTTAACATGTAGAGTTTATAGTGCAATTCAGATTTTCTTGTCTTCATGCTATTGATATAATTAAGGATTTTTACACCTAGAAAAAAATATATAGTTAGTGCTGAAGTTGCTATTATTATAGGAATGAGACAATGCATTATAAAGTGATACATTAAAAAAGCCGGTTACGAAAATTATTTAAAGTACATGTATGCTTATACACATATAGATACATATGTGGAAGTGAAATTACATGCTCAGTAATGTTGGACTCTTTGGGACCCTGTGGACTGTAGCCCATCAGGCTCCTCTGTCCATGGGATCCTCCAGGCAAGAATGTTGGAGTCAGTTGCCATGCCTTTCTCCAGCGGATGTTCCCAACCCAGAGATGGACCCCTCGGTCTTCTGCATTGCAAGCAGATACTTTACCATCTGAGCCACCAGAGATGCCTAGATAACATATTTTTGTTGATATTCAGTCACCAAGTCATATACAACTCTTTGCAAACCCAGGGACTTCAGTATGCCAGGCCTCCCTGACCCTCATCATCTCCCAGAGTTTGCTCACGTTCATGTCCATTGAATCAGGGATGCATATATGAACTGAAGCATTGAAAAACACCTAAAACAATAGTAATGACTATTGCTTGTCTCCAAGGAGCTGGAAGGTTATTTTATTTTTGCTTATTTGTATTCCTGATTTTCTGCAATGCACATATACTGGCTTGGTAATTTTTCTTTTTTATTTCTTAAATTAATTAATTAGTTTATTTATTTTTGCCTGCACTGGGTCTTTTGTGCACTGGAGTGCACAAAGGATTCTCTAGTTCTGTATGCGGACTTCTCATGACAGTGGCTTATCTTGTTGCACAGCATGGGATTTAGGGCCCAGGCTTCAGTACTTGCAGAACTCAAGCTTATAGTTGTGGTGCATGGGCTTAGTTGCTCTGTGGCACGTGGGATCTTCCCAGACCAGGGATCAAACTCACGTCGCCTGCACTGGCAGACAGATTCTTAACTACTGGACCACCAGGGAAGTCCCGATAATTTTTCTTTAATGCATCTGAAATTGGCCATAAAATCTATCATCTTTATCCAAAAATTCAATAAGTTACCTTCACCAAATAATAATAAACTGCTACAAAGAAGATAATCTAGAACAAGGTAACATAGTTTAGTGGACAAATAACAACCTGGTAGACAGAAGTCCTAAGATTTAGTCAGACCCAGTTCTGTGTCTTCCTACTTTGACTCCTTCTGGTAACTTACTTAAATTTTAGAGCTTCTGTTTCCTAGAGAAGAGGAAAATAATACAGCACTCCCCTTTTCATATGCTATGCACAATGTAAGACATCAAGGATAAAGCACATTCAATCACAACGATGCTTAAACCTCTAGGTGCCTCGATTTGTAAGGCTACACACTTGGGCAAAGGGAAGAGTTCATGATCAGAAGAAAGCAGTTTCCGTTTCAAGTTCTTCATAATTAGAAAGTCTCTGGAAAGTCACTTAGTGTCTGGCACTTCAGTTTTCTCCATATAAACGTGCGAATGAAAATTCTACTCTAAACACATTTCTCCTCATAAGCAAACTTTTCAGAGGAGTTAATCAGAATGACTTTTGAAGAGCAGTATACAAAAGTTAGTAACTGTGTAAGTAACCAATGAAAATAGTGCAAATTTAAGGTTTTAACTTAAAGAATGCCTGTCAAAGAAGGGATATCTATAGGTATCATATCCAACAATAATGATCCATGCTTCTTAGGACATGTCTGTAACTTAAGTACTTTGTCATTAGGGAGATGATTGTTTGATATCATGAGCAAAAAATGAAAATAAGAACAATAATAAAGTAGCTGGTGAGCATTTACCCTGGAATAACCTTTATGTCAGGGCCCAAGCTTCACGAGAGATGAATTAATTAGAATCTCTCTGGATGGAACATAGATATCAACACTTTTTAAATGTTGCAAGTGATTATAATATACAGCCAATGTTGAGAACCACTGCCTTAGGGCCTGGGGCCAGTGAAAAACTAGAAAAACATTCCAGACATCTACTGAAAACTCGCATTTGTATAAGAAATGACATCTTGAAAAAACAATTCAAACTGCATTATCCCATATTATTTCTACAACCACCTTAGAAATTATTGTCACACATCTCTTCATCTTTCAGACACAGAAATTGGCTTGAAATTCAATAATACTGTTATAACTACTATATCCCCCTGACACTTCATCAATCTGAGATCGGTTACTGGATGTTCACATTCAGTCAATATTTAGGACTNACTAGGAAAACTTTCCAGACATCTACTGACAACTCACATTTGTATAAGAAATGACATCTTGAAAAAAAAAATTCTATCTGCATTACCCCATATTATTTCTACAACCAGCTTAGAAATTGGTATCACTCATTTCTTCATCTTTCAGACATAGAAATTGACTTGAAACTCAATAATACTGTTTTAACTACCATATCCCCCTGACACTTCATCAATCTGAAATTGGTTACTGGATGTTCACATTCAGTCAATATTTAGGACTTGCATAAATGATAGAAGAATTTCATTTCTGAAACAAAATATATCTCTGATATTAACTCTACTGCTTATTACCTACAGGANAGAAATTGACTTGAAACTCAATAATACTGTTTTAACTACCATATCCCCCTGACACTTCATCAATCTGAAATTGGTTACTGGATGTTCACATTCAGTCAATATTTAGGACTTGCATAAATGATAGAAGAATTTCATTTCTGAAACAAAATATATCTCTGATATTAACTCTACTGCTTATTACCTACAGGACTGAGATTCTGAAACTTGAATCTTCTTCAGTCTCATCTGGAGACAGCGTGATATGCAGATCACTGGGCCCCATCCCAGAGTTCCTGATTTGGTAGGCCTGGGGTGAGGCCTGAGAATCTGCATCTCTAATGTCTTCAAGTGATGCCAATGATGTTGGTCCAGGAATACACTGTTTGATTTGTTTTGAATTCCAGACATGGAGTTCAGAGGACGGAGAGAATAGTGTGGTCTGGAGTGCTTAGAAAGAGTCCATGGAGGACCTACAGACTTTTGAAAATGAAGTGGATTTTGTTGGTCTTATAGGAATCATAGAGTAATTTTTCTTAAACTGGGAGACTTATTAAGATGATCTGGTTCAATCATTCTGTTTATAGATAGGGAAACCAAGTCCAGAGAGGCAAAGGACATGGCCAAAGGTACACAGCTAGTGTATTCCAAAAATGTCTGGAATTCGGATATTATTATTGTTAGGTCAATTCTGTTTTCCTCTATACAGTGATTTTTGGCTTGTGTGGAATAGAAATTAGGATGGAAATTAGGCCTGATTGAATCAACAGGTTTGTATGAGAGATCCATGGGAGATATGAGCTGCATAAGGTGAAGACCAGATCCTGAAGGCTCTTGAACATTGTCTTGAAGACTTTAAATTCAGAACATCAGGGAGGTATACGAAATGGTTCAAGTCTTGTTCTGTCTTTTCTCACCAACGAAGGTGATGTAGATATGTAAGTATGGAGAAGAGATTGGAGTTGAGGAAGGAAGTGCAACTTGAGGAGTCTGGAAGACCTTGTAACAGACCAGGTGTTAGTGCAGTTAACTAGACCAGGGCCTAGTTGCATTTCAGTTTGCATTTAGAAATTTGTAGGGGGTTCTGAAGATGACACGCAATTCTTTGGTAAGATGTGTGTACCCAGAATTCTTAGAGAGAGCTTGAGAGTAAAAAGCCTGGAGAACTAGCCTTTTACCTTAACTCTGTATATGGTTGTAAATGACATTTTAGTATCTAGGTGAGGATTCCTCTTAAGGAAGTCAAGCCTGGAAAGTAGAAGTAGAAAATAACACTATGGCTCAGAGGTTAAAGCGTCTGCTTGCAATACAGGAGACCTGGGTTTGATCCCTGGGTTGGGAAGATCCCCTGGAGAAGGAAATGGCAGCCAACTCCAGTATTCTTGCCTGGAGAATCCCATGGACTGAGGAATCTTGTGGGCTACAGTCCACAGGGTCACAAAGAGTCGGACACGACTGAGCGACTTAACTCACTCACTCAGTGTGAAAATAGTGATCGAGGGAGGGGGAAGAGAAGGAGCAGATGGAGAGTGAATGAAATCAGCTTCCAAGGGAGGGCCTGGACATCTCTGACGGAGGAGCTATGCTAAAGTTAGGGAGTCAGGCCNCTTGCCTGGAGAATCCCATGGACTGAGGAATCTTGTGGGCTACAGTCCACAGGGTCACAAAGAGTCGGACACGACTGAGCGACTTAACTCACTCACTCAGTGTGAAAATAGTGATCGAGGGAGGGGGAAGAGAAGGAGCAGATGGAGAGTGAATGAAATCAGCTTCCAAGGGAGGGCCTGGACATCTCTGACGGAGGAGCTATGCTAAAGTTAGGGAGTCAGGCCTCCAGGGACCACAGCCTCACACTGTCGTTTTAAGACTCAAGAGGCCAATGGAAGTAAGATCTGCCTGCTGGACCAACAAATGCTTTGGGTGGGTGGATTGTGCTCAATCCCAGGCCCATACATGTATCCACATAGATTTTCAACCAGGGCTGATGAGAATAGATTGATACAGTGTTTACCATGCCAGTGAATTGGCATAGGGTACGATACTTTAAAATATTTTTCCATCCTCAGGAATCTTTTTCCATATCTAAGGAAAAACTTTAAAAGTCATCAAGAAAGTGAGAACACAGACCTTCAAATAATATCTCATACTGGATCTGAGAATTTGGGTTGCAGAAAAAAAATCTGGTCCTAGAGTATTCAACAAATACTGAGCAGGACCTGTTAAACACCAGATGCTATGCTAAGTGTTGGACTTTAATCTTTTGATCATATTACATCAAATGTTGTTGATACAGAATATTAACATTTGGTTCTATTTTGCATTAAGTTCTTTAAGCCCCATGGGGATTCTCCAGGCAAGAATACTGGAGTGGATTGCCAGANTGGTTATCCTAGAGGATACATTTGGTGTGAGGAAAGAAAGTGGCCGTGGATCAGCTGGCCACTAAGGACAACAGGATTTAGCAAAAAAGAAGACAAGGGAAAATGTCCATGTACCACTCAAATAACTTTGCTCTTGATCTGAGAGATGCACTGTATTCTATTTCTACTTCCATCTACTCCTAAGCATGATCCAATTTTTCCTGAGTCTTTTAATGCAATGGAGAGCAATCAATCTCAANAGCTGGCCACTAAGGACAACAGGATTTAGCAAAAAAGAAGACAAGGGAAAATGTCCATGTACCACTCAAATAACTTTGCTCTTGATCTGAGAGATGCACTGTATTCTATTTCTACTTCCATCTACTCCTAAGCATGATCCAATTTTTCCTGAGTCTTTTAATGCAATGGAGAGCAATCAATCTCAACCTCTTCCTTGGGAGCTTTATGTTACTCAGGATAAACTGCTTTCAGTCCACAGTTTCAAGCTACAAAACCATCTGATTGCAATAAACAAAAAGTTAAAGAAAAAATCTTTACTATCTTCAGGTGAATTTTGCCACCTGCCCACAAACAGAGCCCTCAGTGTATACCAAAAACCAATTGGTCAGAATGACTGTAAGTCAGAACCTGACATATTATTTTTTAAATCTCACCAGGTGACTTTCATGTGTAACCAAAACTAAAAATAAGTATCCCAGGACCTCAGGTTCAATAAAAAATTAGGACAAACTCCAGATGCCTAATGAAATTTTATATTTATACAACAAATGAGTATTTGGAAAATATTTCATACACATTTTTCCATTACATTTTTTAATTTTGTGAATTAATATTGTAACTCCATTTAATTCTCAACTGTGGAAACTCATTTGTCACTCAGTGATTGAAAGGGCTCTAACTACCAGCCCACACTATCCCAGCTTAAGATAAAGTAACCACATGTTTTCATTTTATGGGCAATATTTTGAGACTGCATAGATGCCAAGAGACTTTCTCTTTCTGGAACAACATTCAACTGTAAACCTAGAAATAAAAGAGGTTTACAGGAGAAACAGGAGGTTTTAAAAATCTTCAGGGGTGGCTATTTTATCCCCACCTTCATATTCTTCAAATAATGCAGAAATTATCTGAATCCTAAAAAATATTAGGAGTAAGTAGCGTTCATCACTCAGTCATGTCTAATGCTTTGCAACCCCAAGGACTGTAGCCCACCAGGTTCCTCTGGATTCTCCAGGCAAGAATACTGGAGTGGGTTGCCATTCTCTTCACCAAGGAATCTTTCCTACCCAAGGATAGAACTTGGGTCTCTTGCGCTGCAGGCAGATTCTTTACCATCTGAGCCACCAGGGAAAAAGGAGTAAAGATACAAAACAATTAGGAAAATGTGAGTTCAAGATCACTCACTCAGGAACAGAAGCTGATACCTCCCCTTACCAGAAAGTCTCCTACACAGTCATTTCTCAGTATCTGCAGGAGCTGCTGTGCCATGCTCAACTTTCTTATAAGTTTGGGGGAGAGTGGATACATGTATATGTATGGCTGAATCCCTTTGCTGTCCTCTTAAAACTGTCACAGCATTGCTAATTGACTATACTTCAATATAACATTTTAAAATTTTTTAAATGACATAATACAAAGAAGACAGCCTTTCGTGTCCTAGATGCTGTTGACGGAATCCTCAGATGTGTCTCCAACTGATACCAAGGGCTGACTCCAAACAACCTTTCACAGGCTCTTCTTTCTTATCTCCACAGGGTCCCCAAACAGAGGAGAATGGCTGCAGAAAACCAATCCACAGTGACAGAGTTCATTCTTGGAGGTTTAACAAATCGGCCAGAGCTCCAGCTCCCGCTCTTATTCCTCTTCCTTGGGATCTACTCAGCCACTGTGGTAGGGAACCTGGGCATGATAACCCTGATTTGTCTGAACGCTCAGCTTCACACCCCCATGTACCATTTCCTCAGCAACCTGTCCTTTGTGGATCTCTGCTATTCCTCTGTCACTACCCCTAAGATGCTGGTGAACTTTGTGTCAGAGAAGAACACCATCTCTTATGCAGGGTGCATGGCCCAGCTCTACTTGTTCCTGGTGTTTGTCATTGCTGAGTGTTACATGCTGACAGTGATGGCCTATGACCGCTATGTTGCCATCTGCAGGCCTTTGCTTTACAACGTCATCATGTCTCAAGGAGTCTGCTCCCTGCTGGTGGCTGGGATTTATGCCATGGGGCTCATTGGCTCAACCATAGAGACTGGTCTCATGTTGAAGCTGCCCTATTGTGATTTTCTCATCAGTCATTACTTCTGTGACATCATCGCCCTCATGAAGCTCTCTTGCTCTAGCACCTATGACATCGAGGTGACAACTTTCTTTTTGGCTGGATTCAACATTGTAGTCACCAGCCTAACAGTCCTTATTTCCTATGCCTTCATCATCTCCAGCATTCTCCACATCACCTCCAGAGAGGGACAATCCAAAGCCTTCAGCACCTGCAGCTCCCATCTTGCAGCTGTGGGATTATTTTATGGGTCTGCTTCCTTCATGTACTTAAAACCCTCCACAGCCAGTTCCCTGGCCCAGGAGAACGTGGCCTCCGTGTTCTATACCACAGTGATCCCTATGCTGAACCCTCTGATCTACAGCTTGAGAAATAAGGAGGTACAGGCTGCCATCCAGAAAACTCTGAGGTGAAAACACTTTGAATGCAAATGTCATTATTTCTCAGGTTGAAAGTGGAATAGAAATATAGGGGAGAAACGCTCTAAAATTCATACACACATGAATGGAGAACAACTGCTTCTCAACATGTCTGAATTTTTTCCGTCTTCCCTTTCTCCCTTTCACATCTCTCATGCCTCTCGTGTCTGCTTGCTGGTTTTGAGTTCGTGTTTTCTTCCTTTAGGGATAGTTTGGTTTTGTTTTTCATGTTTTGTTGTTTTTTGTTTGTTTGTTTTGCTTGTCCTTGGCCCTCTGATAAACATGTATCCATCTTGACCGAAACATAAGATAAATTAGAACTTTCACCAATGAGTTTAAGAGGGTTGTTCATTGATTTATCCTCTTCTATAAAGAATATATTATCCAAACTAATACTAATTTAAGCCTGTAGTACACATGACAAATGGAGTTGAATTTGAAAGTCACCAAGAAGTAGCAAATACTCTTTCTCAACCAGATTTGTCCATTTTCTCTCTTATTATGCTGCTACTGTCGACTTATTACTGCCAAAGTTATTTAAATATTCCTTCACTCAATTAATGCCATAATCACCATCATAACCATAGTTTCATCATCATTACATCTAACACTTTTGGATGCTAGTCAATTGTTTGAGTGTTTTGCTAAATTATCTCATTTACTCAGATGAGTAAACTTTGATTTAGAGGTTAAATAACTTTCTCCAGGTGACACAGCTGGTAAACAATTAACACTGATATTCAAACCCACACCTCATCATACTCCCCCCATCTCTTGGCCAAAGGTCTCTCTATGCAGCCTATCTTGGCATAATCATAACCTCTCTGCTGCTGCTGCTAAGTCGCTTCAGTCGTGTCCGACTCTGTGCGACCCCATAGACGGCAGCCCACCAGATGCCCCCATCCCTGGGATTCTCCAGGGAAGAACAATGGAGTGGGTTGCCATTTCCTTCTCCAATGCATGAAAGTGAAAAGTGAAAGTGAAGCTGCTCAGTCGNTCCCTGGGATTCTCCAGGGAAGAACAATGGAGTGGGTTGCCATTTCCTTCTCCAATGCATGAAAGTGAAAAGTGAAAGTGAAGCTGCTCAATCGTGTGCGACTCTTAGTGATCCCGTGGACTGCAGCCCACCAGGCTCCTGCATTCATGGGATTTTCCAGGCAAGAGTACCAGAGTGGGGTGCCATTTCCTTTTAACCTCTCAGTTTCAAACTTTTCCTGACAATACCTTTTTTGCCACTATTTTCCCACATCTCCCAGACAACCAAGGAATATTCGACATTCCTGTAGTCTTTTCTCNAGTGATCCCGTGGACTGCAGCCCACCAGGCTCCTGCATTCATGGGATTTTCCAGGCAAGAGTACCAGAGTGGGGTGCCATTTCCTTTTAACCTCTCAGTTTCAAACTTTTCCTGACAATACTTTTTTGCCACTATTTTCCCACATCTCCCAGACAACCAAGGAATATTCGACATTCCTGTAGTCTTTTCTCCCTCCTCAGCAACTGACGTTCTGTAACACCAGTCAACCTGATGCAGGTTGACTGCAACCAATCAGCATTAGATAAAATATCTTCCACCATTTGATCAAAACAATATCAGGGATTCATGTCAAAGAATTAATTCTCTTGCACAGCAAAAGATTTGTGGGTATTATTTTAACTGTAACTCATAATTATTTTAAGATAATAATAAAATAATGATTAGTTTTTTGTCATTTTATTTTAGGTGCAATACCTCATTCCTCATTCAGACATGGAAAAATGAATAATTCTGAGTTTCTCTGAGATTTAAATGCTCATAGTAATTTTTTTGCTTTGATTAATAAATTTTCTATATTAGGTGCACAGAAAAACTGAGCAAATGATACAGAGATTTCCCATATACTCTCTGACCCCGTGCATGCACAGCTTCCTCCATTAACAACATCCTCCATGAAAGCAGTATATTTGTTACAATAGATGAACACACATTGACACATCATTATCATCCAAAAACCATAGTTTACATTAGGGTTCACTCTTGGTGTTGTGCATTGTGAGTTTGGACAACTATGTAATGACATGTATTTGTTATATGTATGAACACTATATACTGGTCTTTACTACAGTTTCACTGTTTCAAAAACTCTCTGAGCTCTACCTGTTCATCCCTCCCTCTGCAGAATCCATGATGACCTTTGATTTCTTTACTGTTTCCTTGATTCCTTGGTTTTGCCACCTCCAGATTGCTGTAGATTTGATTTATACCACTTTGTACTACGCATTTAAGTTTCCTCCATGTCTTTCTTTTGAGCACTGAGTAATATTTTATTGCCTAGATATACCAGTTTATTTTCCATTTACCAACTGAAGGGCATCTTGATTGTTTCCAAGTTTTGACACTTAAGAACACAGCAAGAGGAGACAGTTGTGCAGACATAGGTTTCCGTTCCTTTGGTTAAATACCAAAGAGCACAGTTTCTGGATTGTGTGATAAGAGTATGTTTAGTTTGATAAAAAAACTGCAAACTGTCTTCCAAAATGACTGTGCCATTTTCCATTCTCACCAGCAGTGGATGAATTCATGTTACTCTGCATCCTTACCAGCACATGCTAATAGGTGTGTAGCAGTATCTCAGTCTTGTTTCAACTTGTATTTCCTGATGACAAATGATATGGAGTATCTTTTCATATGCTTATTTGCCATCTGTATATCTTCTGTGTCAGGTGTCTCCTAAGGTCTCGGGCCCATTTTTAAATCAGGTTGTTTCCTTACTTTCCATATTTTTGTTGAAATATATTTGACATACAACATTGTGTGAATTTAAAGTGCGTACATGTTAGTCTGATATATTTCATATGATTGCCATTATAGCAATAATTAGCACCTCTCTCAAGGAAGCCTGGTGTGCTACAGTCCATGGGGTCACAAACAGACACCACTGAGTGACTGAACAAGAACAGCAACACATTATATAGTTATCAGTTCATTTTAGTGGTTTAAAGGATTGAGTTTCAGTCTCTCAGCAAGTTTGAGGACTGTGATACAACATTGTTGCCTATTTTCCCTGTGTTGTACATCAGATCTCTAGGACTTATTTACCACCTACTGCACATTTGTACCTTAAATTTCTGTCCTATTTCCCTACCCACCACCGCCCAAGTAACCACCATTTTACTTCTACAAGTTTGATGTTTTTCGATTCCACCTGTAAATGATATGCAGTATGTGTCTTTCTCTGGCTGACTTACGTTATTTAGTATAATATACTCAAGGTTCACCTAAACTTTGTATTAAATATTTTAGATAACAGTTCTTTATCAGATATATCTTTTGCAAATATTTTCATGTAAACTACAGCCTGTCTTTTCATCCTTTTGACAATGTCCTTCTACAGAGTAGAAATTTTTAATTTTATTGAAGTCCAGTTTCTCAATTCCTTGTTTTATAAATCATTCTTTTTGTCTTGTACCTAAAAGATCATTGCCACACCCAAGGTCATCTAGATTTTTCCAGTTACCTTCTAGAAATTTTGCAGTTTTGTATTTTACATTTAAGCTTGAGATATTTTAAGTTAGTTTTTGTGAGCAATGTGAACTCTTGTGTGATTCATTTTCTTACATGTTGTATGAAACCATTCTTTAATAACATTATCTTGGCTCCATTGTTTGTTTGTTTGTTTGTTTGTTTCTTTACAAAGGTCAATTGTCAATAATCAGTTGTCTATATTTTTGTGGGTCTATTTCTAGGATCAGTACTCCACTGATCTCTTTGTCTAGCCTGCCTACAATACATGATTACTATCACTTTAGATCAATAGTAAGTCATGATATTGAGTAGTGTCCTCCTCCAAATTTTAATTCAGTTCTACTTCTGCAGTGTGCATTGACAATTCTGAGTCTTTTGCCTCTCTGTATAAACTTTGTAATCAGTTTGTCATTATCCACAAAATAACCTGCTGAGACTTTGACTGGAATTGTATAGAATCTATAGATCAAGTTCAGAAGAAGTGAAATCATGACAATATCTAGTCTCCAGGTTCACACACATGGAGTAACTTCATTAATTTTGTTATTCTTTCAGTTATTTCATCAGCATTTTGTAGTTTTCCTCATAAAGATTTTGCTGATATCTTGTTAGACTTATTTTGAAGTATTTCATTCTGTGGGCTGCTAATGTAAATGGGACTGTGTATGTAACTTTAAATTCCACATGGTCTTTGCTGATACAGGAAAGCAATTGACTTCTGTATGTTAACTTACATCCTTCCACCTTGTTATAATCACTTTTGGTTTCAGGAGTTTTCTTGTTGATTCATTTAGATTTTCTGCATGACAACTATGCCATCTCTGAAGAAAGACAGTTGTATGTCTCTCTTCCCGATTTGTATACATTTTATTTCCTTGTCTTGTCTTATTGATTACCTAGGGCCAATACTCTATTGAAAAGCAGTCATGAGAGGGACATCCTTGCCTTGCTCCTAATCTTAGTGGGGAAGTTTCAAGTTTTTCATCATTAAGTATGATGTTAACTTTAGGTTTTGTGTAGGTATTCTTTTTCAAGTAGAGAAAGTTCCTCTTTACTGTTAGTTTACAGAGAGGTTTTATCATGCATGAGTTTTGGGCTTTGTCAAATGCCTTTTCTGCATCCGTTGGTGTGATCATGTGATTTTTCCTCNTCTGTCCTATTTCCCTACCCACCACCGCCCAAGTAACCACCATTTTACTTCTACAAGTTTGACGTTTTTAGATTCCACCTGTAAATGATATGCACTATGTGTCTTTCTCTGGCTGACTTACGTTATTTAGTATAATATACTCAAGGTTCACCTAAACTTTGTATTAAATATTTTAGATAACAGTTCTTTATCAGATATATCTTTTGCAAATATTTTCATGTAAACTACAGCCTGTCTTTTCATCCTCTTGACAATGTCCTTCTACAGAGTAGAAATTTTTAATTTTATTGAAGTCCAGCTTCTCAATTCCTTGTTTTATAAATCATTCTTTTTGTCTTGTACCTAAAAGATCATTGCCACACCCAAGGTCATCTAGATTTTTCCAGTTACCTTCTAGAAATTTTGCAGTTTTGTATTTTACATTTAAGCTTGAGATATTTTAAGTTAGTTTTTGTGAGCAATGTGAACTCTTGTGTGATTCATTTTCTTACATGTTGTACGAAACCATTCTTTAATAACATTATCTTGGCTCCATTGTTTGTTTGTTTGTTTGTTTCTTTACAAAGGTCAATTGTCAATAATCAGTTGTCTATATTTTTGTGGGTCTATTTCTAGGATCACTACTCCACTGATCTCTTTGTCTAGCCTGCCTACAATACATGATTACTATCACTTTAGATCAATAGTAAGTCATGATATTGAGTAGTGTCCTCCTCCAAATTTTAATTCAGTTCTACTTCTTCAGTGTGCATTGACAATTCTGAGTCTTTTGCCTCTCTGTATAAACTTTGTAATCAGTTTGTCATTAGCCACAAAATAACCTGCTGAGACTTTGACTGGAATTGTATAGAATCTATAGATCAAGTTCAGAAGAAGTGAAATCATGACAATATCTAGTCTCCAGGTTCACACACATGGAGTAACTCCATTAATTTTGTTATTCTTTCAGTTATTTCATCAGCATGTTGTAGTTTTCCTCATAAAGATTTTGCTCATATCTTGTTAGACTTATTCTGAAGTATTTCATTCTGTGGGCTGCTAATGTACATGGGACTGTGTATGTAACTTTAAATTCCACATGGTCTTTGCTGATACAGGAAAGCAATTGACTTCTGTATGTTAACTTACATCCTTCCACCTTGTTATAATCACTTTTGGTTTCAGGAGTTTTCTTGTTGATTCATTTAGATTTTCTGCATGACAACTATGCCATCTCTGAAGAAAGACAGTTGTATGTCTCTCTTCCCGATTTGTATACATTTTATTTCCTTGTCTTGTCTTATTGATTACCTAGGGCCAATACTCTATTGAAAAGCAGTCATGAGAGGGACATCCTTGCCTTGCTCCTAATCTTAGTGGGGAAGTTTCAAGTTTTTCATCATTAAGTATGATGTTAACTTTAGGTTTTGTGTAGGTATTCTTTTTCAAGTAGAGAAAGTTCCTCTTTACTGTTAGTTTACAGAGAGGTTTTATCATGCATGAGTTTTGGGCTTTGTCAAATGCCTTTTCTGCATCCGTTGGTGTGATCATGTGATTTTTCCTCCTTAAACCACTTTTCGTTTGAATTATATCAACTGATTTTTAAATGCTGAAACAGTCTTGCACAACTGGAAAAAATACCACTTAGTCAGAGTGTATAATTTTTTTTATATATTGTTGGATTCTATTTGCTGATATTTTGTTGGAGATTTTTGTATCTGTGTTTATGAGAGAGACTAGTCTATAGTTTTTGTTAGTTTTTCTTATAGTCTTTGTCTACTTTTAAATGTAAGGTAATGTTGACTTCACAGAATGTTCTTAGAAGTAATTACTCTGCTTATATCATCCAAGAGAAATTTTAGAGAGGAGGAGATACCATTTCTTTTTAAAATATTTGCTAGAATTCACCATTGAACATATATAAGCCTGGACAGGATGGCTAGAGTAGGCTGGTGCTAAGGTGCTTAGTCGCTCAGTCATGTCCAACTCTCTGTGACCTCATGGACTACAGTCTGCCAGGCTCCTCTGTCCATGAGATTCTCTGAATACCGGAGTGAGTAGTCATTTCCTTCTCTAGGGATCTTCACAACCCAGGAATCGAACTCAGGTCTCCTGCATTGCAGGAAGATTCTTTACCATCTGAGCCACAGGGAAAGCCACCAGAGTGGGCTGGAGTAGAGTATTTCCTTTTCTCTACATGGAAGGCTAAACCCAGCTGGAGTTTTCCCCTGTGGCCTGCCAGGCCTGCAAGGAAAAGTCTTGTAGTTGTTTATGCCCTGGTTCAAAAGATCACACATAGATATTTGCTTGGAGCATGACTCCTCAGCTTCAGGGGTCTATTCAGGCCTCTACTATGAGTCCATTCTTCCAGCAGCAGACACAGCTATACTGTTGATGTATTCACTCCAAGGGGAGATCAGGCAGAAACCGTATGCAGGGGAGGATGAGGAAGAGAACTGGGCACGTGGACTGGAGGTGTTTATGCTGTATATGTGTTGGCCCCTCACATTTTAAGAGGAGTGGAAATGAGAAACAGTGAGAGTAAGCTGTGGCCCATGGGCAGGTGCCTAAGAACAAGGTAGTTCTCCCTGAGCAACTGCTTTTGGCTTGGAACTTCAAAGCATCTTAGGATTCTAATGAGGCCTTCCAAGTTTGTTAAAGTAGGTTGTCCAGGTAGGAAATGAGAACATAATTTATTTAACACCATATTAGGTTTATTTTTTATGTACTTTTTATTGTGGTTTAAAAAAAACACACACATAACATAAAATTTACTACCTTAACTATTTTAAGTGCATCAGTGTTAGCTATGTGTACACCGTTGTGAAAAACATCTCTGGAAATTTTTCATCTTGTGAGTCTGAAACTCTATTCCCATTACACAACAACTCTCCTTTTCTTCCTCCCTACAGCCCCTGGTAACCACCATTCTACTTCTCTTCTTATGAATTTGACTATTTCAAATAGCTTATATAAGTGGAATCATACAATATTTGTCTTTTTGTGTCTGGCTTATTTCACTTAGCATAATATTCTCAAGTTCATCCATTATGGCAGGACTTCCTTAATTTTTAAGGATGAATGTTTATTTCGTTGTATGTATGTATCAAATTTTGTTTATTCATTCATCACTGATGGACATACGGGTTGCTCCCACCTCTTGGCTATTGTGCATACTGCTGCATGAACATTGGTATGCAAATCCTACTTTCAGTTCTCTTAGATATATTACAGAAGTACGATACTGGATCCTATAGCAGTTCTATTTTCTATTTTTTTAGGAACCTTCATACTGTTTTCCATAGTGATTACTCCATTTTACAGACTCACCAGTAACACACAAGTGTTCCAGTTTTTCTATATCTTCACTTATACTTGCTGTTTTCTGGATTTTTTTTCTAATAGTATCCATTATAGTAAGTGTGAGGTTACACCTCATTGTGACTTACTTTCGACTTACACTGTCTGGTGTTTAGTAATATTGAACATTTTTTCAGTTGCTTGTTGACCATTTATATGTCATCTTTGGAGAAATGTCTATTTAAGTCTATCTTAGTTCATTGCAGTTGCTATAGCAAAATACGATAGCTTGGAAGCAACCTAAACCTCCATCAAAAGAAGAATACATAGAGAAGATGTGGTACATATGCACAATGGAATATTATTCAGTCATAAAAAGGAATGAAATTCGGTCATTTGTGAAGACATAGATGGACCTATGAACTGTAACAGAGTAAAGTAAGTCATAAACAGAAAAACAAATATCATACCTTAATGCACACGTGAAATCTAGGAAAATGGTACAAGTGATCATACTTGCAAAGCAGAAGTGAAGACATAGATGTAGAGAATGATGTATAAATAAGTAGGAAGGTGGAAATGAGACGAATTGAGAGATTGGAAATGACACATATACACTGTCGATACTCTGTCTAAATACATAACTAAGGAGAACTGATTGTGTAGTACAATCAGTTCTGTGGAGTGCTCTGTGGTGACCTAGATGGAAAGAAAATCCAAAAAGGAGGAAGATATATGTATATGTATAGCTGATTCACTTTGCTGTATGGTAAAAACTAACATAACATTGGAAAGCAAGTATACTACAATAAAAATTAATTATAAAACTAAATAAAATAGATAACCAACAAGAAACTACTATATAGCACAGGGAACTCTCCTCAATACTCTGTAATAGTCTAAACAGATAAAGAATTTGGAAAAGAATAGATAGATGTGTACATGTTACTGAGTCACTTTGCTCTACATCTGAAATTAACGCAATGCTGTTAATCATCTCTACTCCAATATAAAATTAAAATTAAAAATCTGACTTTCTATTAATACAAAAAGTAAAATAAAATAAAATAAAATCTTTGTGTGATAATTACACAAGTGTGATTATATTAAAAGTCACTAAATGGGGGAAAAAAATCTACTCCACATGTGTTCGTTGTGAGAATCAATTAGAAGCAGTAGCAATTACCCAAGAGAAGCTCTTCTCAAGGCAGAAGCATGAGAGGGCAAGTCCTACCTTGCACACGCATCCCTTGCACCTGCTGACATCGCATATCTGCTAATATCTGATTGACCAAAATGGCTCACATGTCCTAGCTGACCATCAGTGAGGCACAGAAATATATGCTACCTAAATATGCTTACTCCTTGGAAGGAAAGTTACGAGCAACCTAGGTAGCATATTCAAAAGCAGAGACATTACTTTGCCAACAAAGGTTTGTCTAGTCAAGGCTCTGGTTTTCCCAGTGGTCATGTATGGATGTGAGAGTTGGACTGTGAAGAAAGCTGAGCACCACAGAATTGATGCTTTTGAACTGTGGTGTTGGAGAAGACTCTTGAGAGTCCCTTGGACTGCAAGGAGATCCAACCAGTCCATTCTGAAGGAGATCAGCCCTGGGATTTCTTTGGAGGGAATGATGCTAAAGCTGAAACTCCAATACTAGGCCACCTCATGTGAAGAGTCGACTCATTGGAAAAGACCCCAATGCTGGGAGGGATTAGGGACAGGAGGAGAAGGGGATGACAGAGGATGAGATGGCTGGATGGCATCACTTACTCGATGCACATGAGTTTGGGTGAACTCTGGGAGTTGGTGGTGGACAGGGAGGCCTGGCATGCTGCAATTCATGGAGTCGCTAAGAGTCGGACACGACTGAGCTACTGAACTGAAAATGAAACCATGGCAAGGTATAGATCCATAATACTGCTGAGTGACAGAATTCTGACCAATAATGCAAACTTCCACACTGAAGCATAGTCATCCCTCAGCATCTGCAGAGGATTGGTCACAGGACCCACCTTGGATAACGAAATCTGCAGGTGCTCGGGTCCCATAATCAGTGTTTCAACACTCTCAGTTTTATAACTTCACCTTTGAAGTTATGAACATCAGCAACTAAATGGTAAACCCCGTCACTCATCCAAAGTTGGTGAAGTTTTCCCAAAAGAGAATCTTTCCAAAGAAAAACTCATAAGACAGTGATTGACTCCTCAGCTCTTAGCATGCTAACACTTTTCCGAAAAACCTTCCTTTATCACTAATATGTCATTGAAATCAAAGTGTTCTGATGTATTCTGGACACCTTTACTCAATGCTGTGGATATATAAACCTGCTGCTGCTGCTAAGTCGCTTCAATCGTGTCTGACTCTTTGCGACCCCATAGACAATAGCCAGTAGAGAGGAATGCTCTGATTCCCGCACATGCCTGCATGAAAAGATCAGTGTAATCTATAGTGCCTTAAAATTCTATGGAGATGGCCTCTTCTAATAATCTGCTGCTTTTAGTACTTCCTTGATAACTAACTAGATCCCCAAATTATTTACTTCTTCATTAGAACTTACACTTAGTTGAGTATCTTGAGCCACAGTTTTCCATCGTAGCTGAAATGCCCAAAATAATCCTTAGGAAAAAATTATGAAATCTGACTTTCCTAGTCTTGAAATAATGTCTGAAACTTTCCACTCAGCATCCTTCTAACCATTAAACCTACAGCTGTTCACAATCACTAGGCCAGTTCCTGCAGCTGCCATGCATAACCAGGAATTCCCATGCTTCACCTAGTATCTCGGACTAACATACTTGCCACCCCCACACCACAATTTTAACATAGCTCTACTGTCATCGGTCAAAATGCAATATTCAAAAATGACGTTGTGAAGTAAATTAAATTACTATAAGCAGAATCGGGCTTTAATATGCTGATCAGTTCAGTTCAGTTCAGTCACTCAGTCATGTCCGACTCTTTGCAACCCCATGAACCGCAGCACNTGAACTGTGGTGTGGGAGAAGACTCTTGTGAGTCCCTTGGACTACAAGGAGATCCAACCAGTCCATTCTGAAGGAGATCAGCCCTGAGATTTCTTTGGAGGGAATGATGCTAAAGCTGAAACTCCAGTACTCTGGCCACCTCATGTGAAGAGTTGACTCACTGGAAAAGTGTCTTATGCTGGGAGAGGTTGGGGGCAGGAGCAGAAGGGTACGACAGAGGATGAAATGGCTGGATGGCATCTCTGACTTGATGAATGTGAGTCTCAATGAACTCCGGGAGATGGTGATGGACAGGGAGTCCTGGCGTGCTGCGATTCACAGGGTCGCAAAGAGTCAGACATGACTGAGCAAACTGAACTGAACTGAAAATCACTTTAGATGGTGACTGCAGCCATGAAATTAAAAGACGTTTGCTCCTTGGAAGAAAAGTTATGACAAACCTAGNGAGTCTCAATGAACTCCGGGAGATGGTGATGGACAGGGAGTCCTGGCGTGCTGCGATTCACAGTGTCGCAAAGAGTCAGACATGACTGAGCAAACTGAACTGAACTGAAAATCACTTTAGATGGTGACTGCAGCCATGAAATTAAAAGACGTTTGCTCCTTGGAAGAAAAGTTATGACAAACCTAGACAGTATATTAAAAAGCAAAGACATTACTTTGCCAACAAAGGTCCATCTAGTCAAAGCTATGGTTTTTCCAGTAGTCATATATGGATGTCAGAGTTGAACTACAAAGAAAGATGAGTCCTGAAGAATTGATGCTTTTGAACTGTGGTGTTGGAGAAGACTCTTGAGAGTCCCTTGCACTGCAAGGAGGTCCAACCAGTCCATCCTAAAGGAGATCAGTCTTGAATATTCATTGGAAGGACTGATGTTGAAGCTGAAACTCCAACACTGGCCACCTGATGCAAAGAACTGACTCATTTGAAAAGACCCTGATACTGAGAAAGATTGAAGGTGGAAGGAGAAGGGGATGTCAGAAGATAAGATGGTTGGATGACATCACCGGTTCGATGGACATGAGTTTTAGAATTTCAGGAGTTGATGATGGACAGGGAGGCTTGGCATGCTGCAGTCCATGGGGTCACAAAGAGTTGGACATGACTGAATGACTGAACTGAACTGAAAATAGTACTCAGACAATATTTGAGTGAGACATTCCTTGTAGTTATTGCTGATTTACCTAACACACTTAATGAGTCACCCTTTGGTGCGTTTCTAATCTGTTAGAAGAGGGAAGAACGGTGCCTGAAATCCTGAATAATCAGACACTAGACTGTGAAGTGGTCGGGAGTGGTTAAATATGAAGAGAGAAAGGTTCCAGAAGACCTTAAGAATATTCAGAATGTATTTTATCAGCCAAAAGACACATCCAGTCCTGTGTTACATTTCTGACAAAGGCAGCAAAAGACAAGGGTTTACCTGGATAATTTTCATCTTTAATGTAAGTAATAACTGGAAATATACTGATGTTTATTAAAAGAAGGCAATGAGTTTTGGGAAATGCCTGAAAATGAACTTCCCAGCAAGTTCAGCTGTGGGTAAAGAGTTTTTTTAAGTGTTCAAAATCCATAGTGCTGACCTTCACCAGGGCTGTGTAAATTATGGTGCAATACTGATCACATTACAGCCAAATTTCGGCCTTACCAGAAATGAAAGAAAACAAACACATTCACCATGAATTTGCTTTAATTTAGAAAGAGAATCCAAGATATTACCAAATATTAGTTAGGAAAAAAAGCAATTTAGAACATCCACTAGAAGACAATTTTGAATTCTCACGTTTATCTATTAAGCCCTTACTCTGTGCCAACCAAGTTCCATAAGTAATTTTAATTGAAAAATGTTAACACTTGCCAAAAATTTTCAAAAAACAAATGGCTGAACCAAGATTCATCTCCCAAAGCGCCACTAAATGGATGATATTGGTGCAACCCACTCATGTTATTCAAATGGTTATACTTGTGTGTGAATTTAGTCAGTTATGTACTGTTTTATCATATATGTAAGTTGGTGTATCCACTGCCACAATCAAAATCCAGAACAATTCCATCATCACAAGGAATTTTTATAGCCACATCCACCTCTTTCTTGGCTATCTCCTTATTCCTCACCCCTGGCAACCACTAATTTGGTTTCCATTTCTAAAACTTTGTCATTTTAAAACTGTTACATAAATAGAATGTACAGTAAAATCTTTGGGTATTAGATTTCTTTCATTCACCATGATTCCTTTGACATCCTTTCAAGTTTTTGTACATGTCGACAGTCTTTTCCTTTTAATTGCTGAGTGGTATTCCATGGTATGGATGTACCGCAGTGTTCATCGAATGAGGGTTTCTACATTCTTGCCAGAATTTGATGTTGTCACCGTTTTTTATTTTAGCCATTCTAATAAGTGTGCAGTAATAGCTTTTGGTCTTAATTTGCATTTCCTTAGTAGGTAATGATGTTGAACAACTTTTCTTGTGCTAATTTACCATTTATATGTGCTCTTCATTTTCTTCATGATTTTTGCCCATTTCCTAACTATATTGTTTTCCACTGTTAAGTTTTGAGAATCCTTTATTCTAGATATTGTTATCATTGTTATTGTTCAGTCACTCAGTCATGTCTAAACCTTTGCGATCTCATGGACTGCAGCACATCAGACTTCCCTGTCCTTCACCATCTCCCGGAGCTTGCTCAAACTCATGTCCATTGAGTCAGTGATTCCATCCAACCATCTCATCCCTGTCACCATTCCCTTCTCCATCTGCCCTCAGTCTTTACCAGCATCAAGGTCTTTTCCAGTGTGTCAGCTTTTTGCATCAGGTGGACAAAGTATTGAAGCTTCAGCTACAGCATCAGTCCTTCCAATGAATATTCAGGCTTGATTTCCTTTCGGATTGACTGGTTTGATCTCCTTGAAGTCCAAGGGACTCTCAAGAGTCTTCTCTAATTCAAAGGCATCAATCCTTTGGCATTCAAATCGTCCAGGTTTCACATCCATACATGACTACTGGAAAAACCATAGCTCTGATTATATGGATATTTGTAGGCAAAGTAATGCTCTACTTTTTCATATGCAGTCTAGGTTGGTCATTGCTTTTCTTCCAAGGAGCAAGCATCTTTTCATTTCATGGGTGCAGTCACAAGAAAATAAAATCTGTCATCGTTTCCATTGTTTCCCCATCTATTTGTCATAAAGTGATGGAACAGGATGCCATGATCTTTGTTTTATGAATGCTGAGTTTTAAGCCAGCTCTTCCACTTTCATCAATACTTCCTTTCAATATTGGAAACCCAGGTTCGATCCCTAGGTGGGGAAGATCCTCTGGAGAGGGAAATAGCAACCCACTCCAGTACTCTTGCCTGGAAAATCCCATGTATAGAGGACCCCAGTCCATGGGGTCGCAAAGAGTCAGACACTGAATGACTAACTTTCACTTTCATCAAGAGGCTTACCACCTCTTCACTTTCTGCCATAAGAATGGTGTCATCTGCATATCTGAGGTTATTGATATTTCTCCCCAGTCTTGATTCCAGCTTGAGCTTCATCCAGCCTGGCATTTCACATGATGTAGTCTGCATAGAAGTTAAATAAGCAGGGTGACAATATACATTCTTGACATACCTTTTCCTAATTTTGAACCAGTCTGTTGTTCCATGTCTTGTTCTAACTGTTGCTTCCTGACCTGCACACAGGTTTCACAGGTAAGGTGGTCTGGTGTTCCCATCTCTTGAAGAACTTTCCAGAGTTTGTTGTGATCCTCACAGTCAAAGGCTTTAGAGTAGTCAATGAAGTTGAAGTAGATATTTTTCTGGAATTCTCTAGTTTTTGCTGTGATCCAACAGATGTTGGCGATTTGATCTCTGGTTCTTCTACCTTTTCTAAATCCAGCTTGTATATCTGGAAGTTCTTGGTTACCATACTGTTGAAAACTAGCTTGAAGGATTTTAATCAGTATTTTGCTAACATGAGAAATGAGTGTAATTTTACAGTAGTTTGGACATTCTTTGCCATTGCCCTTTTGGGGGATTGGAGTGAAAACTGAGTTTTTCAGTTCTGCAGCCACTGCTTAGTTTTCCAATTTTGCTGGCATATTAGTTCTAGTCAGATATATGATTTAAAAGATTGTAGCTTGTCTTTCATCCCTTCACATGGTATTTTGCAAAGAAAAGCTTTTCATTTTAATGAGGTCCATCTTATCAACTTTACTTTTATGAATTTCCTTTTAGGTCTTTTGGTGTCAAGCCTAAAATACTTCCCTAGCCTTATATCTCAAGAAATTCTCCTATTTTTTTTTTCTAAAAGTGTTATAGTTTTACACATTGCATTTAAGTCTTAGATTCCATATTGTATCTCTTGTACATTTTCATAAAATTTTTTTTAATTTTATGTTTCACATTTAAGTCAGATTCATTTTGAGTTAATTTTTATGTAAAGTGGGAGGTTTAGATCAAAGTTCATTTTTTGCCAATAGATGTCCAGTTGCTCTAGCACTGTTTGTCAAAAAGGCTACCTTTTCTCCATTGGCTTGCTATTGTTTTCATCAAAAATCAGTTAAGTATATTTGTGTGTAGATTTATTTTTAACTATCTAGCATGAGCTGTTAATTCAACAAGTATTTATTGAACCACAACAATGAGTCAAAATCTCTTCTGGGTGCTGTGGGTGCAACACTACTCAAGGCAGACAAAAATTTCAATACTCCTAGACCTTATGGTCTAGTAAGAAAGATCAATATCAGCAAAAGAAAAATTAATGCATATCATGAAGTCAGAAAGATAAGTACTGTGAAATAAAATAAGGCAGGGTAAATTGGAAGATAGTAATGTCTCAGGAGCAATGAGCAGTATATATTAAACAGTTTGTCCAAGGACTTTCTGAATAATTGACAACTGAGTGAAGACTTGAATTAAACATGGAGAGTAAACTGTGCAAATACCCAGCAGAAATATTTCTTGAAAGAGAGAACATGTCCTGCAAACTTGACTGAATGTATGTAAGAGTATGGAGAGTTCTATTTTCAGTATAGCCGTGTAAGCTTCTATGTTTCTAATCCCTCACAGATAACTAGCATGAACTCTGAGCAAGACATGGAGGCAAGGAGTACCTGCCTAAAGGGACTAGAGAGTGAACCTCAGTGGGTATATTCTAGAGAACAATAGCTACTAGAAGGAAGCAGCATAGAGCAAGCTTGCATTTGTGAAAGCTGTTAACTCTAGAGAAGATTGCATTTGGCCTGGTGGGGGATGTCTAACACTTTGTAGAAAATCAGCAGACTTTCTGGCAATAAGAGCCACTGGAAAAAGAAGGGCTAAAAATTAAGGAGCCAAAAGAGGGGGAGACCTTCCTGTCTGTAAACCCTGCTCATCTTTGGCTAATCTCTAATCACTTATTAGTGAAAACAGCCCAGCTAAGGATAAAAGAACTGAACAAAGGTTTGAGCTGCTATGCAGGACAGAATTTTCCATTTGAGTCCAACTAAGTTAATTACACGCTTAAACCAACAAACCTTAACCCATCTTTTGGAGGGAAATAACAGAATCCATTCACAATGACCAGTATACAGTCCAAAATTATTTGGCATGAAGAAACTAGAAAACCTGAACCATTCTTAAGGGAAAAAAAGTCAAAACTATCCTCAAGATTATCTAAATGCTGGAATAAGTAAATAAAGATCTAAAGATAGCTACAAAAACTATGCTCAATGATGTAAAGGAATATAAGCTTATTAATGAATGGAAGCATAAATTTCAGTAGAAAAGCAGAAACTATATAAAACCACCAAAAGAAATTCTAAAACTGAAAAATTCAGTCTTTAAAACATTACTGGAGGAACTTAATGACAGATGAAAGAATCAATGAGCTTAAGGATGAAGGAAAGTTATATGGCTCAAAATAGCCTGAAGTTAAAACTCACCTCCAGGTCCTCCCCACCATTCTATGCAAAACAAAACACTCTCTCACCTGAAGAAAAAAAAATGGACGTTAAGGCTGATTATGCCCAGCTCCCAGCCAGTCCAGTCTCTGGCCAATCGCCACAATTCCTCGCCCCAGCTGTTTAAGCGATAACTACTCCTAACAACCTTGGAGAAGAAGAGGCCCCCTTAAGACAGTAGCTTTCCACATATATGCCTATATGTACTTACTCTTTTCTTGGGTTAGTGCAGCTCACTAATCTGACTGCTGCCCCTTCTCACCTCATTAAAGGTGATCTGTTCCTGTGAAGCGCCAGTCTCGTTCTTTTTCTGAACCTTGCCTTCTCTAACTCCCTTACCCTACACAGGATACATTAATAGAAATTACCCACCCTTAAGATAAGAGAGAAAAAATATTGATGTGTAAAAAATAGCGTCTCAGGGACTCATAGAAAAATATGAAAAGATCTAATATACATGTAATTAGAGTATCATAAAGCAAGAAAAGAAAGCTAAGGCAGACAAATTACTTGGAAAATAATGATTGAAAATTTCTCAAGTCAGTGTAAGAGGGTATATTTACAGATTCAAGATGTGCAAACCATGTCTAGGGACATTACATTCAAGCAACTACAAACCAAAGATAAAATTTTTTATAGCATCTAGAAAAAAACATTATTTATATACAGAGAACACTTTGAATGATTGCTAACTTCTTGCCAGAAATAGCAGAAGCCAGAAGACCAGCCTTTTTAAAGCACTGAAGGAGAAGCAAGAAGAGCATTAGATCATGTAAGGCTTTGTAGGCCCTGATATAGCTTAGTCTATGAAGGGAATCTAATTAAGGATTTTGAACAGAGGAACAACCCCAGTACCTCTCCATGGCTACCAGGAGGCACAAGAATGGAAACCTTTTGGAGTAATCTAGGCTAGAATTGATAATGTCTCAGTTTAGGGTAATAGTGGTAAATGTTAAAAACGAAATAATTTGAGATATATTTAGATTCTATTGTTTATCTCTATAATCATTTCATTTTATGAACTCTCAACCTTCTTTTTTTATTTAAATGTATGTATTTTAATTGGAGGCTAATTATTTTACAATATTGTATTGGTTTTGCCATACATCAGCATGAATCCACCATGGGTGTATACGTGTTCCCCATCCTGAACCTCCTCCCCCCTCCCTCCCTGTACCATCCCTCTGGGTCATCCCAGTGCACCAGTCCCGAGCATCCTATATCATGCATCGAACTTGGACTGGCAAGTTTCTTCATTTCTTATATGATATTATACATGTTTCAATCTTCTTAGTTTAATCTTTCTTGAAACATTGTTTGAAAAAATTTTCAAAAGAGAGGTGGAGAATAATAGCAAGTATAAAACAATGGACCAAAGGTCCATTTTAGGTCAAATAATTTTTGGAATTGGAGTAACAAATAAAAAATAGCCTATATTATAGAAACACCCCTATAATCTTAACATGAATATTTTTCCATTATCTTAAAAACATTTCAAAGGAAGAAGCAACCAAATCATATAACTGATTAGATGTAGAGTGCAAGGGAAAGAGAAGAGGTGAAAAAGCCAGTGATCTTCAGTCTTAAAGAGAACAGTACTATTTAAAGCATATATTTAAAGACTTAGGTGCACAGAGCAATTATATGATAGGCCCCAATGTCCTATTAGTTTGATTCCAAGAGATTTCTCCGTAACTAACCTTTGTTCCAGTTTAGGAATGGATTAGGGGTGGGCTGTGTTAGCCAGAGAGGCTGAGTCTTTATCCCTGTAGTCTTTTTATATGTTGATGAAGTACAGCTGGCTCAGATGAGTAGATTCAGCTTTTATCAAAAGCATCCAGTGTATAGAACTGCTTCAGTATTAAACAGCAATGCTCAGAAGGGAACATTTGAATTTCCATGTGTTCTGATAAGGCTCTTACTCACTAAGATAAAATAATCTCAACAATGCATTCACTGTGATGATTTTGAAATTTGGAAACTTGACCTTTGCCTAACTTTGAACATGTGATTGATCTCTGTTCTATACGCAGACCTTCTTTCTACATTTCTGTATGCTTATATAAGCAAACGATTCGATTTTCTGAGCATATGATCTTCTCTTTAATCTGAGCTTCCTCTTAACATTTTTCAATTCAGTAAATACTGACATTGAGTAGGGAGTAATAACAGTGGAGCTGATGTGAACTCTCCACACACATTATATCTAAATTAAACCTAGACAGTGTATTAAAAATCAGAGACATCACTTTGCTCAAAAGGTCCTTGTAGTCAATGCTATGTGTTTTTAAATTAATTTATTTATTATAATTGGAAGCTAATTACTTTACAATATTGTGGTGGTTTTTGCCATACATTGACATGAATTAACCATCCATCTAAACCCCTTCCACCTCCCTCCTCATTCCATCCCTCTGGGTTGTCCCAGTGCACCAGCATTGAGTGCCCTGTTTCATGCATTGAACTTGAGCTGTTCATCTATTTCACATATGGTAATATACATGTTTCATGTAATATACATGTCTCATGTGGCCTTCCCCCACAGAGGCCCAAAGTCTGTTCTTTATATCTGTGTCTCTTTTGTTGTCTTGCATATAAGATCATCGTCACCATCTTTCTAAATTCCATATTTATGCATTAATATTGTGTATTGATGTTTCTCTTTCTGACTTATTTCACTCTGTATAAGAGGCTCCAGTTTCATCCTCCTCATTAGAACTGACTCAAATGTGTTCTATTTAATAGCTGAGTAATTTTCCATTGTGTATATGTACCACACTTTCTAATCCATTTGTCCACCAATGGACATCTAGGTTGCCTCCATGTCCTAGCTATTGTAAACAGTGTTGTAATGAACACTGGGGTACACCTGTCTCTTTCAACTCTGGTTTCCTTGGTGTGTGTGCCCAGCAGTGAGATTGCTGGGTCCTATGGCAATTCTATTTCCAGCTTTTTAAGGACTCTCCATGCTGTTCTCCATCTAGTTTGCATTCCCATCAACAGTGTAAGAGAGTTCCCTTTTCTCCACACCCTCTCCAGCATTTATTGTTTGTAAAAAGCCATTCTGACCAGATGGAGAAGGCAATGGCAACTCACTCCAGTACTCTTCCCTGGAAAATCCCATCGACGGAGAAGCCTGGTAGGCTGCAGTCCATGGGGTCTCAAAGAGGCGGACACTACTGAGAGACTTCCCTTTCACTTTTCACTTTCATTCATTGGAGAAGGCAATGGCAACCCACTCCAGTGTTCTTGCCTGGAGAATCCCAGGGATGGCAGAGTCTGTTGGGCTGCCATCTATGGGGTTGCACAGAGTTGGACAAGATTGAAGTGACTTAGCAGCAGCAGCAGCATTCTGACCAGAGTGAGATGGTACCTCACATTGTGATTTGGATTTACATTTCTCTGATAATGAATGATGTTGAGCATATTTTCGTGTGTTTATTAGCCATCTGTATGTCTTCTTTGGAGAAATGTTTGTTTAGTTCTTTGCCCCATTATTTGATTGGGTCATTTATTTTCACGGTATTGAGCTGCATGAACAGCTTGTATATTTTTGAGATTAATTCTTTGTCAATTGCTTTGTAAGCTATTATTTTCTCCCATTCTGAAGGCTGTCCTTTCACCTTGCTTAGAGTTTCCGTCACTGTGCAAAAGCTTTTAAGTTTAATTAGGTCGCATTTGTTCATTTTTGCTTTTATTTCCATTACTCTGGGAGGTAGATCATAAAGGATCTTGCTGTGATTTATGTCAGAAAGTGTTCTGCCTATGTTTTCCTCTAGCAGTTTTATAGTTTCTGATCTTACATTTAGATCTATACTACATTTTGAGTTTATTTTTTGGTATGGTGTTAGAAGACTCTACACATGGACATCACCAGATGGTCAACACCGAAATCAGATTGATTATAGTCTTTGCAGCNATGGCATCACTGACTTGATGGACATGAGTCTGAGTGAACTCTGAGAGATCGTGATGGACAGGGAGGCCTGGCATGCTGTGATTCATGGGGTCGCAAGGAATCATGCACAACTGAGCGACTGAACTGAACTGAACTGAGAAAGTGTTCTAGTTTCATTCTTCTGTAGGTGGTTAACCAGTTTTCCAAGCAACACTTTTTATAGAGATTTTCTTTTCTCCACTGTATATTTTTGTCTCCTTTTTCAAAGATAAGATATCCATAGGTATATGGATTTATCTCTAGGCTTTTTATTTTGTTCCATTGACCTATATTTCTGTCTTAGTGCCAGGACATAGCTTTGTAGTATAGTCTGAAGTCAGGCACATTGATTCCTCCAGTTCCATTCTTTCTCAAGATTTCTTTGGCTATTTGAGGTTTTCTGTGTTTCCAAACAGATCATGAAATAACTTGTTCATGGTTATGTGAAAAATACCATTGGTAGCTTGATAGGGATTGCATTGAATCTATAGATTTCTTTGGGTAGTATACAAATTTTCACTATTCTNTGATTCCTCCAGTTCCATTCTTTCTCAAGATTTCTTTGGCTATTTGAGGTTTTCTGTGTTTCCAAACAGATCATGAAATAACTTGTTCATGGTTATGTGAAAAATACCATTGGTAGCTTGATAGGGATTGCATTGAATCTATAGATTTCTTTGGGTAGTATACAAATTTTCACTATTCTTATCCATGAACATGGTATATTTCTCCATCTATTTGTGTCATCTTTGATTTCTTTCATCAGTGTTTTATAGATTTATATATATATATATAGGTCTTTTGTTTCTTTAGGTAAATTAATTTCTAAGTATTCTATTCTTTTCATCACAATGGTTAATGGAATTGTTTCCTTAATTTCCCTTTCTGTTTTTTCATTGTTAGTGTATAGGAATGCAAGGGATTTCTGTGTATTACTTTTATATCCTACAACTTTACTATATTCATTGATTAGCTCTAGTAATTTTCTGGTGATATCTTTAGGGTTTTCTCTGTACAGTATCATACCATCTGCAAACAGTGAGAGCTTTACTTCTTTTCTGATCTGAATTTCTTTTCTTTCTCTTTTTCTCTTATTTGCTGTAGCTAGGACTTCCACAACTATGTTGAATAATAGTGGTGAAAGTGGGCATCCTTGTCTTGTTCCTGATCTTAGGGGGAATGTTTCAGTGTTTCACCATTGAGAATAATGTTTGTTGTAGGCTTAAATATGGCCTTTACTATGTTGAGACAGGTTCCTTCTATGCCCATTTTTTGAAGAGCTTTAATCATAAATGTATGTTGAATTTTGTCAAAGGCTTTTTCTGCATCTATTGAGATTATCATGTGGTTTTTATCTTTCAATTTGCCAATACAGTGAATCACATTTATCAATCTGCATATATTGAAGAATCCTTGCATTCCTGGAATAAACCCAACTTGGTCATGGTATATAAACTTTTTGATGTTGTTGTTGAATTCTGTTTTGCAAAATTTTGTTGAGGATTTTCACATCTATGCTTCTCAGTGATATTGGCTTGTAGTTTTCTTTTTGTGTATTGTCTTTGTCCCGTTTTGGTATCAGGGTGATGGTGGTTTTGTAGAATGAGTTTGGAAGTGTTCCTTCCTCTGTAATTTTTTGGAAGAGTTTTACAAGGATAGGCATTAGCTCTTTGCTAAACGTTTGATAGAATTCTCCTGTGAAGCCATCTGGTCCTGGTGTTTTGTTTTGGGGGAGATTTTTGATCACAGCTTCAATTTCAGTGCTTGTAACTGGGTTGTTCATAATTTCTATTTCTCCATGGTTCAGTCTTGGAAGATTGAACTTTTCTAAAAATCTTTATATAGGGTGAGATTTGTGCTGAGTTTTTTGTTTGTTTGTTTTTTCTCTGATGGCAAGGCTGAGTGAGATGGTAATCCGGTCCGCTGATGATTGGGTTTGTATTTTTGTTTTGCTTTTTGTTTAGATGAGGCATCTCGCACAGGGTGCTACTGGTGGTTAGGTGAGTTACATAGAGAAGAGGGAAGAGAGAGGTAAAGGTGACCTGAGGAAGAAAAGGAAGAGTCAAAAGGGGCGAGAGCAATCAAGCCAGTAATCATATCCCTAAGTGAAAATGGATACTGAAGGTTAGATTCATAAAAGTACAAAATTGATAACAAATACCATAAAGCAAAGATCAAAAATCTAGAATAGAGGTTAAACTTTCAAAAATACAATATAAAAAATAAATTTAAAAATGCAATATAAAAATACAAAACAAAATCAGTCACAAAAATTTAAAAAATATATATGAAAGTTGCTTTAAAAATAAGGTGTTTTTTTTGCAAAGTTATAAAAACTAACTTTTTTGTAGGTTATAAAAACGAAAAGAAGTAATAAAGAACTTAAATTTAAAAAACAAAATTAGAAAGTAATGGTAGTGAAAATATATCTAGGAATTTCTCTGGAGCTGTTGTGGGCAGTGTGGGGTCAGTTCAGTTTCAGATAGTTCCTTGTTCCAGCTTGTACTTGTCCTCAAGGTCTATCGGCACCTTCCAATGCTTAGTCAATGATAACTACAGTTTGTTTTTTTTTTAATTGAAGGATAGTTGATTGACAATATTGTGTTAATTTCCATTGTAGAGCAAAGTGATGCAGTTTTACATATATGTACATTGTTTTTCATATTCTTTTTCATTATGGTTTATTACAAGATATTGAATAAAATTCCCTGTGCTATACAGTAGGGCCTTGTTTATCCATTATATATATATATTTTTTTTTCTTTTTCCTTTAGAGGGTTTTAATATATTGTGCCTGTCACTTCCAGAGCAATTCCCTCTTCTTTGTTTATTTTGGCTTCCTCCTTTTGCAAGTTTCTTCAGGGTATAATTTCTGCCGTGACACAAGGGGGGTGAAGGTGGTCACTTATTTAGGCTGACTTGTTCAGTTGTGTTGTGGGGAGGGAGGAACACTGCAAACAAATATCACTGTCGTGTGTGGGGAGTGCTCACAGTGTATGGACACACTGAGTTTGCCACAGCTTACAACAACATGTGCTTTACAGATCTAGACTGCTCGGGCTCCAGGTCTAGACTGCTCAGGCTCCAGGTGGGCCCTGCGTTTCATGCACTTCCCAGGTCTAAGCCACTTAGGTTCTCAAGTACTCTGCCAGGGCACAGACTCAGCTGGGCATGTGTTTTGTGCCCTTCCCAAGTCCGAGCTGCTCAGGAGACCAGGAGCTTGGTGAGCTCACTGTCCAGGTAGGCAGAGTGTCTTAAACACTTCCCCAGTCCCCACCGGGTTTGCGGGTGCACCGCAAGAGCACCTTCTCAAGTGTGCTGTGTGTCTCCTCTAGGGTGCTGATCTGAGGCTGCTACCTTCCTGGTTGACATCTGTCAACCATCCAGGATCCCAGGAAGACATGGTTAGCAACTGGGAGCCTACTCACAGTTTGAGGGAAATGCTGTCTCTGGGACCAAGATTGCAGCAACCCTTTGCCTTCTGACTCTGGCTGTCACACACCTG
Source organism: Neotragus moschatus (assembly GCA_006410615.1). Taxonomy (NCBI): domain Eukaryota; kingdom Metazoa; phylum Chordata; class Mammalia; order Artiodactyla; family Bovidae; genus Neotragus; species Neotragus moschatus. The sequence goes on along the minus strand of SJYA01002195.1, from coordinate 238,806 downwards.
CCTCTCTGCCTTGGGAGAGTTGGGGGAGGAGGGGCCTGTATGCAGCTGGTTAGTTCTCCTTTGGTGTTCGCTCAGTCCTTTGTTCTGTGATTGTGCCAGGCTGCACATTAGAGCCTTTTGCACTTTCACAGGAAAGTTCTTTTTTTTTTTTTTTTTTCTGCCTCTCTGGTGATCCCACAGTTTGGGTTGCTATCTCACATTAGCTTCCTCAGATTGTCCTCAGGGTATTTAGGCCCAGTCTTTACCCTAAGCAATGATTATGCAACCCACGCCTCCCTCTCCCGATCCTGCTTACTGCTGGTGGACGTGAGTATCTGGGCTACTTCTCCGTTGGCAGTTGCAGTTAGGCACTATTCTCTGTTTGTTGGTTTGTTTGTTTGTTTTTTCCTCCCGGTTATGTTGCCCTCTGAGATTCCAAAACTCCCTACAGATCCGCCTGTGAGAGGGTTTCCTACTGTGTGGAAACTTCTCCTTCACAACTCCCTCCCCAGGACAGGTCTCCATCCCTAACTCTTTTGTCTCTCCTTTTGTCTTTTATATTTTGCCCTACCTCCTTTCAAAGAGAATGGGCTGCCTTTCTGGGTGCCTGGTGTCCTTTGCCAGCATTCAGAAGTTGTTTTGTGGAAGTTGACCAGCGTTCAAATGATCTTTTGATGAATTTGTGGGGGAGAAAGTTGTCTCTCCATCCTATTCCTCTGCCATCTTGGGACCACCCCTCTCAAAGCTATGTTTTTCCAGTTATCATGTACAGATATGAGAGCTGGGCCATAAAAAAGGCTGAGCATTGAAGAATTGATGCCTTCAAATAGTGGTGCTGCAGAAGACTCTTGAGAGTCCCTTGGACAGCAAGGAGATCAAACCAGTCAGTCCTAAAGGAAATCAACCCTGAATATTCATTGGAAGGACTGATGCTGAAGCTGAAGCGCCAACACTTTTACCACCTGATGAGAAGAACTGACTCACTGAAAAAAAAAAACCCAATGCTAGAAAAGATTGAGGGCAGAAGAATGGGGTGACAGAGGATGAGATGGTTAGATGACATCACTGACTCAATGGACATGTTGTTGTTTAGTCGCTCTGTCATGTCTGACACTTTGAAACCCCATGGACTACAACCAACCAGGGTTCCCTATCTTTCACTGTCTCCTGGAGTTTGACTCAAACTCATGTCCCTTGAGTCGATGATGTCATCTCATCCTCTGTCACCCCCTTCCCCTCCTGCCTTCCACCTTTCCCAGCATCAGGGTCTTCCAGTGGGTCAGTTCTTCACATCAGGTAGCCATAGTATTGGAGTTTCATTTTCAACATCAGTCCTTCCAATGAACACTCAGGACTGATCTCCTTTAGGATGGACTGGTTGGACCTCCTTGCAGCCCAAGGGACTCTCAAGAGTCTTCTCCAAAACCACAATTCAAAAGCATCAATTCTTTGGAACTCAGCCTTCTTTATGGTCCAACTCTAACATGTATATATGATTACTGGGAAAACCACAGCTTTGACCAGAAGGACCTTTGTTGGCAAAGTAATGTCTCTGCTTTCTAATATTCTGTCTAGGTTTGTCATAGCTTTCCTTTCATGGCTGCAGTCACCATCTGCAGTGATTCTGGAGCCCAAGAAAAGAAAATCTGTTACTGTTTTCACTTTTCCACCATCTATATGCCATGAAATTATGGGAACAGATGTCATGATTTTAGTTTTAAGTCAATTTTTTCATGCTCCTCTTTCACTTTCATCAAGAGGCTCTTTAGCACCTCTTCACTCTCTGCCATCAAGANTAAAAGCAAAATTAAACAAATGGGATCTAATTAAAATTAAAAGCTTCTGCACAACAAAGGAAACTATAAGCAAGGTGAAAAGACAGCCTTCTGAATGAGAGAAAATAATAGCAAATGAAGCAACTGACAAACAACTAATCTCAAAAATATACAAGCAACTTATACAGCCTTCTGTTACTTCTATAATGATAATTATGTGTAATTAATTTACAACTAACAAATGAAAAGGTTGTGGCATAGTTCACACCAGTGTGAAAAGGTCCTCACAGTGCCCTGGGTACTGTGTCTCCCCTGGTACAGCAGCGGAAACAGAGGAGCCTCAGGCCTCAGAGATGCCTCTGAGTCTTCTCAATAGCTTGGCTCCCAGACTTGGAATAGATAGCCCTTTGATATTTGAGTACATTCATGGATTTTTGGATATGAACTCCCTGAAACTAGGGGAAGACAGATTGCTGAAATGATTTTCTTAGTAAAGTAAAGAGAAATGGGGCTCTGGGGCAATGAGAACAAGAACACATGAAATGTGAGAAGGAGTGATTTGAAGAGGGAAAGCATCAGACCAGCAAAGCCTGGGGGCTGGCAGGGTCATGCAGAGTCAGCCAGAAGAGGTTCCTGGTGGCAGGGGAAGGCAACAGTTTTTTTAAGATCACAGTTATGTAATATTCGATATGAAATCCAGTCTATGTAGCCATACAGACATCCCTCTGTTAATTCTAAAATGTTAGTAAAAGTCTGCTGTGCAACTTTCTTATGTGACTGGTATTTTGAAGAAATCAAAGAAAAGAGACATGTTCTCTATAACTGATCAAGATGCAGTGGCAAACCAGAGACAAGTCACAGTAGCTGAGTATGAGTGAGAATCACATTTGAGGAGGCAAAAAGTTGGAAGAAGAGGTGGCCATCAGAAATTATAAGGCTTCCAAGAATATCCAAAGCTGTAAGAGAGACATGTGTGGGATAAGCATTGAAAGTTCCACCCAGGCCCCCAGACCCTTTCCCCACTTCTGTATTCTCCTCTGCAGGCTTCTGTGAGCTGTAATTTCTTAGGATCTTACCTCCTACTCTTTGGAGGAGTAGGTAAGTCCATTCTGAAGGAGATCAGCCCTGAAATTTCTTTGGAAGGAATGATGCTAAAGCTGAAGCTCTGGTACTTTGACCACCTCATGCAAAGAGTTGACTCCTTGGAAAAGANTTCTTAGGATCTTACCTCCTACTCTTTGGAGGAGTAGGTAAGTCCATTCTGAAGGAGATCAGCCCTGAAATTTCTTTGGAAGGAATGATGCTAAAGCTGAAGCTCTGGTACTTTGACCACCTCATGCAAAGAGTTGACTCCTTGGAAAAGACTCTGATGCTGGGACAGATTGGGGGCAGGAGGAGAAGGGGACGACCGAGGATGAGATGGCTGGATGGCATCACTGACTCGGTGGGCGTGAGTCTGAGTGAACTCCGGGAGATGGTGATGGACAGGGAGGCCTGGTGTGCTGCGGTTCACGGGGTCGCAAAGAGTCGGACACGACTGAGCAACTGAACTGAACTGAACTCTTTGGGGAGGAATTGTCCCAGGCTGCTAACCAGGTTTAAAGTCACACAGAGAGCGCTGGATGCCCTGGAGGCTTGTGTGTCCACAGAGTGTCCCTTCACCAATAACTGACTGGTACAGCAAAATGAAAGCCCAGTTCCTTTACCTGAAATTGGGACAGAATACACACAAACTTATAGCCCAGGATTCCCTTTTGGGTTAAGGCTAAGCCACCTTCCATATGACTTTGTCTAGTCGCCCTACTAGGTGCCTTCTCTGTTCCATTCTGCTTGTGCTTAGTCTCTCAGTCCTGTCTGACTCATTGTAACCCCATAGACTGTAGCCCGCCAGGCTACATGTCCATGGGATTCTCCAGGTAAGAATACTGGAGTGGGTTGCAGTGCCCTCCTCCTGGGGATCTTCCCAACCCAGGGATTGGACCCAGGTCTCCTGCATTGTAGGCAGATTCTTTACTGTCTGAGCCACCAAGGAAGCCCATGAATACTGGAGTGGGTAGCCTATCCCTTCTCCAAGTGATCTTCCTGACCCAGGAATCATAGCTGGGTCTCCTGCATTACAGGCAGATTCTTTACCAGCTGAGCCACAAGGGAAGCCCCTTCCATCCTGCTTACCCTACTCCTTTTCCTATTTCTCCTTGGAGAACTGAGAAGTTCCTTAATAAATCACTTGCACATAAATTCTTTTCTTGGGCTCTGCTTCTGGAGAGGTCCTAAAAGAAACACTAAATCTATTTTAACGGAAATATTAAAGAGTAATCACACTAGATTGAAAGATTTGGGCATGCCCAAGAGGAATACTTAGGTTCCATACAGACTTTCAAAAGCATTCACGTTGGTTATTACTGAATGCCAAGCAAAACCAAGTGTACCTTAAATATAAAGAGGAACTGAGAAGCTGTTCCAGAGAAAACACTGGTGATCAACAGAGAGAGAAACCAGAAGACAGAGGAAGATGGGCTATTTGACCTGGGCACTGAAGAGTGAGTAGGAAGTGAAAGTGTAGAATAAATACATCTCATACGAGGTGCTAGTATGTAAAATAGAAAAGAATGTTAACCAGAGAAACATTAGGAAGTGATTGATATAGATCCTTAATTTCCCATTACAAGGGAATCAGAGTAAAAACAAAGACACTGGACTCTTGACAGGTGATTATTTATTTCTGCCATATGATCAAATCCAGGGAAACAGAAGCTTAAGATGAGACAGAATATCAACCACCAATAGTTCCACACTATCAGTGGCATCAAAAAATATCAAAGATCCTTCAAATACAGGTATTGTTTCATAAATAATAGCACTGAAGGAACGGTAGAGTTGCTAATGAGAAAAATGTACCCAATTCTCCATTTTTAAAGGGAAGGGAAAGAGATGTACTGATTTTTAACAGGTGCTCAACTTCAAGTCTGTACATCCAGACCTTCAATCTCCAGAGAGAGTTTATATACCTCCAGGGCCATTTTTACATCCTCAGGACTTGGGAGACACTGCATGAGTTTCCTGCCTGTGAGCACTTGCTCACAGCCCATGGGAACTTCCTGAAAGAGATAAAGGATGGTTTGAGAGGTTTCTTTCCAAACTGAAAGTATAAGTTTCCTTCAGGATGCCTACCAATGACAGTAAAATTGGAATATCAAGACCCTCCCTAGCACTGACGCAAAAAATTAAAAGATACTGTGTACATCTCAGCAAAGTATTCATCTTAAGATCTGACCAGCACTGCTCTTAAAAGAGCAGTGAAATTATCTAAACAGAGAAGAAACAGCATTTCCAAAGATACCTAGGGAACTTCTTCAGGATCAACTGAAGGGATGGATCTGATGTCTATGCAAAATCATAACATTTATTGTAGAAATGCCTGTATCTATGGAACCCTCCTATCTAGGGGCTTGGTCCATCTTGCTATAAAATAAGGGAGTTAGAATTTGCCTTAAGAGCTCAACATGTACTTTGAGAATAAAAGTGCTGATGCTGTAACTGATTTAAACAACTCAGAAATGAGTCCTGATACAAGTCAAACGTCATCAGTGTCAGTTGGGACAGTGCTCTGGAGCAGGTTACCACTTACAGAATGTGATAGAACACCTGAGGTGTGCCACTTACCCACTGACACTTGGGCACTTCTGGGCACCACGTTCCATTCTCTGAGCAGATGATATTTGGAGAGCCGACCGTACAAAAGCCAGAGTCACACGGACAGTAATGTTTTCAGGCTCAGTATACTGATCCTTGTCCACAAAAAAAGTTCCATCTTCTACCTCTGGATTCAGACACAAAACTGTAATAGAAAGACAAATATCATTTTGTGATTCTCAGAATAAGATTATACAGTAGTAAAGAATATTGGTGGAGTGAGAAACACTAATAATAAATTATGCCTGCATGCTGAGAGTTGCTCTTTAACCGCATGTATTGTATTACTATAACAATAAAATTAATAATTATAATATTAATGTTATTGTATACATATCAGCTAAAGCATTTTGCTGGAGAGAAAAATTAGGTAAAGACAATTTATGTGACTTGTCTAAGGTTGCATAGCCTTTGTGTGGCATAATTATGATACAGATCTGGGTATTATGGTCCTAGAATCTGAGTTTTCACAACTATGGTATGTCAAAACCTTATTTTCAGCATCCTAGATAGGTAATCTCTGGTCTCACGCCCTTAGTGTCTTCCTGTACTAAATGGAGACAATGGTGGGAAATTAGACCCTTGAATTGCTATTAGCTGCGTGGTAAGAAAAAGAAAAGAAAAAAGGCACACATAATCTTGGTTTCATATCAGGTCAGCTTCTCTATGAGGAGGTGATGTTATGTACCAGGTGCCAATGGAAATATCAGGTACTTCAAGGATGTTTGGGATTTTTCCACAAGAGTGCTCATTCTAACTTTTGCAGGGATTCTAAATTTTTGTTAAAACCTCACTATTCTCTTAAATTAAAAATTATTATCTCTAGTTCTTTAATTATGACAAAGATAGCATGGCAGTGCAGTGTGAAAACTATGGTCCATTTAATGTGGTGCTGGCTTCATGGATTACTTACTGGAGTAAAACAAACTTTGACTCCTACTTCATGCCATAAACCCTTAGGAATTCCAAGTGAGCTGGGGCTATCAATGTGAAAGGGAAAGCAACAAACCTCTGGACGATAACAGAGGAAAATATTTTTGAGACAGTTTTTTTTAATAGCACATATATTTTCAAACATCCCGGTACCACATCCAAGTATTGAATATAGGAAATGAATGAACAAATGAACAATAAATACAGCTTTTAAGTGCTGCCTCTGGCTGAGTGGAAACCATAGTGTCAGAATGTACACGATGGTCCTCCTATCTTAGCAAGGGCCATCAGTAAAGTGGAGTTATCTTTACACTGAGGCCCTGGAGATGACCAATGTGAATTTCTACAGGTGATTTTTTTCTTCTCCAACCAGGATATATCCTTCATCACATTTATACTGCATCACAGTAGTAAAGGATAAAAATGAACTCACATCTTCACAGGATCCATGTGCAATGGAAACATGCTGCAGTCTTGAATGGGGAAGGAGAAGGGTAGATGAGAATGAGCTAGTCTAACTAGCTATTCAGAGGGAGGGACTCTTTCCATTTTAGAGAACAAGGTCATTAAATTATATTACAGAGGTATGTTTCATGTCCTTGAGAAAACCACTATGTGTGTGCTAAGTCGATTCAGTTGTGTCTGACACTGTGGAAAGTAGCCCACCAGGCTCCTCTGTCCATGGGATTCTCCAGGCAAGAGCACTGGAGTGGATTGCCATGCCCTCCTCCAGGGGATCTTCTCAATCCAGGTATTAAATTATGTCTCCGGCGGTTCCTGCACTGCAGGTGGATTCTTTACTGTTGAACTGCCAGGGAAGCCCAAGGATGTCACTAGGAATGATTAAAACCAACATTAGAGCAAAAGAAACACAGCCTTCAATTCAGTTCAGTCACTCAGTTGTGTCCAACTCTTTGCAACTCCATGGACTGCAGCACACAAGGCTTCCTTGTCCATCACCATCTCTCGGAGTTTACCCAAACTCATGTCCATTGAGTCAGTGATGCCATCCAACCATCTCATCCTTTGTCGTCCCCTTCTCCTCCCACCTTCAATCTTTCCCAGCAACAGGGTCTTTTCCAATGAGTCAGTTCTTTGCATCAAGTGGCCAAAGTATTGGAGTTTCAGCTTCAGCATCAGTCCTTAGACTGATTTCCTTTAGGATGGACTGGTTGGATCTTCTTGCTGACCAAGAGACTCTCAAGAGTCGTCTCCAATGCCGCAGTTCAAAAGCATCCATTCTTTGGAGCTCAGCTTTCTTTATAGTCCAACTCTCACATCCATACATGACTACTGGAAAACCATAGCTTTGACTAGACTGACCTTTATTGGCAAAATAATGTCTCTACTTTTTAACATGATGCCTAGGTTGGTCATACGTTTTCCTCCAAGGAGCAAGTGTCTTAATTTCATGGCTGCAGTCATCTGCAGTGATCTTGGAGCCCCCCAAAATAAAGTCTCTCACTGTTTCCATTGCTTCTCGACCTATTTTTCATGAAGTGATGCAATCAGATGCCAAGATCTTAGTTTTCTGAATGTTGTTTTCAGCCAACTTTTTCACTCTCCTCTTTCACTTTCATCAAAAGGCTCTTTAGTTCTTTTTTCCTTTCTGCCATAAGAGTGGTGTCATCTGCATATCTGAGGTTATTGAGAGTTCTTCTGACAATCTTGATTCTGACTTTTGCTTCATCCTGTCCGGCGTTTCTCATGATGTACTCTACATATAAGTTTAAAAATCAGGGTGACAATATACAGCCTTGATATACTCCTTTCCCAATTTGGAACCAGTCTGTTGTTCCACGTTTGGTTCTAACTGTTGCCTTCTGACCTGCATACAGATTTTNATTCTGACTTTTGCTTCATCCTGTCCGGCGTTTCTCATGATGTACTCTACATATAAGTTTAAAAATCAGGGTGACAATATACAGCCTTGATATACTCCTTTCCCAATTTGGAACCAGTCTGTTGTTCCACGTTTGGTTCTAACTGTTGCCTTCTGACCTGCATACAGATTTTTCAGGAGGCAAGTAAGGTGGTCTGGTATTCCCATCTCTTGAAGAATTTTCCACAGTTTATTGTGATCCACACAGTCAAAGGCTTTTGCGTAGTCAGCAAAGCAGAAGTAGATACTTTTCTGGAACTCTCTTGCTTTTTCTATGATCCAGTGAATGTTGGCAATTTGATTTCTGGTTCCTCTTCCTTTTCTAAATCCACCTTGAACGTCTGGAAGTTCATGGTTCATGTACTATTGAAACCTGGCTTGGAGAATTTTGAGCATTACTTTGCTAGGGTGTGAGATGAGTGCAATTGTGTGGTAGTTTCAGCATTCTTTGGCATTGCCTTTCTGTGGCATTAGAATAAAAACTAACCTTTTTCAACCCTGGGGCCACTGCTGACTTTTCCAAATTTGCTGGCATAGTGAGTGCAGCACTTTCACAGCATCATCTTTTAGGATTTGAAATAGCTCAGCCAGAATTCCGTCACCTCCACGCTTTTGTTCGTAGTGATGCTTTCTAAGGCCCACTTGACTTCCCATTCCAGGATGTCTGGCTCTAGGTGAGTGATCACACCATCGTGATCATCTTAGTCGTGAAGATCTTTTTTGTACAGTTCCTCTGTGTATTCTTGCCACTTCTTCTTCATATCTTCTGCTTCTGTTAGGTCCCTACCATTTCTGTCCTTTATCGAGCCCATCTTTGCATGAAAATTTCCCTTGGTATCTCTAATTTTCTTGAAGAGATCTCTAGCCTTTCCCATTTTATTGTTTCCCTCTATTTCTTTGTACTGATCACTGAGGAAGGCTTTCTTATCTCCCCTAGCTATTCTTTGGAACTCTGTATCCCAATGAGTATATCCTTCTCTTTCTCCTTTGCCTTTCACCCCTCTTCTTTTCTCAGCTATTTGTAAGCCTTCCTCAGAAAACCATTTTTCCTTTTTGAATTTCTTATTCTTGGGGATGGTCTTGATCACTGCCTCTGGTACAATGTCATGAACCTCTGTCTATAGTTCCTCAGGCATTCTGTCTATCAGATCTAATCCCTTGAATCTATTTATCACTTCCACTGTATAATCATAAGGGATTTTATTTAGATCATACCTGAATGGTCTAGTGGTTTTCCCTAATTTCTTCAATTTAAATCTGAATTCAACAATAAGGAGTTCATGATCTGAGCCACAGTCAGCTCCTGGTCTTGTTTTTGCTGACTGTATAGAGCTTCTCCATCTTTGGCTGCAAAGAATATAATCAATCTGATGTTGGTGTTGAACATCTGGTGATGTCCATGTGTAGAAGCTTCTCTTGTGTTGTTGGAAGAGGGTGCTTGCTATGACCGGTGTGTTCTCTTGGCAGAACTCTATTAACCTTTGCCCTGCTTCATTCTGTACTCCAAGGCCAATTTGCCTGTTACTCCAGATGTTTCTTGACTTCCTACTTTTGCATACCTGTCCCCCATAATGAAAATGACATCTTTTTTTGGGGGGGTGGTATTAGTTCTAGAAAGTCTTGTAGGTCTTCATAGAACCATTCAACTTCAGCTTCTTCAGCATTACTGATCAGGGCATAGACTTGGATTACTGTGATGTTGAATGGTTTGCCTCAGAAATGAATAGAGATCATTCTGTCATTTTTGAGATTGCATCCAAGTACTGCTTTTCAGACTCTTTTGTTGACCATGATGGCTACTCCATTTCTTCTAAGGGATTCTTGCCCATAGTAGTAGATATAATGGTCATCTGAGTTAAATTCTCCGCTTCCAGTCCATTTTAGTTCACTGATTCCTAAAATGTCAATGTTCGCTCTTGCCATCTCCTGTTTGACCACTTCCAATTTCCCTTGATTCATGGACCTGACATTCCAGGTTCCTACTCACTACTGCTCTTTACAGCCTCAGACTTTACTTCCATCATCAGTCACATCGCAGCTGAGTGTCGTTTTTGCTTTGGCTCCATCTCTTCATTCTCCAGCAAGAAGGTGGCACTGCTGTGGTGGTTGTGGAGCAGTAGAGCGACTTTGAAGAGATACCCCAAGTCCAAGGGCAGAGAAACCCTAGCAAGATGGTAGGAGGGGCAAAATCATGTTTACAATCAAACCCCATACCCGGCAGAGATGCTCAGAGGGCTTAAACATACCTTGTGCACACCAGGACCCAGACACCCCACAGAGACTGAGCCAGGACTGTGTCTCCTGTGGAAGTATGGGTGGGCAGTGGACTGCTGCAGGGGCAGGGGCTCTGGGTCAGCAGACCTGGGTATGGCATAAGCTCTCTTGGAGAAGGTCGCCATTAATCCCAACATAGAGTCGCCAGAACTTACACAGGACTAGGAAACAGATCCTTAGGGGGCACAAACAGAACCTTGTGCACAACAGGACCCAGGAGAAAGGAGCAGTGATCCTACAAGAGACTGACCAAGACTTGCCTGTGAGTGTCCAAGAGTCTCTGGCAGAGGTGTGAGTTGGCAGTAGCCTGCTGCAGGTGGGGGCACTGAAGGAGGTCACCATTATCTCCATTACTTTCACCATAGTTTGGTCTCAGGTCAAATAATATAGAGGGATGACAGTCCCACCCATCGACAGAAAATCATATGAAAGATTTACTGAGCATGGCCCTGCCCATCAGAACAAGACCCAGTTTCCCCCTCAGTCAGTCTCTCCCATCAGGAAGCATCCATAAGCCTCTTATCCTTCTCCATCAGAGGGCAGACAGACTGAAAACTACAATCACAGAAAACTAACCAGTCTCATCACATGGACCACGGCCTTGTCTAACGCAGTGAAATTATGAGCCATTCCCATCTCTTTCAGAATTTTCCAGTTTTTTGTGATCCACACAGTCGAAGGCTTTGGCATAGTCAATAAAGAAGAAGTAGATGTTTTTCTGGAACTCTCTTCCTTTTTCCATGATCCAGCAGATGTTAGCAATTTGATCTCTGGTTCCTCAGCCTTTCCTAAAACCAGCTTGAACATGTGGAAGTTCACAGTTCACGTATTGCTGAAGCCTAGCTTGGAGGACTTTGAGCATTACTTTATGGGTGTTGGCATGTAAAGCAGAACAACATAAATTGTTTGACCAGAGTAACCAAATCCTCATTTAGACCTTCTAAAAAGGTGGAGTTAAACAAGAATCATTTTGCTGGTTAGAGAATGATTCAGATGTCAAGTCTGAATATTACAAAAAGTTTTACCCACACCCCGCTCCCCCCAATCTCCCATAATAGCCTGGATCGATTCATTCAGGCCTTGCTTGCATTGTTGAATCAATGCCCACTTTATGGGTTTTGAAGAATGCTGGGAGAGGTTTGAGCAATTTTCGAGCTATTTCCTTCAGTACAAACCTCTGGACTACGTGATTCCAAGTCCATTAAGGAGCATTTCCACCCTGCTTTCTATATTCATTCCCTTGCTTTGCTTTCAGAAACTAACAGCTGTATTACTTTATATCAATCTGAAAACCCAGACTTGTAGGTCTGGATGGTTAATCAAATTCCTTAGTAAATCCCAAAGGATCCTGACTTGGATTGGGAAATTCCTTGGCTAAGGCCTTCGATGCTGTTCGAGTCCAAGGTATATAGATTAGAACTGAGGATAATACATTTCTCCTGCAATGGTTTCCCCTCAAGGAAGCTATAATCAGTTCTGCCTTTTTGTATTTAATCCTCCTTTGCTGGGCAAAAGGGAGCAGCAGGAAGTGGAAGAGTTGGAAGAGAAAATGGCATGTGGGCCAGGCAGTTCAGATAGAAGAGGATTCACAGAAGGAGCAGAGGGAGAGGCAGTGTCCGTGCTAGCCACCTTCTTTAGTTCTGATGCAGTTTCAAGCAATTTCTAGTTGGATTCCTGCAAAGAAGTTACACTATTGTTTCCTCTTTTAGAGGCGTCCAAATGCCAAAGCAAACATTCCATTCAGTCTGCCTGATTTTACAACCAGCTTTTTCTAACTGTGGACATCAAAATAACAGTTCTGAAGTATGAAAAGTCCTCCAGTTTGGCCATTTTAGATAGAGATCTCCTTTAGTATAATTTCCCCAATTTGGTATGTAGTTTCAAGCACAAGTCTTGTAGCACTAGATGGAGTGTTAGAGGCTGCTTTCACATGTTCTTTGTTTCTGTTTGACAGGCTCTAGAGAGTGATTTTTAGCTCCCATTTTTAGCTGAATTTGTCATAGATGAAATTCACTAGTGAGACTGTGTGGTGGGCCAGTGTGCTGTTTGTGAGCTTAACTCCTCTCAGAGTCAGCCCAGAGCTGCTTCAACCCTCTTACATGTCTCGGTACCTCCCTTTAGCAATTCAACACCACCACAGGTTCTCAGGTCACCAAATGACTAATTTTTTTTAACTTAATTTCCATTTACTTATTTATTTTAACTGGAGGCTAATTAATCAGCATTAGGTATACATATGTCCCCTCCCTCTTGAGCCACCCCACACCCCCGCCACCTCCTGCCCCATCCTACTCTTCCGGGTTGTCCCAGAGCTTTGGGTTTCCTGCATCATACATCAAACTCCCACTGGCTATCTGTTTTACACATGGTAATGTATATGTTTCAATGCTATTCTCCCAAATCATCCCCACCCTCTCCTTCCCACACTGTGTTCAAAATTTCCATGTCTCCTTTGCTGCCCTACAAGTAAGATCATCAGTACTATCTTTCTAGAGTCCATATATATGTATTAATTTATGACATTTGCCTTTTTCTTTCCGACTTGCTTCACTCTGTATAATAGGCTCTAAGTTTATCTGCTTCATTTGAACCGACTCAAATGTGTTCCCTTTTTATAGCTGAGTAATATTCCATTGCCTGGAGGAGGCATGGCAACCCACTCCAGTATTCTTGCCTGAAGAATCCTATGGACAGAAGAGCCTGGGAGGTTATGGTCAATAATGTCACAAAGAGTTGGACACAACTGAAGTGACTTAGCAGCAGCAGTGATATTCTGTTGTGTATATGTACAACAACTTCCTTATCTGAAGGGCCAATTCTTATCTGTGACCCTGGGCAAGCAAGTGTTTTAATTAATGAGTGGGTTTCCCTGTAGGAACACTGCATGATATGATGACTTGGCTTCCACCACTCCCGTAAATTTCTCAGTCACCTGAGAAAACCGTAACTGGCTAGGAAGAGTCTTGTCTCTTTTCTTCAGAGCAAAGCTATCATTCATATCTTCACTTTTATCCCATAAAATGCTATTAAGGCAGCTGGACTGAGGAAAATAATCAGATCAGGAAAAGCATCTTACCTAACTACTCAGCACATACCACTCAGTCTTCTATGACTGAGCAACCTTGATATCTTTCAATTGAGCCCTGCCTATTCCTCAGTATCTTTCAACCAGGCCTCCCTGGTATCTTTCAGCCAGCCCTCCACCCAAGTATCTTTCAATTGGGTGGTAACTCCTCTGTATCTTTCAACTGAGCCCCATTCAATGTCTAGACCACAAGTGGATATGCCCTAGTATATTTCAACTGCCACCTCCCAGTATCTTTCAACTGGGAGGGGGCAGGCAACCTGCTCCACTGCCAAATAAAACTCAGGATCATCAACAAATATGCTAAATCTGAGAACCAGGAGAGGCTTACGAAATTCATCTGGACTCTCTGAGGAGATGGATGAGTACCAGGGGCTGCTGCTGGTATCAAAGCTCCAGTTACTCATAGAGTTCAGGTCACTTCATCAGTCATTATAACTGTTGACTTTAAAAATATGCACAATATGAGAGTAGTGAGTTAAGCTTTCTTTGGGGCAATATGAGGACTGCAGCTTGAGAGACAGAACCTCCAATAGCTCTGAGAAACTGTTCCATAGAGATAGGAGGGAAGGACAGTATATATGTGATTTTGGTAAAGGGGGAGTACNTAAAAGACGCTTATTCCTTGGAAGGAAAGTTATGACCAACTTAGGTACCATATTCAAAAGCAGAGACATTACTTTGCCAACAAAGGTCCATCTAGTCAAGGCTATGGTTTTTCCAGTGGTCATATATGGATGTGAGTGTTGGACTTTGAAGAAAGATGAGCACTGAAGAAATGATACTTTTGAACTGTGGTGTTGGAGAAAACTCTTGAGAGTCCCTTGAACTGCAAGGAGATTCAACCAGTCCAGCCTACAGGAGATCAGTCCTGGGTGTTCATTGGAAGGACTGATGGTAAAGCCGAGACTCCAATACTTTGGCCACCTGATGCGAGGGGCTGACTCATTGGAAAAGACCCTGATGCTGGGAGGGATTGGGAGCAGGAGGAGTAGGGGACAACAGAGGATGAAATGACTGGATGGCATCACCGACTCGATGGACATGAGTTTGAGTAAACTCCGGGAGTTGGTGATGGACAGGGAGTCCTGGCGTGCTGCGATTCATAGGGTTGCAAAGAGTTGGACATGGCTGAGGGACTGAACTGAACTGAACTGAGCACTAAAGAATATATGTTTTCAAACTGTGGTGCTGGAGAAGACTCTTGAGAGACCCTTGGACTGCAAGGAGGTCAAACTACTCGATCCTAAAGGAAATCAGTCCTGTATATTCTTTGGAAGGACTGATGCTGAAGCTGAAGTTCCAATACTTTGGCCAAGTGATGTGAAGAGTGGACTCACTGGAAAAGACTCTGATGCTTCAAAAGATTGATGGCAGAAGAAGAAGGAGGCAGCAGAGGATGAGATGACCGGACGGCATCATCGACTCAATGGACATGAATTTGAACAAACTCCAGGAGATAGTGAAGGACAGGAAAACCTGTCACGCTGCATTCCATAGAGTTGCAAAGACTTGGACATGACTTAGCAACTGAACAACAGCAACGAACTTTGGTCCAACAGAAGTATTATGTTTAATTCTGATAGTTTTAAAGAGATGTCTATGTTAGTTAGATCAGCAAATAAACATTAGTACCAGATTAATTTAACACTGAATATTTCCCAGTTCATGTGAGCCTAAAATTCATTTAATTTAATTTCTCTTGTATTTAGAATTGTTTGATTTGTAAGTGCTTACTTATCTTTAAACAAATTAAATAGAGCTCATTTACAACTTGACCTCAACAATATTATCCAAGGATGAAGTCACGTACTGAGACATACATATGTCCAGACAGATACAATGAGAGATCTAGCTTCATTTTCGAAACTTAGCCATGAATCTGATATCACAGTACAAAACTCACTAGTTTATAAGATCAAGCTTGCTTTCACTAACTGTATATATAGCAAGAACCATCTGGGGAACCAGTTTTTAAGACTTTTACCTAAATCAACTTTCTCTGAGATTTAAACAAAATGGTGACCACACAACGTTATCCCATTTCACAAGACAGAATAGCCATCTCAAATCACTACAGAGAACACAAAGTATAAAACACACACGCAGGCCCGGCAGTCCTAATCAGATACTTCCTTAAATACAAGATTGCAGTCTCTCAGAAAACCTCCTATGGAGCCACAGAACTTCAGATTCGGTATTTACAGAGTAAATGGAAGTATCTCAGGACTTCAGTGATTGCAAGTGGAGCAAAGGAGGCCAGGTTGAAAGAAGAGGAGGCAGGAGGTGGGGACGGGGGCAAACGGGGGGGACTTACAGATGCCTCTTGCCACGTGCAGATGCCCAGGAGTTACAGGACTTTTCCCTGGGCTTCCAGGAAGGAGGGACTGGAACTCAGCCCTACTAGTATCCAGAACAGACCAGAACTAGAATTTGAGCTCTCTGTCAACACCAGAGGTGATCCTCTTCGAACCCTCATCTCAGGCTGAGACTCTCTAATCAGGTTCCTGAGTCCTAAAAACCAGGGGACAAGAAAAAACAGTAGGATAGGAGAGGTTAAGAAGAAGAAACAGAGAGGGAAGGAGAGAGAAGTAAATAAAGTCTCTTGTTCTTGCCCAGTAGGGTCATTCTGGTCAGTCCATTTCAGGAGTCCCAGTTGTGGCTACGGGCTTTGGTTCATCAGTGGGCAAGCTGGTTCCTGAGTACCCCAAGTGATCAGGATGTCAATCCCAGAAAAGAGTCCCCACCAGAGTTGACAAGCAAGAGATTTATTGGGAAGGGGAACCTAGGCGGAGAGCAGGAGGGTAAGGGAAGCCAGGAGGACTGCTCTGCCATATGGTTCAGTCTCAGATTTTTATGGTTATGGGATTAGTTTCCCAGTTTGTCTCTGGCCAATCATTCTGACTCAGTGTCCTTCCTGGTGGTACACACATTGTTCAGCCAAGATGGACTCCAGCGAGGAGGATTCTGAGAGGTTGGTAGGACAAGTGGCATCTCCTTTTGACCCTTCCCAAATTCGTCTGGTTGGTGGCATCTTTTTGGTTCCGTGTTCCTTACTGGTAACTCCTGTCCTTAAATAATGCATGCCACTGTTTACTATGGCGCTGGCCAGGGTGGGCAGTTTCAGTCAATGTTTCCCATAACAACTTCACTGAAATAAACTCAGGTGTGACAAAAAAAGGGGCTTGTTATGAATAATGACAACAATTTCACCTTTATGGCTCAGTGGCCATTTCAGGAACTAAGGGCAACAGACCAAGTATTATAGGAAAAGATTCTCCCGTTGCTCTTATTGCTAAGGAAATTCCAAAGGTTTAGGGAGTTGTGACCCAAGAACTGTAGCCAAAGATCAAAATATATACTTGCTACAAGTCATAATAATGCAATGATGCCATATACTAGAGCAGGAGTGAGAATAATTTGTATTTTTCTACAGAGCTGTTCATCGCAAGGCTTTATGCAATAATTTTGATTTTTAAAACATTGCACTATAATGTTACTTGTCTTGATTATCAAGTTGTTGATGCTGCCTTAAATTTTATGCCAAAGATGGGTGCTTCATTTGGCTCACCTTGGCCCCAGCCCAAACCTTTAGGTCCTGCAAGAACAGAAGTAATTGAAAGTTATTTTGGACTCACCACAGTGGCATTCTGCATACGCACAAGTTCAGTTCAGTACAGTTTAATAACTCAGTTATATCCAAATCTTTGCAACCCCATGGACTGCAGCATGCCAGTCTCCCCTGTCCATCACCAACTCCTGGAGATTGTTCAAACTCATGTTCATCCAGTCGGTGGTGCCATCTAACCATCTCATCCTTAGTCCTCTCCTACCTTCAATTTTTCCCAGCATCAGGGTCTTTTCCAATGAGTCAGTTCTAAGCATGAGGTGGCCAAAGTATTCGAGCTTCAGCTTTAGCATCAGTCCTTCTGTGAATATTCAGGATTGATTTCCTTTAGCATTGACTGGTTTGATCTCCTTGCAGTCCAAGGAATGCTCAAGAGTCTTCTCCAACACCACAATTCAAAAGCATCAGTTCTTCGAGGCTCAGCTCTCTTTACGATCCAACTCTCACATCCATACATGACTATTGGAAAAATGATAGCTTTGAGTAGATGGACCTTTGTCAGCAAAGTAATGTCTCTGCTTCTTAATAGGCAGTCTAGGTTGGTCATAGCTTTTTTTCCAAGGAGCAAGCATCTTTTAATTTCATGGCTGCAGTCACATCTACAGAGATTTTGGAGCCCCCAAAAATAAAGTCTGTCACTGTTTCCATTGTTCCCCCATCTGTCTGCCGTGAAGCGATGGGACCAGATGCCATGATCTTCGTTTTCAGCATTTTCACTCTCCTCTTTCACTTTCATCAAGAGGCTCTTTAGTTCTTCCCTTTCTGCCATAAGGGAGGTGTCATTTGTATATCTGAGATTATTGATATTTCTTCCTGAAATCTTGATTCCAGCTTTTGCTTCATCCAGCCCAGCATTTTGCATGATGTACTCTGCACTGAAGTTAAATAAACAGGTTAACAGTATACAGCCTTGATGTACTCCTTTCCCAATTTGGAACCATCCCATTGTTCCATGTCTAGTTCTAACTGTTGCTTCTTGGCCTGAATACAGATTTCTCAGGAGGCAGGTAAGGTGGCCTGGTACTCCCATCTCTTGAAGAATTTTCCACAGTTTGTCATGATCCACACAGTCAAAGTCTCTGTCATAGTCAATACAGCAAAAGTAATGTTTTCCTGGAACTCTCTTGCTTCTTCTGTGATCCAACAGGTGGCAATTTGATCTGTGGTTCCTCTGCTTTTGGATCTACAGTGACCTGCTGCAGGGTCAGAAGGACTGACAGTGGGGGCACAAGTCCTTTTGAAGAGGTTGCCATTACCTTCGTCACCCCTACCATAGTTTGGCCTCAGGCTAAACAACAGGGAGGGAACACAGCCCCACCCTTCAACAGAACATTGGACTAAAGATTTACTGAGCATGCCCCCTGCCTCCCACCACCCATAGAACAAGACCTAGTTTCCCCCACAGTCAGTCTCTCCCCTCAGGAAGCTTCCATAAGCCTCTTATCCTTATTCATCAGAAGGCAGACAGACTGAAAACCACAATCACAGAAAACTAACCAAACTGATCACATGGACCACAGCCTTGTCTAACTCAATGAAACTATGAGCCACGCCCTGTAGGGCCACCCAAGATGGTCAGGTCATAGAAGAGAGTTCTGACAAAATGTGGTCCACTGGAGAAATGCAGACCACTTCAGTATTCTTGCCTTGAGAAGCCCATGAACAGTATGAAAAGGCAAAAAGATAGGACACTGAAAGATGAACTCCCCAGGTCAGTAGGTGTCCGATATGCTACTGGAAAAGAGTGCAGAAATAACTCTGGAAAGAATGAGGATATGGAGTGAAAGCAAAAACAGTGCCAAGCTGCAGATGTGACTGGTGATGGAAGTAAAGTCTGATGCTATAAAGAACAATATTGCGTACGAACCTGGAATCTTAGGTCCATGAATCAATGTAAATTGGAAGTGATCAAACATGAGATGGCAAGAGTGAACATCACCATTTTATGAATCAGTGAACTAAAATGGCCTGGAATGGGTGAATTAATTAAGATCTGCTACTGTGGGCAAGAATCCCTTGGGAAAAATGGAGTCACTCTCATAGTCAACAAAAGAGTCTAGAATGTAGTACTTGGGTGCAGTCTCAAAAATGGCAGAAAGATCTCTCTGTTCATTTCCAAAGCAAACCATTCTGTATCACAGTAATTATAGTCTATACCACTAATGCCAAAGAAGCTGAAGCTGAAGCTGAATGGCTCTATGTAAACCTACAAGACCTTCTTGAACTAACACCCCAAAAAGATGTCCGTTTCATCACAGGGGACTGGAATGCAAAGTAGGAAGTCAAGGCAAGTTTCCTTGGAGTACAAAATGAAGCAGTTCAAAGGCTAACAGTTTTGCCAGGAGAGCACACTGGTCATAGCAAACACCCTCTTCCAAAAACACAAGAGATGACTCTATATGTGGACATCACCAGATGGTCAACAACAAAATCAGACTGATTACATTCTTTGCAGCTGAAGATGGAGAAGCTCTATACCGTCAGCAAAAACAAGACTGGGAGCTGACTGTGGCTCAGATCATGAACTCCTTATTGTTGTAAAATTCAGACTTAAATTTAAGAAAGTTAGGAAAACCACTAGACCACTCAGGTATGACCTAAATCAAATCACTTATGATTACACAGTGGAAGTGAGAAATAGATTCAAGGGATTAGATCTGATAGACAGAGTGCCTGAAGTGTACCACTTTGTAAAGTGCATCTCTAAGGGTACATCAAATATACATTTTGTGCTAATGTCAAATGGACAAATATTAAAGAATAATATTTGAACAAGTGGAGATAAATACTTAGTATCACAAAACACACTTGGGTGCTGCATAAAAATATTAGACTTTTTATCCAAATCAACTTGATAATTATTTCAAATGTATTCTGAATACTTAATAGTCAGTTTTTTTAATTTGATATTCTCATGCAGGGATAAGAATTTATCAGCACTGCCTGCTCCTTAGTTGCTCCTATGGTTACTGAACTGCCTCATTGTGATGCTTTATAGGCCTCCACTTTCAACTGACATCAGAAGAAGAGCAAGATATTTGAGGGCTACTTTATTTTCCCTTAACAATTTCTCCTCCCCTTCATATGTCTTATAGTAAGTGATTATATTCAGATTGATGATGCTATACCATGAATGTTACATATGATTTGGAAGTTTTCTTTTTTGTCACATTTGAAGTGACCAGTGTTGACATTCTCCCCTCTGTTCTGCTTTTGGTGAATCCCTTATAAGACTTGCTCTTAAAATGCAGTGGCCTAAATGAAGTAAAATCATTCAATTCCACTTTTGAAGATGATTTTGTTTAATATAGGTGCCACTATATCAAGCAATTTTATAAAAATGGTCACTTTGTAATGGCTGAGTAATACTCCATTGTGTATATGTACCACGGCTTTCTTAACCATTCATCTGCTGATGGACATCTAGGTTTCTTCCATGTCCTGGCTATTATAAACAGTGCTGTGACCTGGAGGGATGGTACAGGAAGGGAGGTGGGAGGGGGGTTCAGGATGAGGAACACGTGTATGCCCGTGGCGGATTCATGTTGATGTGTGGCAGAACCAATACAATATTGTAAAGTAATTAGCCTCCAATTAAAATAAATAAATTTATATTTTAAAAAATTAAAATTAAAAATAGACAGACAAATAAAAAATAAATATAAATTGAAAAAATAATCACTTTGATACAATTTATTATTCTGCCTTATATAATTATTTAATGTATGAGATGTTTGTTGGATGAAAAACTATGTTTCCCCTAAAGTTATCTATATAATATACTCTCTATATATTAACTATAAAACTAGTTCTCTACTTATTTAAATGTTTAAAAATTAATATATAATTAATAGCTTTAACAATCAGTATAGATATATAGAGTGTATTTGTGATAATGCCTATATGGTATATATTATATATATATATATATATATATATAAATTTCCCTCAATTGACTGATAGAATCTTAGTGTAAAGCACATAGGAAGACTTTTCACCCTGAGTTACATCTGGAATATTTACCTATACCTAAGAGAGAATATTTGGTAGTAACTATAAATCTGAATGACAGTCTTTTTAGATATTACCGCCACTGCTGCTCTGATTAGATGTGATTAGATATGGCCTTCACAGATGCCAGAAATTACATTGCAAGAGTTTTCAGCTATTTGGCCTTTCACATGACAAAGCTGAAAAGCAAATTCTGGCCAAGTACTGAGGCTACTCGGTTCATTTCTGGTAGCATTTAGTGGTGTACATTAAAATGGTATTCTAGGTTGGAGAGAGAGTTG
Organism: Neotragus moschatus; assembly: GCA_006410615.1. Taxonomy (NCBI): domain Eukaryota; kingdom Metazoa; phylum Chordata; class Mammalia; order Artiodactyla; family Bovidae; genus Neotragus; species Neotragus moschatus. The sequence goes on along the minus strand of SJYA01002195.1, from coordinate 217,265 downwards.
TTCTGTTGTGAAATCCAATGTGATAGTTTCCTGGGACACAGGGGCAGTGGTAGGTGCGTGCGTTTCTGGCCTGGGTTCATGTCTCAAGTGGTGGTGAATTGAAGGTGGTGAACTATAGGTACATCACCAGAGACACACTTGGCCCCACTCAGCACTTTGGAAATGTACCTAATCACTTGGATCATCCCTATACGTTCTAGGCAAGCAGTTATTAGATATGGCTTACAATAATCCTCTTTACTTTGGCAGGAAAAAAAAGCAATAATAACATTAGCTAAGATGCCCTGGTTAGGCATGCTCCCAAATACTGTTCAGATCTGCTCTGTAATCTTTAGCAGTAGGAATATTAGGAATAGTCCACGTTAGTCGCTCAGTTGTGTCCAATTCTTCGAGACCCCATGGACTGTAGCCCACCAGGCTCCACCATCCATGGGCTTTCCTAGGCAAGAATACTGGAGTGGGTTGCCATTTCCTTCTCCAGGGGATCTTCCTGATCTAAGGATCAAACCCTGGTCTCCCACATTGCAGGCAGATTCTTAACCACCTGAGCCACCAGGGAAGCCCTACATGGATGGCCACTGATTTCTTCCACCTTCCCCACCATGCTAGACACTCTGGTGTCTAGCCATCTCTTCTAATGCCAAGATGCCATCTCTTCTAATCATACCAAGATCCCATACTATTCATAAAAGATAGAAATTGCCTAGTAATGACTATAAATAACTCTCATACAAATTCTGAAATCTGGAATAAGGGCAGCCCTGGGAGGGTTGGGAGAACTGTGAGAAGAACCTGTGAGAGAGGGAAGGCATCTCTAGCAGAACTTCTACTGACTGGCCCTCAAGGATGGCTACCTCCTAGAGGGATAGGCTTAAACATCTCTTGGCAGCCCATGTGAGTACACTGTGACCACAAACTAGACCTAGTAAATGGCATGATAAAGGAAACAGATTTACCGCAAAAGCTCTGAGCCCTCCCCTTTTGGAGGACCTGGAGCAGTGATCAGTCAGGCCAGTGATGGAATTTCATGTCCCAGAAGACAGGAGCTAAGGTAGAGAGCACTGATCATCAGGAGACCAGGGATTTGTTATTAGAGACCACATAGTGATTTGAGTGGCAGTCCCTCGTAGCTCAGTCAGTAGAGTCTGCCTGCAAGGCAGGAGACCCAGGTTCAGTTTCTGGGTCAGGAAGATCCCCTGGAGGAGGAAATAGCAACCCACTCCAGTATTCTTGCCCGAAGAACCCCATGGAGAGAGGAGCTGGCAGGCTCCAGCCTATGGGGCCACAAGAGTAGGACATGACTGAGCCAGTAAGCGTCCAACACACACACAAGTAGCAGTATGACCAGGCAGCCCAAAAATACTTAAAGTATGCCTCATCAAATACGCCTCACCTTCCCTGCCATCACTTTATCTCCAGCTCTGCTCCCTTGCCCTGACTCCCAGATTGGGAGATATAAGGTCTGGAAATAACCCCAGCGAGGGCCTGGCCTCTCAATTCCTCAGGTTCTGTATCTGCAGTAACATTCTCCTCAGTCAGTGACATTCAGCACCCTCTCCAATGGCCATCCTAGACTTGGTCATCACCCAGAACCTTTTAATTCACCTAAAGAATAAAAAATTCAGAGAACACCATCTGTGACCATAATTTTCCATCTTTGCAGTTTGTTCATGCTGAATAATCTCCTGCTATTGAGACCTTTTTCTCCCTACATCATCAACCCCTCTTCAGACTGAGAGTCAGTGGCACACATTTTAATCTTTCATTGCTATCTTAAACTTTGCCGCTTTGTCCTTTCCTCACTCCCATCCAACGAAATCCAAACCTTAAACGAATCAGGTCTCAGCTGTTCATGCCAACAGAGCTCTGGGAAAAACCAAAAACATAAAATTAAGCAGACTAGTACCACTATAAATTCAGGACACCAATTTCACCCAGGCCCTCAACTCTAACCCCCTGATAATTCTCTATTCCATGAGGCTGGTTTTACATTTTCTAGAACATTTTTAATCCTTCTCTACTTTGCTTGACATTCAGACCTCCCTACTCCTCCCTCTCTTTGAGGAGGCATGCTTACTTCTTTAGTGGGAAAACCAGAAGCTATAATAAAGGATGCCTCATTCAAGCAGCAATCCCACCCATTCTTTCTTTCTTCCCCGCATAAAACTGAGATGTCCAGTCTCCTACCTGAGGTCATTTTCTCCAGCTGAGCTCTGAACCTTTTCCTGGTGGCTTTCCCAAGAAACTCAGGCTACTCTTCCACCTCCGTCTATCACGGCAATTTATCCTTTAACCTGATGTCCTGCTTCAGTTACCACCTTCTCTGTCTTTACTTTCTTTAGCAACTAAATGTAACTTTTGCTGGTCTTCAATATTACACTTTTACTACTATTATTAAGTATAAAATTATGACTATTGTTATATATTATATATAAATATGCTCTGCTGCTGCTGCTGCTAAGTCGTCGTGTCCGACTCTGTGCGACCCCATAGACCGGAGCCCACTGTCTCTGGGATTCTCCAGGCAAGAACAATGGAGTGGGTTGCCATTTCCTTCTCCGATGCATGAAAGTGAAAAGCGAAAGTGAAGTCGCTCAGCTGTGCCCCGACTCTTAGCGACCCCATGGATTGCAGCCTACCAGGCTCCTCCGTCCATGGGATTTTCCAGGCAAGAGTACTGGAGTGGGGTGCCATTGCCTTCTCCAATAAATATGGGAACTCATGTACACCTGAGATGGAAAAATAATTAATTAATTAAAAATTTAAAAAAATAAAAAATAAAATCTGTAAAAAAAAAAAAAGTCAAATAAATGCTTTCTTTTCCTAACCATCTCCCAAATACAAACCCCAGAGATAATCACTATAAGATTGTGCATATGTGTTTGTTATGTATAGAGATGTATAAGAATTTCTTATATAAATGGAATTGTATGATACATGCTGTCCTCCAACTTGCTCTTTTCATTTTTTCCATTTTAATTATCTTTCCGAATTAGTGCACATAAATACACCTCATTCTTCTTAATGTGTGTGTTAATTGCTCAGTCGTCTCTGACTGTGCGACCCCATGGACTGTAGCCCACTAGTCTCGTCTGTCCTGGAATTTTCCAGACAAAGATACTAGAGTGGACTGCCATTCCCTCCTCTAGGGGAACTTCCCAACCCAGGGATTGTACCCGTCTCCTAGATTGCAGGCAGACTCTTTACTGTCTGAACCAGCAGAGTTGCATTTAATTTTCATGGTTTTTAAACATTCACTGCTCTGTTCCTTAGTTCCTAGAACAGTATCTGGCAAGTAGAAGGCTCTCTATGAATATGAATATGGACTTCCCTGCTGGCTCATGGTAAAGCATCTGCCTACAATGTGGGAGACCCAGGTTTGATCCCTGGGTTGGGAAGATCCCCTGGAGAAGGAAATGGCAACCCACTCCAGTACTCTTGCCTGAAAAATCCCATGGACTCAGGATCCTGGTAGACTACAGTCCATGGGATCGCAAAGAGTCTGACACAACTGAGCAACTTCACTTTCACTTTTTATTTTATGAATATTTAATGAATAAGTGAATGAACAAACTACACTGTTTATGAGTGAGTATACTACATTTGAAAGCAGTGCTTTGTTGATTTACATTTGGATTGTCTTCAGTTTATTGCTTTTGCAGATAAACTTAGCCTGAACAGCAGTTCATACCCTTCCTGTTGCATCTTCTGGTCCATATATCTTCCTGGCTCCCCTCATCTCTGTACCTCCATCTACTTTCGTGAAAATAGTGTCTGTTTCATGTATGACCAGCAAAGAAATTCCTTTTGATTGGGATGAACAAGAAACCCAGCAAGAATGAGCATATGTGATGTATAGGATTTGCTGGAAATTTCTCTAGTCCTACTAAGGTGTGGTTCACCAATGATTCTGATTCTTCTTCTTTCAGACACTGAGTAGGATAGCTCTTTGTCCTCTTTTTAAAGGTCCCTTAAAGTGACTTGCTTCTGCCAGCTGCAGTCTTAAGCAGCCAGCACGATTGTTGTGTTCTTCCGTTTACAGTATAGGCTTCCTTTGCGTGGCCCCCAGAACAGAGCTGCCCCTGCCAACACAGTATGGGTATGCAATGATAGCAAGAAATAAATCTTGCTTGTAAAGCCCTTGAAATTTAGGGATTGTTTGCTATGGAAACCAACCTAGCTCCTCCCAACTTCCCTGTGGTCCAGGGAAGGCCCACATCAAGTTCTTGCAGCTGCTTCTTTTTTATAAAGGACTTTTTCAACTGAATTGTAATTAACGTATAATGTTTTATTAGTCTCACATGTGTAACATAGTGATTTAATATTTTACACATGATGAAATAATCAGTAAGACCAGCTACATCCATCATCATAACAGTTAATAGTAATGACCACATTCCCTATATATCTTTCTCATCCCCATGACATATTGATCTTTTTTTTTTTTTTGACTATGTAACCTTTATTTTTTTTTCCCTCCAATATCTTTATTGTGCCAGATACAATGCTAGGCATTTTATTTTATTTTTTTTTCTCAGTTTTATTTACAGATAAGTCCATTGGTTACATGCTGTTATTTTTGCATTTTACAGATAAGAAAACTGAGGCTTAACTTCCTCAAGAACAAAAACTAAGAAACAGAAAACATAACTTATGAAAAACAACATCCAAAATAATAAAGCATGCAGCACTTAATGTAAATTGAAAGGGGTGTGGCACAAGAGTAAGCCCTTAGCTTTTTTTTTTGATAATACATAAATAATTTAATTTAAAAAATATAAGACTTACAGCAAAGAAATCTATAATGGCAAATATTAAGGCAACAAAATATGAATAAGAAAAGGTGATTTTTAAAGCCAGAATCATTACCAATGACTCAAAATCATACAATGCATAAACTATGCCTATAGTCTACCAAATACTAACATAATAATAATATCACTTATAAAGAAAACAAAGTATAAGCATTCCAAAAAATCAAAGCAAAATAGGTATCATTTAAACANTGGGCATCAGAACCAGTGTGGCTTTGTGGGGGAAAGTGATGGCTATGCTGGGGAGACCAGCGGAGGCCAAGCTGAGGCTCAGCAGGTGAGAGGAAGAGAACACGGGAAGGCCCAGACCCCGGCCGGAGACGAGCCTGTCACTCGCAACATCCAGACCCACGCAGAGCGGGAGCGGCAGTTTGTACAAACGTGCACTTGTGACCCTCAGGGTCTGCCTGAGCGAGTCGAGACCGACACCCACAGGGCCCTGTCCTGCGAAGGGCCTGCCGCCACCTCGCTGTGCCCGCCCAGCAGCCCTGTGCGCAGGGCGCCCGGGACACTCCTGCAGCGGGCCTGCCGTCCTCTCGCGGCGCAGGGCTGCCCTCCTGTCTTCACAAGTCCACACTGTCGCCAGGCACTACTCTCCACAGCCAGAGAGCAGGCCTTGAAACTATGCGACCGACAGAAGACGGGACGGAAACCCAGGAGGGACGCGAACGCTCAAGTCTCGAGAACAGCAAGTTCCTCTGTAAAGGGAAGACCTCCCCTTCCCTGAGCACACGGCGGCCCGGACACACAGATGCCACCCCTCCAGGCCCCTCAGGTGGCTCCCTGCTCGTCTCTGCAGAACTGGGACGTCGTGCAGAGCAAGCGGAGTCCACAGGGCTCGGGGTCACTGCAATGGATTTCTGTGACACGGTCTGTGCGAGTGGGTTTCTCTTTCTCCTTATATAAGCACCGCTGTTTAAGAAACAGCTTGGGTATGACACAGTTCCAACCAACATGACAAGGAAATGTTTTTAATGACCGACCTATCATAAAGCCTGAGTCATTTAATAGGTGGTTCTGTTTCTTCCTGAAAGATCTCGGGGATACCTGTTCCTCGTTCTTGGCAAAGTCAAAGTCTTGAGGGAAAACCAAGAAGGTGCAGGAGCGCCTCTCTGCCCAGGTCGCGAGCAGCGCGGGCCGCGCCAGCAGCCGCCGCATTGGTCTGCTGGCACCGCGGCCACGTGGGGGCCACGCGCTCTGGGCCTGGGGTGGTGGCTTCACGCTGCCGCATCGGTCTGCTGGCACCGCGGCCACGTGGGGGCCACGCGCTCTGGGCCTGGGGTGGTGGCTTCACGCTGCCGCGGCTCCACCACACAGACCCGCAGGCCCGGGGCTGGGCCTCCTGCCATGCTGCCTGCCCGCCAGATGTCCCTGCCACCCACCCTCACCTCCACAGCTAGCCGGGACACACGTCTGCGTTTATTTCATAGGAAGCTGGGAAGAATACAAAGAACACAAAATTCCTTCTTGTTTATGTCTATATCACAGCCAATTGATTTTAGGATTTAACCTTAGAAATAACAGTGTATCTACTGACTCTTAGGATTCAAAACCAGTTGAGTGATAAGAGTTTTCCTAAGTAGTATTTATAAAATGTAAGGTTCTAAGTGTCTCCTTAGCAATTAGAATCCTCAGATTTTCCTCACAGACACACTTCTATCAGGCTGACTGTCTCAACCCAGACTCAAGGCAACACTTGCTGTGCCTGACTGCTGGGCCCAGGCAGTCCCGGACAGAAGGGGGACAAGGAGACAGCAGCTGCCGCTGCACAAGTCTGTGGGTGGTCCCTGGCGGCAACCATGTGTACCTCCACCGGCTGCTCATTCAGGGGGCGAGTGCTCAGAGAACAAGCCTGCATCGCTCTGTGCTGATGCTAAAAGAGAATGCTCATCAGACAGGGCTGCACTCAGACCCCGAGAGCCCGCCCTTGGGAGGCCCGGCCCTCATGGGGGCAGCAGGGGCCCCAGGAAGACAAGAGTCTGATCAGCTTGCTGCTCTCTGACAATTCAAAACTTTTACCATTTAGTTTGAGGCTCTTTTTTAAAAACAAAAGTTCTGATCAAGTGTTTGCTAAAACTGAAGTGTTACTTTGTCAAAATATTTATCCCTTCCTGTGACCTGCTAGATTCCCATGGATGCAGCTGATCATTTCTACTGTAAATATTACCTAACTTTACATAGATGATGTCATAATAAACTATTTTTGCATCACCCTTTGTATGCTGTGAAGAGAGGTTTTGTTTAACAGAAGGACACAAGGAAAAACAAGCATTTAGGTCAAAAGTCAGAATCTGGGTCAGGAAGCTAGAGGTTTATAATGGATTTTTGGGTTAACTTTTACAAAACCCATTTTTCTTTTTCTTTNATTATGGGAATTTGTGGAGTTCTCTTTATTATGTAATTTCCTCCCTATAGGTGGGGTTGTATCAGTGGCTTGTCAAGGTTTCTTGGTTAGGAAGGCTTGCTTTGGAGTTCTGGTGTGTGAAGCTGGATTTCTTCTCTCTTGAGCTTGGAGTATCACTACAGGGCTGCCCCAGCAAAGTGCAGCCTCCGCTCCCCACCCTGGAGGAAGGGCGTCTCCTAACCGCCGCCCCTCCCGACCCTCAAGGTGGGACAGCTCCTCCAGGCCCTCCCGCGTCAGCGCAGCCACCGATCTTGGATGCGAGTTGATCTTCCCAGTCCCCGACCCTGCTCTCGGACGTGGGGACGTGGGGTAACTCCTCTCGGGCAGGCTGAGTGCGCTGGTCGTTGCAGCCACCCGTGCTGAGTGCTAATCAATAAGTGGCTCTTCCCAGTCCCGACCCTGGCCTCAGACATAGGGTGGTCCTTCCCGCCCCAGACCCTGGCCCCGGGCTCAGGGTGGTTCTTCCCAGCCCCCGACTCTGACCTCGGACACGGTGTGGCTCCTCTCAGCTGGTCCCGCGCCGTCCCAGCCTGGCACTCTCTGCAGCTGCCCCTGACCTCGGAAGCGGGGTGGTTCCTCTCAGCTGTTCCTGCGCCGCCACAGCCCGGGGCTCTCAGCCGCTGTCTCTGTCCTCCGACGTGGGGCAGCTCCTCTCGGCCGCGCTGAGTGGGAAGTGGGGTGGCTCCTCCCAGCCGTTCCCGCGCCGTCACTGCCCGGGACTCTCGGCCGCTGACTCCTGGACGTGGGGTGGCTCGTCTGGGCCGCGCTCAGTGAGCCGGCGGCTCGCAGCCGCCTGCGCTTATTAGTGAGGCCGCCGCCTGCGCTTATTCCATATTGATCTTACAGATGGAAGTTTTTACCTTTTAATTCCCTTCAACTAGTTTTTCCATCCCCCAAGCCCCTCCTCTCTGGCAACAAATTTGTTTGTTCTCTGCATTTTGAGTCTGTTTCTGTTTTGTTTTGTTTGTTAATTTGTCTTGTTATTTAGATTCTACATATAAATAAAATCATACGATCTTTGTTCTCCTCTGTCTGACCTACTTCACTTAGTATAACACTCTGCAGATACATTCATATTGCTGCGATGGAAATTTTTCATTCTTTTAATTCTCTATGTATACATATCATATCTTCTCCATTCATCTATGGATGAACACTTAGGTTGATTCTATATCTTGGTTATTGTAAATAATGCTTCAATTTAAACACTGAGGCGCATATAACTTTTTCTAATTAATCTGTTTTTAATTTTATTTGGATAAATACCCAGAAGTAAAATTGCTGAATCATATGGTCATTCTATTTTTAAATTTGCAAACGACTTTCGCACTGTTTTCCATGACTGCCCTAATTTACGTTCCAACCAACAGTGTACAAGTGTTCCTTTTTCTCCACATCTTTGCCAATGCTTCTTTCTTGTCTTTCTAAAACAGCCCTTCTAGTACAGAAGGGTAATAAACACATGAAAAGATGCTCAATATCACTCATTATCGGAGAAATGCAAATCAAAACCACAGTGAGGCACCATCTCACACCAGTCAGAATGGCTGCTGTCCAAAAGTCTACAAACAACAAATGCTGGAGAGAGTGCCGAGAAAAGGCTTAGGGACTCTTACACTGTTGGTGGGAATGCAAACTAGTACAGCCACTATGGAGAACAGTGTGGAGATTCCTTAAAAAACTGGAAATAGAACTGCCTTATGACCCAGCAATCCCACTGCTGGGCATATACACCGAGGAAACCAGAATTGAAAGAGACACGTGTACCCCAGTGTTTATCGCAGCACTGTTTATAATAGCCAGGACACAGAAGCAACCTAGATGTCCATCAGCAGACGAATGGATAAGAGAGCTGTGGTACATATACACAATGTAAGATTACTCAGCTATTAAAAAGAACACATTTGAATCAGTTCTAGTGAGGCGGATGAAACTACAGTCTAATATACAGAGTGAAGTAAGTCAGAACGGAAAACACCAATACAACATATTAACGCATATATATGGAATTTAGAAAGATAGTAACGATGATCCTATATGTGAGACAGCAAAAGAGACACAGATGTAAAGAACAGACTTTTGGACTCTGTGGGAGAAGGCGAGGTCGGGATGATCTGAGAGAGTAGCATTGAAACATGTATATTGTCATATGTGAAATAGATCGCCAGTCCGGGTTCGATGCATGAGACAGGGTGCTCCGGGCTGGTGCACTGGGATGACCCTGAGGGATGGGATGGGGAGAGGAGGTGAGAGGTGGGGTTCAGGATGGGGAACACATGTACACCTATGGCTGATTCATGTCAATGTATGGCAAAAACCACTACAATACTGTAAAGTAACTAGCCTCCAATTAAAATAAATTAATTAATTTAAAAAAATAAAACAGCCCTTCTGACAGATGTGTGTGAGGTGGTAGCTCATTGTGGCTTTGATTTGCATTTCCCTGGTTGTTAGTTATGTTGAGCATATTTTCACGTTGGTCATTTGTATATCTTCTTTGGAAAGAACATCTATTCAAGTTGTCTGTCTAATTTGTTCTGTTTTGTTGAAATTGAGTTTTATGAACAGTTTATGTATTTTAGATATAAACCTCAAATCGAATACATCATTGGCAAATATATTTTCTCCTTTTCATTTTGTTGGTGCTTTTCTTTGCTATGAAAAGCTTTGTAGCTTGATGTAGTCCCATTTGTTCATTTTTTTATTTTGTTTTCCTTGCCTAAGAAGACATATACAAAAAAGTCTCACTAAGACTGATGTCAAAGTGTTATTGCCTGTGTTTTTCTAGGAATTTTATGGCGTTTGGTCTTACATTTCAGTCTTTAATCCACTTTGAGCTTATTTTGGAACATAAGATAAGAAAATTATATAGATTCATTCTTTAACATATAGCTCTTCAGTTTTCCAACACTGTGTATTTTTTTTTAATTTTTATTTTTTAGTTTGTTTTGCTTTACAATACTGTACTCATTTTGCCATACATTGGCATAAATCAGCCATAAGTGTACCTGAGTTCCCAATCCGGACCCCCCTCTTCCCCCTCCCTCCCCACACCATCCCTCCAGATCATCCCCGCCCATCAGTCCCAAGCCTTCTGCATCGAACCTAGACCGGCAATCCATTTCCCTTATGATATCATACGTATTACAATGCCATATTCCCAAATCCTCCCACCCTCTCCCTCTCCCACAGAGTCCAAAAGGCTGTTCTACACATCTGTGTCTATCTTGCTGTCTCGCGTACNCTCATTTTGCCATACATTGGCATAAATCAGCCATAAGTGTACCTGAGTTCCCAATCCGGACCCCCCTCTTCCCCCTCCCTCCCCACACCATCCCTCCAGATCATCCCCGCCCATCAGTCCCAAGCCTTCTGCATCGAACCTAGACCGGCAATCCATTTCCCTTATGATATCATACGTATTACAATGCCATATTCCCAAATCCTCCCACCCTCTCCCTCTCCCACAGAGTCCAAAAGGCTGTTCTACACATCTGTGTCTATCTTGCTGTCTCGCGTACATGTTTAACACCACCATCTTTCTAAATTCCATATATATGTGTCAGTATACTGTATTGGTGTTTTTCTTTCTGGCTCACTATTAAAGAGATGTCTTTTCCCCATTGTATATTCTTGCCTCCTTTGTTGTAGATTAATTGATCATATGAACATGGTTTTGTTTCTGGATTCTGTTCTGTACCACTCATTCATAGGTCTGTTTTTGTGCCAAAATCATACTATTTTGATTACTGTAATTCTATAGTATAGTTCCAAGTCTGGAAGTATGATATCTCCAGTTGTATTCTTCTTTCTCAAGAGTTCTTTGGCTATTCTGGGTCTTTTGTAGTTCCATACAAATTTTCAAAGAACTTGCTCCAGTCCTATATTTTGTTAAGGATCGCATTGAGTCTGTAGATTGTTTTAAATAGTATGGACATTTTAAGGATATTGATTCTACTAATCCATGAGCACAATATACCTTTCCATTTATTTGTGTTGTCTTGCATTTCTTTCCTCAAGTCTTATAGTCTTTGATTTTTCATCTCCTTGGTTAAATTTATTCCTAGGCTGCACAGTTTCTAAAGATACCATATTGGTTTCCTGATTCATTTCTTCCTCCAAGACTGGGCTGGGTACTCTAGTCTCTTCTGATGACCTATGCTTCAGATACATAACCTTTGTCAGTACAGTAAACATCCTCTCTGACTTTTTCTGATAACAATTTTCTCCATCCTTGGCTACCTTGCTCCAGAGAATTATTTGTTATCCAGCAAATGTACTGCATGATTCTCTCTCAGATAAATTGGAAGAAGAAAAAATATAATTGTTATTTTGAGATGTATCCTATCGCCCTCGGCACCCTCACCCTGAACAACTGTTCTTCCAGGGCATTGCCTGTAGCGTCTCTGTAAGCCTTCCTGTGTTCCTGCTTTCTTACTTGGCCTGATTCGTTAGGACCATGGAGAAGTCTGCACTGTCACTCATGGCATTCCTCTCACATCGTTAGAGAACAGCTCTGGGTGTCAGATGGTCTGTAGCAGCATTAGGAGAACAAGCCTCTGTTACACTTACTTTCCATCTGCACTCAAGTCAGGATTTATTCCCATGTGTTGGAAAGAATGCTTTCGGTGAACACCTATCTCTTCCTCCAAGGTTTCTATCATTTTGCCTTTACAGCAAAAGCCAGACCAATGTCCACCTCAACAAAACAACAAAAAAGGAATTATCTCATGTTTCAAAATCTAGATCAGTCCTTTGTAAGCTGATCTGCCCCATGTCTAATACATGTATTATATACATCTGTCCCACGTATAATAAGCCCTGCCTGCAAGATGCCTCGGAGAAGGCAATGGCACTCCACTCCAGTACTCTTGCCTGGAAAATCTCATGGACGGAGGAGCCTGGTGGGCTGCAGTCCATGGGGTCGCTAAGAGTCGGACATGACTGAGCGACTTCACTTTCACTTTTCAGTTTCATGCATTGGAGAAGGAAATGGCAACCCACTCCAGTGTTCTTGCCTGGAGAGTCCCAGGGATGGAGGAGCCTGGCGGGCTGCCGTCTATGGGGTCGCACAGAGTCGGACACGACTGAAGCGACTTAGCAGCAGCAGCAGCAAGATGCCTAGTGTGTATAACTTGACATGACCGCCAATAATTTTAATCCTTTCTGTGGCATAGTTTTACAAACTCCAAGCAAATTAAAAGAACTTTTCGACTGGCTTTTGCTTCAAAACAGTTCCAAAATATAGTTACCTAAAGCAACTACTTACAAACAAGGATTCTTCTGGGAAGTCTTTCTGATATGGTTCAAGCTCAGCTTGTCTCTGTTAGCCTAGCTTAGGTGCCTGTTAGTGAGTTGACTAGAGACTGGCTGGTACCCATGGCCTCACATATCTGCTATCAGCTGAGACAAAGAAGGGGCATATATCTTTCATCAGCCAGCAAGATAGCCTAGACTTATTCACATGATGGTGGACATAGAATTTCAAGAGCAGCAACAAGGGGAACCATAATGCACAAAGTTATTTGCAAGGTTCTGCTTACATCATATTTGTTACTTTTGTCCCATTGGCCAAAGCAAATGACAAAGTAGCCCAAACTCAAAGGACGAAGAAAGCTTCTACTTCAAAATGGAGGGATTCTTAAAGATATAGATACAAGGACAGGAAGCATCTGTAGCCATTTTTTGCATCTGCCATAAAAGGGCAGTCTCCAACCCAGGCTTCAGGCTTCCTTTTCAAAGCCTCAGGCTTCCTCAGGCTTTCCTTCCTTTCTGTCCACTCAGTGGACTCATTCCACCCCCACAGGACCCTTCAGAAGCCTGAGATATGTCCTATATCATCTCTAGTTCCCCAAATCTGCACTGGTGTCTATACCACAAAACGCCATTCTGTATGGCTTGGGATAAAAGACTATCATTTTTGTAAACAACTATATAAATGGTTTCCAAATCAGAAACTCAATAGTTAAAGTTTGAGTAGCATACCATTACTATGTGAATTTTTCAGAGCTGCAGTAATTAGCATATTGAGTTCTTTTAATTTCAATTACTCCTTAACTTCAAGTACTAGCATTTCTGTAATATTGTATAATTTACCCATAGAGAAACATCCTCATGTCTTATACCTGGCACTTCATTCTCTGCACTTTTCTTTACAGCTTCCAGATTGCAAGGTATACTAATACTTGTTAACATATACATTGTGGAAAATCTGGATTTGCGTTGTATAATATAGTTATTAGCCACATGTAGTTATTGAGTATTTCAAATATGGCTAGTTCAAATTTAGATGTGCTTTAATTTAAATATATCTATACTAAAATGCAGTATGTATATATACATACTGCATTTTTATGAGGTAGTATGAAGAAAAGAACATTAAATACAATGCTAATATCTTTCACATTGATTGCATATCAAAATGACTCTATTTTGAATATTTGGGTTAAATAAAATACATTATTGAAACTGATTTCAAATGTTTCTTTTTACTCTTTAAATGTAGCTACTGAAATTTATATATTTTGGCTCTCAGAATTTATTCTAGAAATTTACAGAAAAATAAAAGATAATAGGTTATATTAATATCAACCAAATTACATTCGAATATATTTGAGAACAAAGGACATTATGAAAAATAAAGAAGTTTATTACATAAAGAAAAGGGTCAGTTATCAAAAAGATACAAATTCTAAACATTTGTGCCCCTAATAATAGTGCTTTAAGATATATGAAGCAAAAATTAAAAGCTGCAGAAAATAATAGACAAACCTAAAAAGAGAATTTTGATACCCCTTCTTCCAATCATTGATAGAATAAATTAGACTGAAAATCAGCCAGGATAGAGAAGACTAGAAACATATTAGCAACCAACTTTATCTAACTGACATTTATAAGGAGTGCCACTCAGCAGCAAAACACACAGTCTTGACAAGAATACATGGAATATTGAGCAAGTGCCACATTCTAAGCCATAAAACATGTATCACTAAAGTTGATAAATCCAAGCCAGATTGGTCAGGAAGCCAAAAGGGAGAAGATATGAATTATCAGCATCCGGAACTAGCATCACTATAGATCCTACAGCCAATCAAAGAATAAGAAAGTCACAACTGTAGAAGTTAGAAAGGCAAAAAATACTGTATTTTGTGTGAATGTGGCAAGAACCCTCCTGCACAGTGAAGTATATTGATACTGCAACTTCTTTCCTGAGCATGTTTCCAAGAGAAAGCCTCAAGCAATTTCCTTTTTGCGTTTTTCTTGCTCCAGTTTTTGAATCTCCAGAGACAATTTCTGTAACTCCAGGGCCACCTTTGCCTCCCGGACACTCGGGAGACACGTTAGGAGTTTTTGGCCTTTCAAGACTGCCTCACAAATTTCAGCAGGTACCTGAAAGAGGAAACAAAAAGAATGATTGCAGAAAATTTCCTCATCCTTGTAAAGGGTGCCCTTCTTCAGGAAGTCTTATGGAATAAGGAAGACTGGAAAATGAAGAACCCCAGGACCGATGATGGACAGGAAACTCCAGAAAAATACTTTGGACCCTAGAAAAATATTTCCCTGAGAGTTCAGTCTGTGTCTGTTCTCAGATAATAATCAGCATCAGTGCCAAGCGTAGAGGAAGTATAAGCAGAAAGGAAATCCCCCCCAAAACAACTAGCATTTCAGTTCTGCTGACCAACCAGAAATGGAGCAAAATCACATAATTTATTGGAGGAAATACCAATGGCTAGATATCTGGTCAATAAGACTCTTTTGTTCACACACATGAGATGACCTACTGTAAGATGGAAAGAGCCAATAGACACCTTATAAATTCACCCCCACCCCAACTGAAGTGGACTTTTAGGACATATTATTTCTTTTTCTATTTTCTGAACCATCCCATTTCCCTTTATTTTGAGATGTCATATGACACAAAGTTCATTGGCTGTTACTCACCTTCTCACACTTGGGCACATCCGGACTCCAAGATTTGTTCTCTGAGCAAAAGATGTTCTGGGAACCAACCATCCTATAGCCAGGGTCACACCTGATGGTGACAGTTTCAGGGGTGACGTACTGATCCTTCTCCACAGACAGCTTTCCATTTGATATTTCTGGTTTGGGGCATAGAGCTGTAATCACGACACATTTTCTTAACACTGGGACTATCTCAAATACAACACATTTTAACACCAATAATATCATTTAAAAAGGATAAAACTATTGCTGAATTCTACCTTTCTTTTCTACACTACTGATACACTACTACTTCTACCAACACTGGCAAGTATTTATGGAGCTCTGGCTGGAATTGCCCATGTGCAAACACAAAATATACATCATTTAATGTAAGCTTTCAGCAACTCTGTGAGGGAGGCCCTATGGTTATCTCCACCTTAGAGATGAGGCAACTGAGACACAAAGAAGTTAAATACTTTGCCCCACATCACACAATTGCAGTGGCAGAGCAAAGTGAGAGCCTAGGGGTTTTTCTGAGCTGTTAACTTCTGCCCTATGGGACCTCTCTTCTTGCCTCAGTTTCCTCTTGTGTAAAAAAAAAAAATAGCACCAGTAACTCAGCTCCTGGAGTTATTATGAGTGAAATGATTTAAACAACCTTTAGGAACATTTTCCTTATCCTGCTATAATAGCCACTTATCCAATAAGGAGGTCAACCCCATCAGTCAACTCTCCCATGAAAAGTTCTGGCCTCTATAAGAATTTGAGGGTGCCATTTATTGGATATGTGGGAATTAAACCACAGTGGACCTCACTCAGGCTCAAACACATGCTCGTGACCACTCTACCTCTGGCTGGGAGGATGCGTTCTCTCAGAGTCACTTCTGAATTACTCCACAGTAGCTCTATCTTTTAGTGTTATTCTGCCTCCAGAGAACCTAGATTACCTTTACATTGAGGAGCCGGTGATGACCAACTGAAAACACTGCAGGAGATTCTAGCCTCTCCAACAAGAGTATATCCTTCCTGACATTCATACTCAACCTCAGTTCCCAATATCCTTTTTTTAATATATGTAAAGTTTCCATGTTTAACTTCAGGTGGTGAACTACAACCTTCAATGGTGAAAGAGAGAGAAGAGGTTTTTGTTGTTGTTGTTTAAACAAAGCAGCACATTCAACAAAGCAGCATCCAGCTAAATTGATCTACTGAAAGACTTTTATCCTTCCCAATCAATTTCATTGCCCATAAGATAACTGGAATAATTCACAAAGAAGGAGTGTGGTGGTGGTGGTTTAGTCGCTAAATCACGTCCAACTCTCGTGACTTCATGGACTGTAGCCTGCCCGGCTTCTTTGTTCATGGGATTCTCCAGGCAAGAATCTTGAGTGGGTTTCCATTTCCTTCTCCAGGGGATCTTCCCGACCCAAGGATTGAACCCGGGTCTCCAGCATTGCAGGCAGATTCTTTACCAACTGAGCTATGAAGGAAGCACCAAAGAAGGATTGTGTTCCTCTGTTACCATGTGGCTGGAAATTAAGGAAAGGAGGTATGTATAAGGGTATCTGAAGGAAAGAGAACTGATAAGTTTAAATACTTAGCAAAATATGTGTATAAGCATTTACAGTAAAATGTTAGGCAGTACTTGAAGCATTTAACAAATATGAACTCATTTAATTCTCCCAAACAGCCCTATGAGGTAGGCATTATTATTATTATTTTCATGGCATAGATGAGGAAACGCAGAGAAGTACAGTAACTTTCCCAAGGTCACACGAGGGAGGGACTGGGTCAGTGTAGCTCTGCTCCACGCAGATCATGGTCTTGGCAATACACTGCCCTCAGCAGAGAGAATGGGCTACTTGGGGACAGTGGAAGACTTTAAGTAATTAAAGCTTAGAGTCAGTCTTTTTTTTTTTTTTTTTAACTAAAGTTACTAAAGAAACATTTGTGATCAATCAAGAGACATTGTTCTGTGAAAACTTGTAGGGACTGTGCAAATCCAGAACACCTTACCACATCTGAGCCCATCAATCCCAAGAGTATTCTGTGTTTCTGTACCTTTTATAGAAGAGAATGTTAGAAAATGGTTTCTGAAATTAATTCCATAATGAGATAAGCATTAATCCATACAAAGACATTATATCAAATTTCACAAAGCCTTGGAGGATTTAGTTAATAATTTAAAAATATTAGTAAATACACATAATTTTAAGAAACAGACATTAGGTTTATAGGTACTTGGAAAGCTTTCATAATTTTGTGTCTTCTATAAATAAAAGATTAAAGCCATAGAGTAAACCTGGGTTCAGTGAATTTTCTACAGCACCTCACAGAAATCATAGAAATATTTCACTTACCAGATTTATCATAAAAGGATATAACTCAGGAACAGCCATATGGAAGAGATGCAAAGGGCAAAGTGTGTGAAAGGGGCACAGAGCTTCCATGCCATCTCCAGAAATGCCAGTTTTCCTGCACCTCTACATATTCACCAACCAGAAGCTCTCTAAGTCCCATCTTTTGGGGGGTTTATGGAAGCTTTATCACATAGGCATGGCTAATAAAAACATTGGTCATTAGCAATTGATTCAACCTCCAACCCCTGCCTTCTCACCAGAGGCAGCGGGTAAGACTGATAATTCCAACCCTCTAATATGATTAGCAACCAGTGCCCATCTTTGGGCTTACTCATGATTCAGCAGTCAAGAATCCACTTGCTATGCAGGAGACACAGGAGACATGAGTTCGATCCCTGGGTCGGGAAGATATCCTGGAGGAGAACATGGCAACCCACTCCAGTATTGCTGCCTGGAGAAACCCAGGAAAAGAGGAGCCTTGCAGGCTTCAATCCAAAGAGTCAAACATGACTGAAGTGACTTGAGCACCCATCTTTAGTTGGGCTTCCGAAATTAGTTCATTAGACCTTTCTCATCATCTTTACTTAGGATATTATCAGAATTTTGGGAGCTGTGAGCCAGGAACTTTGGACAAAGACCAAATACACATTTTCTGAATGACCAAATGACCAAAAAAAATTTTTTTTTCTTTCAAATCACATTATCACATTTGTGAATGTACCTGACCAACTCTGGCACAGAGTAATCTTTGGTTTCCCTGAACTACATTTCTTGTTAGCAATAACAGGTGTATCTATCTATGTCTTAAGCACTGTGTTAAGCACTTCACTTACAACGTTCCATTTAATTTTAAAAAAACAAAACCAAAAAGACCTACTTGAGTGTCATTTTCATCCTCGTTTACAGATGAAGGAACAGACTAACCTAATCAATAAAGCTTAAATAGAAAGACTAAGCAAATAAATCACACAATGAAGTACAAGTCTTCTAATCTGTTAAAGACATTCTATTTTCTGTCTCACTGGTTTGGCAGTTATATTGTGGGGTATGAGTGTGTGCATATCTGTGCTAACAGATTAGTAGATGGACAGATCTTTATTCTCCTTTTGCATCTTGAGGACAGGGAGTATTTCATACCTCTCCACACCACAGACACTTAGAATGTTCCTCTGAAAGGGGCAGTTCCCAAATAAATATTTGTGAGAAGGTGATGTTACCTATACAGGAAGTCTAGAGCTCAGGTATAGCCCTTCCTGAGGCTCACATGAAATAAATTTTTATTAACACAATAGACATAAGATTCTTGCACTAAACTCTATGGAGAATATTAAGGAGCACATTGAAGCCTTGTTAAAATAGTGAGGATGGGCATATAAATAGTTAAGTCAAAATAGCAGGCAGAGTATGGTATTTGTCAAAAGAAAGCAGAAAATATGTATTATAAGAAGAGGGAGAGAGAATTCCATGCATTAACTATGCCAGGAAAATGCTTCCTAGGGGCAGGACTTGGAATTGGATAGTTAGCTCCATTGACGAGGCATTTTATATTGAGGGGGAATTATGTTAGCAAGAATGAGAGGGAGCAAATCACATGGGAATATTTATGGTTAGTTAATAGGCTAGTTTGACTAGAGAATCACATAGGGGAGAAGTGTGAGAGGTAGGCTATGAAGTTGGGTGACAAGTTTAAAACAATAGGCTGGGTAAAGGCATAATTCCATAAACAATGGTGGAATTAAGAAAATGAAAAGGAACCAGCTTATTCAAAAGATAAATGAATAGCTCACAGACTTCTAGACCAATGATATATGGCCTTTCTTTACTGACTTACCCAACAGAAATAGAAATTCAAAGATGAATGTGGAAGGTTGGTAGAATAAATACACCACACACAGAAACACACACACACATGCACGAAACAGAATCTATTACTTGCTAAATAAGTTAAAAAAAATCATCAAGTCCAATTCCTAGCCAAACACTTGAAGAAGTTTATAATCCTATATTGACTTTTTCAGCCTTCTCTCAATTATTTTCATCTTTTTGCAGAAGAAGCCTCCAAAATAATACCACCATATCCTCTTAAGAAATTAACTTAGACAAAAGAAAAATCGTATAAGAAAAAAAAAAGGATCTATACATTAAAAGAAACTCAAGAGGAGTATGAATCAATTGTGATGTGTAGACCTTACTTGGATTCTAATTTGAATAAATAAAGTTACGAAAACATTTATAAATAAGACAATCAGGAAAATTTGAAAACTAGATACTTGATATCATGTAATTATTACTTAATTTTACATATGATAATGGTTTATCATAGCTTTTAAGAAAAAATGCCTACCTTTTAGCGATACATGCTAAAATATTCAGAAGTAATATCCAAGATTTCCTTTTTTTTTTTTTTTCAACTCAGGTGTATATGAGTTCCCAATCTTGAACCCCCCCCCAACAAGATTTCCTTCTAAATAGCTTGTGAAAGTGAAAGTGAAGTCGCTCAGCCGTGTCCGACTCTTTGTGACCCCATGGACTGTAGCCTATCAGGCTCCTTTGTCCATGGGATTTTCCAGGCTATAGTGCTGGAGCGGATTGCCATTTCCTTCTCCAATAGCTTAGACTAAATAGCTTAGACTGGGCAAAATGGATGTGGATATGGTTAAAACAAGAATGGTCATGAGTTGATAATTGCTGAATCTGAGCAATAAGTATTTGAAGCTTTGTACATATTTTAAGTCATCAATAGGAAAAAAAGAAATCACATTTTCTGATTTAAAAAATCACCTTTAATGCACAGATTGCATTTATATAAAGCACAACTAAATGCCCTAGTCACATTTCTCCATAGAGTCCTACAAGTACTATCAAATCTTCTCAATGCTGATTAATTTATAAACATTACCAAACTGCAAAAAATGAAACTTTACATATATAAAATGTCATTTACAGATAGCTTTTTAATATATAACTTATGACTTAAGATTCTAGTTAATTTTCTCAGAATTAGTGGTAAAAGTTACAATTTCAATTTTGCTTAAGAGATGGTAATAACATCCCAATGGATTAGAAACAAAAATTATCTCTGAGGGTAATAAACTAATTTAAAAATTAAGAAATTACAAGCATTTGTGAGTTCATATTTATGTATAATTATGAAAGTAATTGGAGAAGGAAATGGCAACCCACTCCAGTGTTCTTGCCTAGAGAATCCCAGGGACGGGGGAGCCTGGTGGGCTGCCATCTATGGGGTCACACAGAGTCGGACACGGCTGAAGCGACTTAGCAGCAGCAGCAACAAGAAAGTAATATTATTTGCAGTTTATTCTTTTTTTAATTGAAACATAATCGACCTCAATATTATGTTCAATCTAGGTGTACAACACATTTATCTTATAAAACGCATGCATGTTCTATTGCTCAATCATGTCCAACTCTTTGTGACTCCATGGACTACACTCCATGTAGTTCACTAGGCTCCTCTGTCCATGGGATTCCCCAGGCATGAATACTGGAGTGGGTTGCCATTTCCTTCTCCAGGGGATCTTCCTGACCCAGGGATGGAACCTGCATCTTCTGCATTGCAGGCAGATTCTTTACCATCTGAACCAGCAGGGAAGCCCTTTATAAATGCTCACCATGATAATCTAGTTACTATCTGTCATCATACAAGGCTATTACAATACCATTGACCATGTTCCCCATGCTGTTCATTTTATTCCCACAATTCATTATCTGTTTACTGGAGCAGACCCCTAGGAATTCATACAAAACAGCTGTTTCTCTAATAATAATAATAATATAAACATAAAAGTACTAAAAATACATTTTGAAAATATTTGGGGATTCAGTTGTTCCATTAATAAAATAGAAGTTAATAAACAATTTTTTATAATATTGGTTAAAGCAATTTCTTAGTCGAAATTGACATTAGTAAAACAAGTTATTATACCTCCCACAAAGTAATATAAAACATTTCAATTTGATCCTACTTTTATAATTCCTAATATGGAATGAATATATTTGCAATTGATTGGTTTAACTACCTCCTTGCCATTAATTGAACACTTTTCTAATTGCTTTTCTGGGACCTGAGAATCCGCAGCTATTTTACTCACCTTGTAAGCTGTCAGGGCAGAGGAGCACAGTCAGAATCCCAAGGAGGTACAGAACTGGGGACTTTCTCCTTGACACAGGCTTCATGGTAAGTGTTGACAACTGTGACCAACGGAAGCTCAAAGATCACAGGTTGCACTTGAAAACATCTGGAAGGAAGAGAGTGAACTAGCAGCAGCACTCTCCAAATGAGTTCAGCTGCTCAATAGCCAGCAAAACCCCAACGTAAAAAGAAATACTGGACAAAACTCTGAACTGAGAGCTTCTTCCTCCTCAGTTAGGGAGAAACTGAGTGGAACAGGACAGAATTAGGCCTTTTGCAATCAACTGAGTCAAAGGGCACGAGAAAACTCAATATTATCATGAAGATCTGATGCCGCAAGCAAGTGGGACTTTTTAGAGTATTTAGAACTCTGAGAGTATTTAGAAACCATAACCCCAATCTTTTTTTTTTTTTTTTTTTTTTTGTGCTAGGACTGGAAATTGCTCTCTTGAAATGTAAATGATTAATTTTTGAGTGACAAAGTAAATAAGGGATTTTTTTTTTTAAAGCACTTTGGTTCAGAGTAGAATTCTCCGCAATTCTCAAAGCAAAACTTGAGTTAGTTCAAGCTGAAGCATTAAGTCCAGGGGAGCTTGGATACTAGTGTGAGAGGAAGCCATTCCTGAAAAGCACTAACTATTAGGAAAAGTTGTGACTTTGATTATTAGCTTGGACTGCCTACAGCAGGACGAAATTTAAAAAAAACAGAACCTGTTGGAGAAAGTTGTTTCCTTCCTGAAGTTCTAAAGCCCACTGGGGAAAGACAAGCATGAAAAGAGTCAGGAATATAAATGGGCCTGAAAATATGACTCTTCCAAAGAAAGGCAATGCCAAAAAATGCTCAGACTACCACACAATTGCACTCATCTCATGCGCTAGGAAAACAATGCTCAAAATTCTCCAAGCCAGTCTTCAGCAGTACATGAACTATGAACTTCCAGATATTCAAGCTGGATTTAGAAAATGCAGAGGAACCAGAGATCAATTGCCAACATCTGTTGTATCACCAAAAAAGCAAGAGAGTTCCAGAAAAACATTAACTTCCACTTTATTGACTATGCCAAAGCCTTTGACTGTGTAGACCAAAACAAACTCTGGAACATTCTTAAAGAGCTGGGAATACCAGATCACCTGAGCTGCCTCCTGAGAAATATGTATGCAAGTCAGGAAGCAACAGTTAGAACTGGACATGGAACAACAGAATGGTTCCAAATAGGAAAATAAGTACATCGAGGCGGTATATTGTCACCCTGCTTATTTAACTTATATGCAGAGTACATCATGAGAAATGCTGAGCTGGATGAAATACAAGCTGGAACCAAGATTGCCAGGAGAAATATCAATCACCTCAGATATGCAGATAACACCACCCTTATGGCAGAAAGTGAAGAAATAAAGCGCCTCTTGATGAAAGTGAAAGACGAGAGTGAAAAAATTGGCTTAAAACTCAACATTCAGAAAACTAAGTTCATGGCACCTGGTCCCCTAACTTCATAGCAAATAGATGGAGAAACAGTGACAGAACTGTGGAAAATTCTGAAAGAGATGGNGTGAAGAAATAAAGCGCCTCTTGATGAAAGTGAAAGACGAGAGTGAAAAAATTGGCTTAAAACTCAACATTCAGAAAACTAAGTTCATGGCACCTGGTCCCCTAACTTCATAGCAAATAGATGGAGAAACAGTGACAGAACTGTGGAAAATTCTGAAAGAGATGGGAATATCAGACCACCTGACCTGCCTCCTGAGAAATATGTATGCAGGTCAGGAAGCAACAGTTTGAACTGGACATGGAACAACAGACTCGTTCTAAATAGGAAAAGGAGTACGTCAAGGCTGTATATTGTCATNTGGAAGAAACTGAATGGTATCAGAGAGGATACCAATAAACATTGACGCTTGGAGAGTCTGCTGAATGTATTATGGTAAAACTAAGCAGTTGAAACAAGGATAGTAGTTCATATCTTTTTTCTGCAACAGTACAGAGGCAGAATTGTATTCAGATTGGTCAGCAGCTTGTCCAAAGTGGTTATCAGGCCCCTTCCTCTGTTGCTCCAACATCTCCAAGCATCTTGTCCCCACGAGCATGATGGAAGTTCATTCACCAGCACCCTGTCAGCATTTCAGCCCTCAGAGTGTGAAAGAGAAAGTGGAAAGTAAGCAGCTTCCTTCTCAGGGAAGTGAGTAGGAAGCCGCACCCAGTGGGAGGTTGTTCCAAGGGAAGTTTGGCTGAGGAGCCATTTGCTCTGCTAATATCTAAAAGGGTAAGAGTAGTTCTGTTATTTACAGGAGGCAGGAAAGGCTACAAAACAACACCTCCATTATGCCCCCAACAAGAAAAAAAAATAGCCCACTGCCTAATTTCCCCATGGACCTAGAACCTAAATCAGTTTTTGAGGGCCTCACCCTTGAAAATGAACATACAATCCAAAATTATCATCAACAGATATTTGTAATGAATAGAAATTCCAAAGAAACTGTTATTAGTATTCTCTGAACTATGTGAGTAACC
The DNA here is from genome assembly GCA_006410615.1 of Neotragus moschatus. Taxonomy (NCBI): domain Eukaryota; kingdom Metazoa; phylum Chordata; class Mammalia; order Artiodactyla; family Bovidae; genus Neotragus; species Neotragus moschatus. The sequence goes on along the minus strand of SJYA01002195.1, from coordinate 193,081 downwards.
TGCACATATCTAAAGAACAGAATGCTTTTTAAAATGCTGTGATCGTTTTATAAAATCAATAAAATTATTAAAGTATAACATCAAGGAAATATCCCCAAAGACCATGGGGGAGGGATGAGTCAGAGATGATGGTATAGGAGAAAATTGGCATGTGGTCCCATCACTTCATGGGAAATAGATGGGGAAACAGTGGAAACAGTATCAGACTTTATTTTTCTGGGCTCCAAAATCACTGCAGATGGTGACTGCAGCCATGAAATCAAAAGACACTTACTCCTTGGAAGAAAAGTTATGAGCAACCTAGATAGCATATTCAAAAGCAGAGATATTACTTTGCCGACTAAGGTCCGTCTAGTCAAGGCTATGGTTTTTCCAGTAGTCATGTATGGATGTGAGAGGTGGACTGTGAAGAAAGCTGAGCACCGAAGAATTGATGCTTTTGAACTGAGATGTTGGAGAAGACTCTTGAGAGTCCCTTGGACTGCAAGGAGATCCAACCAGTCCATTTTGAAGGAGATCAGTCCTGGGATTTCTTTGGAAGAAATGATGCTGAAGCTGGAGCTCCAGTACTTTGGTCACCTCATGCGAAGAGTTGACTCATTGGAAAAAGTCTGATGCTGGGAGGGATTGGGGGCAGGAGGAGAAGGGGATGACAGAGGATGAGATGGCTGGATGGCATCACTGACTTGATGGGCGTGAGTCTGAGTGAACTCCGGGAGTTGGTGATGGACAGGGAGGCCTGGTGTGCTGCAATTCATGGGGTCGCAAAGAGTCAGACACGACTGAGCGACTGAACTGAACTGAACTGTACATATATCTAGAGGAAATCATAATTCAAAAAGACTAATTCACCCCAATATTCATTGTTGCACTGTTCACAATAACCAAGACATGGAATCAGACTAAATATCCATTCACAGATGAATTGATAAAGATATGGTATATTTGTATAACGGAATAGTACACAGCCATAGAAAAATGAAATAGTACCATTTGTAGCAACATGGATGGACTTAGAGATTATAATACTAAGTGAAATAAGCCAGACAGAAAAAGATAAATACCATATGATATCACTTATATGGGGAATCTGAAAAAGATTTATACAAATTAACTCATAAGCAGAACAAAAAGAGACCCACAGACATAGAAAGCAAATTTATGGTTACCAAAGGAGAAAGAGGGGTGAGGGATAAATTAGGAGTCTGAGATTAACATATACATACTACTATATATAACTCAGACTTAAATTGAATAAAGTAAGGAAAACCACTAGACCAATTAAGTATGACTTAAATCAAATCCCATATGATTACACAGTGGAAGTGACAAATAGATTCAAGGGACTAGATCTGATAGAATGCCTGAAGAACTATGGATGGAGGTTTGCAACATTGTACAGGAGGCTTTGATCAAGACCATCCCCAAGAAAAAGAAATACAAAAAGGCAAAATGGTTGTCTGAGGAGGCCTTATGAATGCTGAGAAAAGAAGAGAAGCAAAAGGCAAAGGAGAAAAGGAAAGATATACTCACCTGAATCNGAAGAACTATGGATGGAGGTTTGCAACATTGTACAGGAGGCTTTGATCAAGACCATCCCCAAGAAAAAGAAATACAAAAAGGCAAAATGGTTGTCTGAGGAGGCCTTATGAATGCTGAGAAAAGAAGAGAAGCAAAAGGCAAAGGAGAAAAGGAAAGATATACTCACCTGAATCCAGAGTTCCAGAGAAAAGCAAGGAGAGATAAGAAAGCCTTCCTCAGTGATCAGTGCAAAGAAATAGAGGAAAACAACAGAATGGCAAAGACTAGAGATCTCTTCAAGAAAACCAGAGATACAAAGGGAACATTTCATGCAAAAATGGACAAAATAAAAGACAGAAACAGAAGCATAAGGCATTAAGAAGAAGTGGCAAGAACACAGAGAACTTATGAAAAAGATCTTAATGACCCAGATAACCACGACGGTGTGATCACTCATCTAGAGCCAGACATCCTGGAATGTGAAGTCAAGTGGGCCTTCAAAAGAATCACTATGAACAAAGCTAGTGGAGGTGATGGAATTCCAGCTGAGCTATTTCAGGTCCTAAAAGATGATGCTGTAAAAGGGCTGCACTCAAAATGCCAGCAAATTTGGAAAACTCGGCAGTGGCCACAGGACTGGAAAAGTTCAGTTATCATTCCAATCCCAAAGAAAGGCAATGCCAAAGAATGCTCCAACTACCACACAATTGCACTCATCTCACATGCTAGCAAAGTAATACTCAAAATTCTCTAAGAAAGGTTTCAACAGTAGGTGAACTGAGAATTTTCAGATGTTCAAGCTGGATTTAGGAAAGAGAGAGGAACCAGAGATCAAACTGGCAACATCCATCAGATCATAGAAAAAGCAAGAGAATTCCAGAAAAACATCTACTTCTGCTTCATTGACTACACCAAAGCCTTTGACTGTGTGGATCACAGCAAACTGGAAAATCCTTCAAGAGATGGGAATACCTTATCTGTCTTCTGCGAAATCTGCATCCAGGTCAAGAAGCAACAATTAGAACCCGACATGGAACAACAGACCGGTTCAAAATTGGGAAAGGAGAATCTTAAAGCTATATGTTGTCACCCTGCCTATTTAACTTCTATGCAGAGCATATCATGCAAAATGCCAGTCTGGATGAAGCACAAGCTGGAATCAAGATTGTCGGGAGAAATATCAATAACCTCAAATATGCAGATGACATATCCTTATGGGAGAAAGTAAAGAGGAACTAAACAGCCTCTTGCTGAAAGTGAAAGAGGAGAGTGAAAAAGCTGGTTCAACATTCAAAAAGCTAAGATCATGGCATCTGGTCCCATCACTTCACAGCAAGTAGATGGGGGAACAATGGAAACAGTGACAGACTTNGGGAGAAAGTAAAGAGGAACTAAACAGCCTCTTGCTGAAAGTGAAAGTGGAGAGTGAAAAAGTTGACTTAAGGTTCAACATTCGGAAAACGAAGATCATGGCATGTGGTCCCATCACTTCATGGGAAATAGATGGGGAAACAGTGGAAACAGTGACAGACTTTATTTTCCTGGACTCCAAAGTCAGTGCAGATGGTGACTGCAGCCATGAAATTAAAAGACACTTGCCCCTTGGAAGAAAAGCTATGACCAACCTGGACAGCATATTAAAAAACAGAGGCATTACTTTTCAGACAAAAGTCTGTCTAGTCAAAGCTGTGGTTTTTCTAGTAGTCATGTATGGATGTGAGAGTTGGACTATAAAGAAAGCTGAGCGCTGAAGAATTGATGCTTTTGAACTGTGGTGTTGGAGAAGACTCTTGACAGTCCCTTGGACACCAAGGAGAACACACTAGTCAATCCTAAAGGAAATCAGTCCTGAATATTCATTGGAAGGACTGATGCTGAAGCTGAAGCTCGAATAGTTCAGCCACACGATGCCAAGAAGTGACTCCCTGGAAAAGACCCTGATGCTGGGAAAGATTGAAGGCAGGAGGAGAAGGGGATGAGAAAGAATGAGATGATTGAATGGCATCACTGACTCAATGGACATGAGTCTGAGCAAGCTCTGGGAGTTGGTAATGGACGGGGAAGCCTGGCATGCCGCAGTCCATGCCGTTGCAAAGAGTCGGACAGGACTGAGTGACTGAACTAAAGTGATACATAAAATAGAAAACCAAGAAGGACATATTGTGTGGCACAGGAAACTATATTCAGTATTTTTTAACAACCTATAAAGGAAAAGAAACTGACATAGAGAAATACATATCTGTATAGATAGAAACAGATATAGATATATATATATTTATGTGTGTATATATATATATGTGTGTGTGTGTGTGTGTGTGTATAACTGAATCACTTTGCTACACACCTGAAATTAACAAAACATTGTAAAGCAGCTATATTTCAACTCGTTTTTTAAAAACCCCTCAAATCTCAATCATCAGGAGTAGGTTCTCAGTTTTGTTCCGTACATGTTCAGAAGGCACTCAGCATAGTGTAGGTCCTGTTAGCAACAACAATGATCCCCTCAAACTTGCTGCCTCTTTAGGCTGTCCTCCCTTCCCCATCTCACCACCTTTCTCTCACAGTGTTTTCCTGGATCAGAAACTAGACACTCACAAGTCTGTAACTCACGAGAACCAAAATACATATCAGCCAAAATCATTCCTAGTAGCAGGAGCAGGTGACAGCTTTTAAGAAAATGAATAAATACCTTCTCTATTAAGTAGGTTTCTCTAACCATTCAAGATCCTTTGTAGCATCGAAGGGTTAGGAAAAGCCTGCTATACAACTTATTGGTTACACTTGAAAAAGTGAAACCAATGAGGCCACCATTCCCCATAGAGTTCTATGTACAAAAGAGACAGGACAAGGAGCCAAGATATGAGTGGGAGAGGACGCAAGAGTTGAGAAAAGTGATAAATGCAAAGAATAAAAGCCTCCAAATACCCCAAGATATAAGGGTGATTGACACAGGGCGTCTTCTCATGTGGTGGGTGGTTGCTCGAGCCATTTTAACACTTCTAATGGGACCAATCATTTTGAGGATTTGGGAGCACAAAGGTGGCTGCCAGGTGAGATTCCACTTACCAGGCTTTCAGAGTCTGTTCCTGAGGAAAGGGTCAGGAGACCAAGACAAACAGGAATCCCCTTCCTGTAAGGCAAAAGCCAAGAAGGAGCATGACTGAGGCAGAGGCCAAGTGCATGGGGGCTCACAAAAGGACCTGATGGCCTCAAAGTGCAGACAGCGGACAAGAATTTTGGTGTGTGTTGATGTTGAGTTAAATATTGAGCTCCTGAGTAACCTATAAATATGGAACTGTGGAGTAAAGGAAATCCATGGAAATGTACTGTTATGAACCCAAGTCCCTATGTCCAAGATCCCGACAGTAAAATAAACATATCAATTTCATGTATGTGTGTGTTCACAGACCTTATTTTACAAAATTAAACACAAAGACAAAGTGATGTTGGATATGCTAATTTTTTAATTTAAAAATGTGTACACTGTGTCCAGAAAAGCGAAAACATGAGTCAGAAAATCATCAATAACTCCACAATCTCAAAACACTAAATATTGACAAAATTATCCTTTCTAGATAATTATTAACACAATTACTGGTGTAAAAGAGATGGTAAAGGTGATTAACTGAGGTGATCCATATTGGAACGAAGGCAGCAAGAAACGTTTTCTTCTCTCTCATGAGAAGCATTACAGTGATTACCACTCAGGGGCATCCTTTGGCTTCTCTATCTGAAGCTCCAGGAGTGCAATCTCCAGGGACAGCTTGTACACTTCCAGGGCCAGCTTCACCTCCTCTGGCCTTGAAAGGCACTGCAAGAGTCTCCTGCCTGTGACTACTTGCTCACAGCCTTCAGGATACTCCTAAAGGAGAGACACACGATGAGTATGCTTGAAGGACTTCTCTCCCGATTGTCAGGGGGCACAGCTCATGTAGAAACAGGCAGGGTTACAGATTCAGGACCAGGACACTCCCCAGGGCTCGTGGGGGAGCAGGAAAACCAGAAACACCTTGTTTCCCACCATCATCTTCCCGAGAGGAATATAACTCTGCTCTGAGACAGCCTCCCAGAAAGCTTCTGTGGGAACAGACACTACTTCTGACCATCCAGAAATGGGGCAAGAGTATATCAAATCCTCCAGAAAAGTTGCCAGTCAGTACTACCAGGTCTGAGACCCTCCACTCCAAAGGGGCTCAGTTCTCCCTGATCACAAGTGAAAGCAGGAAACTTTGCATCTCCTATCTGACCAGAAGGCTCCAAAGCAGAAATGAGCGTGCCTTTGAATGAATGAATCTTGACAAGTCAGGTATCACTTTTGCTGGCAGGACAGTGCTTTGGGGTTTAACAAAACAAAAATTACCTCAAATTGTGTGACTTACCCACTTACACTTGGGTACCTCTGGGTACCAGGTTCTGTCCTCTGAGCAAGTGATATTTTCAGAACCAACCAGACTATAGCCAGACTCACAGTGGATAGTAATTCTTTCAGGTTCAACATACCTAACCTTCTCCACAGATAACCTTCCATATTCTATCTCTGGTTTCAGACACAATACTGTAACGGAAACATAATTTTAGGGAATCCACAAGTCTAAGAAAAAACATGCAAGTCTAGGGTACAAAGAATGAACTGTATTTAAGTGTTGTTAATTGTTTTACCTTTTTTTAAACTTGAGAAGAAAAATAATATTCATTAGCATATTTATTGAGCATTGGGATAGTACTTTATCAGACGTTGGGGTAGATCTTTATGTGATCATCTTATTTAAGTCTCACTATTTTATCTAAGAGAAAGTGAGATACAGAGAGGTTAAGTGACTTGCTGAAGGATATATAACAATTTTAAATACCCTGACAGAATATAAAATAGGCATATGACCCCAAATCTTATCAAATCAGCTGTCTCTTGTATCCTGATTCCTGTAAGACAATCTGTTAAGTTCAGTCACTCATNACTTGGGTACCTCTGGGTACCAGGTTCTGTCCTCTGAGCAAGTGATATTTTCAGAACCAACCAGACTATAGCCAGACTCACAGTGGATAGTAATTCTTTCAGGTTCAACATACCTAACCTTCTCCACAGATAACCTTCCATATTCTATCTCTGGTTTCAGACACAATACTGTAACGGAAACATAATTTTAGGGAATCCACAAGTCTAAGAAAAAACATGCAAGTCTAGGGTACAAAGAATGAACTGTATTTAAGTGTTGTTAATTGTTTTACCTTTTTTTAAACTTGAGAAGAAAAATAATATTCATTAGCATATTTATTGAGCATTGGGATAGTACTTTATCAGACGTTGGGGTAGATCTTTATGTGATCATCTTATTTAAGTCTCACTATTTTATCTAAGAGAAAGTGAGATACAGAGAGGTTAAGTGACTTGCTGAAGGATATATAACAATTTTAAATACCCTGACAGAATATAAAATAGGCATATGACCCCAAATCTTATCAAATCAGCTGTCTCTTGTATCCTGATTCCTGTAAGACAATCTGTTAAGTTCAGTCACTCATTCACGTCTGACTCTTTGCGACCCCATGAATCACAGCACGCCAGGCCTCCCTGTCCATCACCAACTCCCAGAGTTTACTCAAACTCATGTCCATCGAGTGGGTAATGCCATCCAGCCATCTCATCTTCTGTCATCCCCTTCTCCTCCTGCCCCTAATCCCTCCCAGCATCAGGGTGAGGTGGCCAAAGTATTGGAGTCTCAGCTTTAGCACCAGTCCTTCCAATGAACACCCAGGACTGATCTCCTTTGGAATGGACTGGTTGGATCTTCTTGTAGTCCAAGAGAATCCCAAGAGTCTTCTCCAACACCTTCACAGTTCAAAAGCATCAGATCTTTAGCACTCAGCTTTCTCAACAGTCCAACTCTCACATCCATACATGACCACTGGAAAAACCATAGCCTTGACTAGAGATGGACCTTTGTTGGCAAAGTAATGTCTCTGCTTTTTAATACGCTGTCGAGCTTGGTCATAACTTTCCTTCCAAGGAGTTAGCGTCTTTTAATTTCATGGCTGCAGTCATCATCTGCAGTGATTTTGGAGCCCCCAAAAGTAAAGTCTGACACTGTTTCCACTGTTTCCCCATCTATTTGTCATGAAGTGATGGGACCAGATGCCATCATCTTCGTTTTCTGAATGTTGAGCTTTAAGTCAACTTTTTCACTTTCTTCTTTCACTTTCATCAAGAGGCTTTTTAGTTCCTCTTCACTTTCTCCTATAAGAGTGGGGTCATCTGCATATCTGAGGTTATTGATATTTCTCCCGACAGTCTTGATTCCAGCTTGTGCTTCTTCCAGCCCAGCGTTTCTCATGATGTACTCTGCATATAAATTGAATAATCAGGGTGACAATATACAGCCTTGATTTTTTATCTACTGTAAAACAATAGATAAAAAATTTTCCCTCTTGCTTATTATTCTCCTGTGTGCAAAGGAGACGATAGTGGCAAATCATCCCTGAAGTTGTTGATGACGAAATGATAGTAAACCTGTGTGCATGCAATAATCAGACCTCATTTTGACCTCTTGTCCCCATAACAGCTAGAAAATTAGGAGTCCCTCAACACACAGCTACATTGTGAGCAGCGGGTGCCCTGCATTGGCTCTGATGGAAATACTTGTGATTTCACAATGCTTGGCATTAGTCCACCAGGGCTTACATTCTCGACCAACTTTTCATGAAAGTTTTGCTACAGGCCACAGCTACACTCAGATAGAATGTACCATCTGTAGATTATTTCTGGAATTATACAAGAAGCTGGGACATTGAGCTGCCTCATAAGGCTGAATTTTGTACCTTGGAGAAAGAAGGGGAGATTAATGTTCTTTTCTCTGTGCTTTCTGCTTTGGATACCATCAGACTATAGTGATTATTTTCAATAAATCAGATCAAATGGTTTTATTGCTACCTCTCACAGGGAAAAAACTGTGCTCTCAATCCTTTGATGATAGCCCCACCCCTGCCCCCTAAAAAAAAGAGGGAGTCAGAGTTACTTTTACACTGAGGGGATGCAGGTGACAAGCCTGAAAAAGCACAGGAGAGTCTGTTCGCTCCAACCAGGATGTACCCTTCATCACATTCGTATACAGCTTAGTGTTCAAATGCAAAGAGTTTAGAGACTATTTTATGTCGTCCATGGGCAATGACAGGAGGGGATTGACAATCTTGAGGTGAGACATAAAAGTGAAAGAAGGTCAGTGTGTAGAGCACATATCATTACACATCTTAGAACCTGTGTGGTTCAAAGGAGGCTTCCGTCTGTCTTTCTGTCTTCTCTACCCATTCAGTCACTTAGCCAAACACAGAACTCGAGTTGCCTTCATGAAGGCCTCAGGCTGGGGAACCATAGAAAGCTTACAATGGACTGACAAGCACTTAGGATTTGCTTCATTTTTTTGAAAATTCACTAAACTTGACACTATTTAGGAGCCACTCTGGCAGGAAGACGGAATTCAGTCAAAGTCACACTGCACTGGTGTCACGCTCCACTGCTTTTGTGCTAAATGCAGAGATGTATATCTGGGAGAAACCAACACTGCAAGATAAATCTGCAAGCTCGGACTCATTTCTCCCAATAAGACCAGTCCATCTTTCCCCCAGGAATATACTCACTGTCCTCTAAAATATTTCAAAAAGAGCTTATAAATGATGGCCTGTATGTTGGAACAATAGACATGATACGGTACTGAGCATCTGTGTGGAAGGGAACACTGTCAGGACCCACAAACACTGCATGAGAAGTTTAAATAAAATATGTCATTGGAAATGCCTTCCCTGGTGGTTCAGACCATAAAGAATCTGCCTGCAGTGAGAGAGACCTGGGTTTGATCCCTGGATCAGGGAGATCCTCTGGGGAAGGGAATGGCAACCCACCCCAGTATACTTGCCTGGAGAATCCATGGATAAAGAAGCCTGGTGGGCTTCCTGGTGGGGTCTCAGAGAGTCAGTCACGGCTGAGCAACTAACACTTGGCACTTTTGGAAACATCAATAAAATATTAAGCTGATGGACGACAGTATCTACAGTACTATCCTAAGATGCCTTCTGAGGCATGGAAAATGTGATGCCAACAATGAGGTTCAAAGGCTGGAGCTGCTGTGGCAAGTGGTAGAGAGAGTGATTAAGTGATTCAGAAGAGTGAGTAAGCTGGAGTGGATGTGCCACACACATGCAGGAAACTGCACCAAGTGATTCTGTTGTCTGGGAAGACCTGGAAGATACATTGACCAAGGACAGAAGGAATATCATAATGAGAGGAGCACTGTATCAGAGCCCAGAGCTGATGATGGGAAGACTGCTGAAGAACAAGTTTCACCCTTAGCAGTCACAGTCTGAGAGGTGCTCATAGGCTTTAGAAGCTAAGTAATTATAATCACCATAAGGAGTGGCAAGTTGGAGATACAACCAGACTGAGATGAGGACGACGGTTAATAGAACATGACATTCCTAAGGGTGAAAACAGATGAGCAGCCAGCTAGATACTACTCAATCTGTACCATGGAAAGAAAGAAAGGGTGGATGATCAGGAGGCTGACGTCCTTTGGTCCATTAAAAAGTTATAATATGTTGTTCAGTTTCTATGCTGTGGTTAGTTACTCAGTCATGTCTGACTCTCTGAAACTCCATGGACTGTAGCCCACCAAGCCCCTCTGTCCATGGAATTCTCCAAGCAAGAATACTGGAGTGGGTTGCCATGCCCTCCTACAAGGGATCTTTCCAACCCAGGGATCGAACCAAGGTCTCTACATTGCAGGCAGATTCTTTACCATCTGAGACACCAGGGAAGCCCGCTGAGTTTTTGTACCTGTGCTATTGATATTGTCAGGTCTGGAGATCACTTACTGAAGAAAAAATGTCCAAGAGTAAGGATACAACACCTTGAGACATGTGCACAGTAATAGTTCCCAGTCTTCCCAGAGGACCCATGTCTATTTTCATAGGCAACTGTGCACAAATGAGAGGTGCACAATAATCCAAGAATTACTGAAAATGGACCTTGAGTTGACATGGATACCTGGAACCATCAAGGCTCCCTTATTAAACCACTTGCTGGGCATTTCCATTATCTTTGAAAGTGTAAGCTGGATAGACAAAATTGGTCATTGGCACAATCCCATACGGGGGTCCTTGGCCTATGGGCTAAGACCATTCTATCCAAGAAGACAAGTAGAAGTCACTGATATGACCTAAACCCTCCCCTTGGAGGCAAAGAAGATAAGTTCTTTTAAACATTATGTACTAACAGTTGGGGGAAAGGGGAAATATGTGCCTCTCTTGAAGAATTAAAGATGCAATAGTGGTCATCATATCCCCGTGTACTTCATAAGTCTGTCTACTATGAAAAATTAGGATTCTGGAGAATTACAGTAGACTACTAAAAATGCAACAGCATTTCAGCCACTGTACCATACGTGGTATCTTTGCTGGAGCAGATTAACATGCTTTTTGATAAGTGAGGCCACTGATTTGGCACAGGCCTTCTTTTTCATCCCTATCAGAAGAGCATCGCAAGCAGTTTGCATACGTATGGAAAGGTCAAGATCATCCATCTGCATTTTTAGTCCTTGGCTGTGATAACACTTCTGTCCCTGTCATAACAGAGTCTGAAAATATCATAGCCATGCAGGCACTCATAGAACAGCACACGGATACAGAATACCAATGGCATCATGTTAATTCTACTGAATAAGCAAGATTAGACGGCATGGTGATGTTCCAGAGTAAGGAAGGTAGAGAAGGAAGAAAAGGTATAAACTCTGAAAGGCACGTTCAAATAGACTTCAGCAGGTTTTACACTGTAGTGAAGTTGCTCAGTCGTGTCCGACTCTTTGCCACCCCATAGACTGCAGCCTGCCAGACTCCTCTATCCATGGGATTTTCCAGGCAGGAATACTGGAGTGGGTTGCCATTTCCTTCTCCAGGAGATCTTCCTGACCCAGGGATACAGCCCAGGCCTCCTGCACTGCAGGCAGACACCTTACCATCTGAGCCACCAGTAGGTGGAACCAGAAAGAAAGGAAGGGAAAGGAATAAATATCAAGAAACAAAAGGTAATAATTAAAACATCTAGCTTATCTATTGGAGAAGGAAATGGCAACCCACTCCAGTGTTCTTGCCTGGAGAATCCCAGGGACAGGGGAGCCTGGTGGGCTGCCGTCTGTGGGGTCGCACAGAGTCGGACACAACTGAAGCGACTTAGCAGCAGCAGCGGCTTATCTATTAGATGTGGCCTATTTTCATTCATTCAGAAAAGGGAAGGAAACCAGCAAGGTCAAAAGAACGGGAACAAACAATGGGGGGAAAAGAGAAAATTAGACCTAAGGAGCAGTATTTTTTAATAAACNAGTCGGACACAACTGAAGCGACTTAGCAGCAGCAGCGGCTTATCTATTAGATGTGGCCTATTTTCATTCATTCAGAAAAGGGAAGGAAACCAGCAAGGTCAAAAGAACGGGAACAAACAATGGGGGGAAGAGAGAAAATTAGACTAAGGAGCAGTATTTTTTAATAAACTTATCCACTGAAAAAGCATTCAGTAAATACAAACTTTTAACCTAGCGTGTTTTTTGTTTTGTTTTGTTTCCTTTTTCCAACTGAATGATGCTGCAGTAAAGGATTTTCACTGCAAGTTCATTTGCTGTGTTCAAATGATACAAACAATGTAGGGGTAAAGAGTAGGACACAGTAAACTTACATTCTAAACTTACATTTTAAAATCAAATTATGAAAAAAGCATGGAAGGGAATGAATAGCGGCACATTGTCTCTTTCTTGATGGAAAATATGTTACTAGTATGTATCCCCTGTGAAGTTCATTGTTCTAATTTCCATTATCCAAGGAGAAATTCTGTCCTTGAGGATATCCAAAACCCTATTATGCTATGGTATCAGCAGTAGCCTTGACACTGGAACAAAAGCCAAGCTTTTTCTGTGTTCAGGTAATTGATCCATAAACACACAATAATAGGGTCATTACATTATTACTAGGTGTCCTGGGAGGGTGCCTACATGTTTCAACCAGTGGGTCCTAAGATCAATATACTCACAACTGAGCAGGGTATGGGAACTTCTAGGTAAAAAGGTACCAAAGTATAAGAAAAGTTTCTAGTATTGGACCTTTCTGCAGTCCACACACACTTTAGATGAATTAAGAGTAGATTTCTAAGAGAAATGGTGGCTCAGATGGTAAAGCATCTGTCTATAATGTGAGAGACCTGGGTTCGATCCTTGGGTTGGGAAGATTTCCTGGAGAAGGAAATGGCAACCCACTCCAGTACTTCTTGCCTTGAAAATTCCATGGACGGAGGAGCTTGGTGCAGGCTACTATCCACGGGGTCGCAAAGAGTCGGGCATGACTGAGCGACTTCACTTTCTTTCTTTCTAAGAGAAGAAATCAAGTCTAAGTTTGATAATTTCATCTGCTTCTAGATTGCTCTTCTTTCCTACTGCTCCAACACTTAAACTGCAAAAACGTGAGGGGGGAAGAATGACACTCATCTCTAGATCTGATTTTCGATCCTTTCATTCATTTAGCAGATAGAGACTGAAAGCTACTGGGTGCTGGGCTGTGCACCTCTCTGTCCTTAATAAGCCAGCAGTTCGCATTAGTGAGAGTAAGACAGGAGCTACAGAATTTGTGCCAGCTTTATTTAACATTTTCCTTTTTTGAACTGTGGGTTCAGATCTGACCATACAATTGCACGGTTATAAGCATTTTCTCTTCTGCATGAAATTGATCAGGATCTTGTGGGGCTTCTGGGCAAGGAAGCCCTTTTCTCCCTGGTTTCTTATAAGGAACACACCTCCAACCACCATGATCTTCCCTGAGTTCCAAAGGGCAGATTCAAACAAGTACTAATCTGGGAAATGGCAACCCACCTCAGTGTTCTTGCCAGTAGAATCCCGTAGGCAGAGGAGCCTGGAGGTCTGTAGTCCATGGATACAAAAGAATCAGACACAACTTAGCAGCTGTATCTGCGATCCTGTTCATGACACCAATTGTCTCTCTGTATTTCACTGGGCATACTGTTCGCTGAACCCAGGGTAGGCAAGGCTCCAGCTAAGAGGCTGGAAGAAGACTGGAGCGGCCAATAGGAACTGTAGATGCATTTATTCTCTCCTGGCAACAGCCATAGCAAAGCCTCACACAACACAACCTCTCTCCTGCTGGCACAGCGGCCATAACTGTATTCTCTCCTGGCTGACACAGCGGCCATAGAAGTAAATTCACTATATTCTCTCTTCTGGTGGCTGACGGGAATGCTGCCGCTTTCTAGGTGGAGCTCACATATCCCTACAGCACAGAGTAGCTCCTGACCGAGCGAGTGCCTCACGATGCTCATCCGCAGTGTTATAAGCGAGCTCAGCTGTTACATAGTCGTTACTTACAAAACAAGGGTGAGAGAGCCTGACCACTGCCGTCTTGGCTAACTTGCTCTCTCCCCATACTCCAACCCTTCAGGGTCTCTCGCCTCACATTCTATGTGCAGTCCATCTTCTGTGATATTCCCTTGGCAAGTAACACTGACCCTTGGATTTACATCTTGCAACAGCATTAGCAACAACAGTGAACAGTTACACCCCCGATACACAGCAAAGACCCATCATCTGGAACTCATGTTGCAGTCCTTGCCCTCGTGGGGCTAGAAGAGCCACCCATTGCATGTGGAGGGCCTCTGTCTTCCATAGCCAAGTCCAATCCACCATCTCGCCCTGTGAGATTGCATAAAAGCCTCCGCAGGGACAACTCCATCCCTGTGGGATTTCTCATTAAGGACCTGCAAAACCCCCCACAGGCACCAGGCCCACCCCTTCAAGGAGGGGATTTTTGTGGCATTCACAGCCCACCCACATGATTATACTTTCCTAAATCTGAGGACACAGCCTTTACAGTACACCTCTGCACAAATCCGCCCACACGCACAACCGTGTCACCCAGGTGGGACCACTGCAAGTTCGGGCCCCCTTTGGGGTTTTCACACTTTCAAAATGGTATCTTGCGTTCCATCCCTCTACTTCTCTCAGTTAGGACGTGCAAAAACCCCCACAAATGCTGGGCCCACCCCGCCTCCCAAAGTCACAAAAGCCGTGCTGCCGAGGGTTCCCTCTGAATTAGCTGAAACTTCTTACCCAAGTTGACCAACTCCTCCTGAGTATATGGTCGATATGTGGTGAACTCAGTCGCTCTGGGGGCCCCTTGAGGATGTCCTTCCTGGACCATACGCTGCTCATGCTTCACTTTCTGCTGTGCCACGGCCCTCACAGCACGCCAGACCACCCTGTCCATCACCAACTCTCGGAGTTCACTCAGACTCACATCCATCGAGTCAGTGAGTCCATCCAGCCATCTTATCCTCTCTCGTCCTCTTCTCCTGCCCCCAATCCCTCCCAGCATCAGGGTCATTTCCAATGAGTCAGCTCTTCGCATGAGGTGGCCGAAGTACTGGAGTTTTAGCTTTAGCATCATTCCTTCCAAAGAAATTCCAGGGCCAGTCTCCTTCAGAATGAACTGGTTGGATCTCCTTGCAGTCCAAAGGACTCTGAAGAGTCTTCTCCAACACCACAGTTCAAAAGCANGGCCAAAGAACTAAATAGACATTTCTCCAAAGAAGACATACGGATGGCTAACAAACACATGAGAAGACGCTCAACATCACTCATTATCAGAGAAATGCAAATCAAGACCACAATGAGGTACCATTTCATACCAGTCAGAATGGCTGTGATCCAAAAGTCTGCAAGCAATGTCAATGACTTTTTAAAGTTTACCAGGTGTGTGGCTTAAATTTTCAAGCTGGCTAAATAAAAGACGAAATGTATGTGCTACCTTTGATCAACAAGAAACATTGCTCCCACTATTTTCTAATTCCATCTTCTTACCAGTGGACTGTGGGTGGAGCTGGAGGAACCAGCTCCCCTTTCATCTCCTTGTCATTGAAAAGGTGAAGGTGACTAGTGTAAAGACTTGCAGAAGATTTTAGTCTCTCCAGTCAGAACACATACTTCATTACATTCATAGGTAGCTTTAGGAGGAGAAGGTGTTAAAATCTCTTGCTAGTTCTGGCTAGTGAGATGTTGAGAATGGGGAGGAGGAGTATGCATGTGTAGAGACAGGTAGGCATGTGAGAAACTTCTGAGAGGAGACCTCTGTATATTCCTCTCAATTTTTTTGGAACCTAAAACTTAAAACTCCTATAAAATGATAAAGCTTTAAAAAAAATTTAAAAACTAGGGTTATAAAAAAAAAAAAACCCTAAATGGAATGCTTAATCTTATAACAAATCAAGAGCATTAGTGGAACAAAATAAAAACTTTTTGAATGAGGTATGTAGTATTATTTCAATATTGATTTCCTTATTTTGATCATCTAATTGTTAGATGTTAATATTGGAGGAATCTGAATGAAGAGCATATGAAAATATTCTGTGGTGGTTTTGCAGTTTTTCTAAGTCTGAAATTGTCCCAAAATGAAAAAACTGTGAAATGATAAAAGATGTGGGAGATCAGTGAACACTGTACAACTCTCTGAAATTATCTTGAAAATAGAACTGAAAACTGGGTTTTAGAGAATGGATGAGAATTTAAAGGATAGAGAGATTTAACTGGACACAGAAGAAAACTTGAAAAGCAATGCAAAATCTTCAGCTTTTAAGTCTAATAAAAAATAAAACGTATATATAAAATATCTCCCTTGTAGTGTCCATGGCCACTGGGAGGGGAACAGCAAGCTGGGATGGTGAGAGAGAGGGAAGAGGGTGAGTTCACAGTTTCAGATTAACAGGACTCTCCTAAATCCAGGTGACTTATAAGAGATTTCAGTCTTCCCATTCATATCCTTTTCTCAGGATAACTTGCCACAGCCCAAAAATATCTACTGCTTTTAAGCTGAGAAGCTGGAAGAAAACGTGTGTGAATATAAGCAATGTAGGCTGAGGGAATTCTCCCACTTGGCATGAAAGCATAAATTATTCACAGAGAGTCGTGTTAAACTAGAATTGTTCTCAATAGACATCAGGCTGAAAAAAGAAAATATTCAACTGTGAAAAATTATAAGGACTCTGAATAAATGCAGGATTTCCAAACAAGCCCTAACTTTTTCACAACTACAATATCACCATAAGAGTGTAATTATTATATTTTACAACTTAGTCACTTACATGTTGAAACAAGGGAAAAAAAATAATGTTTGGGTAAAAACACTTGAAGGGAATTGTCTGCGGTTTCACAATTTTATATGAAAAATTGCAATAAATTTAGAGGCGTGGGCATGCCAGAGGAAGGCCTATGCTGAAGCATAATTTCTTCCAAAGGTTAAAACTAAGTGAAAGGGATTTGGGAATGCTCTGTTTTCTAAAAATAAAATAACTACCACATGTAACAACCCACAGACATCAAGAAATCTCATTCTTCAGATATAAAAGTTGGTTATCCCATCCAGCAAGCAACCTAAGCCAACTCAAGTGCTAGCTAAAGGGGAGAAAAATGTAGAATGGCTGGTAGCAAAGGAAGATGATTTATATCAACTATAGCCTCAAGATCAGAGGTCACATGCCACTATCCCTCCCTTAGAAGGATTTCTGAGAGACTGCAGCCAGCCGGTTCTTTAAAGAGTCAGTGACAGGGTACAAGTCAATGGGGGCATAAGTGGGTTGGAGTTATGGGTTATGCACCCACGTGACGTCCTTGGTCCACTTCTTATTACCGTCTCAGCCGGGGTACACAGTTTACACAAGCTTATGTTTATATGGATGGTACTCTACAGAAAGCATTCACAGTAAACCTCAGTTTTCCTGCCTTGGGCCTTCTCTGAAGCTGGAGAGCTATAGTTGGAATTGAAGAGGGGGCAGTTACTGCCCTCAGGGCAACCCTAAGCCGATGGGAGACAGAAAGCAGTGGATAAACACCCCAGTCTCCCATCCTTCAGACAGACAATTTTGAAAGGCATTCCTTATACTTAGTGGTCTCAAAGAATTGAGCACCTATTGTTTACAATACTTATCTTTTCCTTTTTTTCCCTGTCTCCATGTCATCCTGCACACCTTCTCCCCAGGATCCTAGTTCCCACTTTTGGAGCTGAGCACATTTGAAATGAACCACTGGTACTCCAGTCATTTTGTCAAGCATGATAATAATAATAATTATTATTATTATTATTATTACCCAATAATCTCTATCGTGTTGGTGTGAAGAGTCTTTCACAGCGATGACATGTCGCTTCTTAACCTGATTAGAGACAGATCTTTATAGCCCTAGACACTCATTTCTTCTCCTTTCTGGCATTTAAACAATCAGATGAATCAGCAAGACTGAGTTAGAGCAAGAAATGTCACTAGACATCAAAGGCTCCCCTTTCTAAGTCAATTCCTCAACATGGGAGCTTCCATTGTTACATAAGTTTATAAATGCTTCTTGCCCTCTTGACTTATAAATACAGAGCTTTGTAGGGTGGTGCCTCTCTTTACTGGAACATCAGCCACAGTGCTTACACACTATATATGCAGGAAAAATGAGAAAATGAGACTTCAAGGGGGATTTTTATCAACTCTGCTATTTTCTCTTGCAAGAAAACTTCTCTTATAAGACTTTTTGTTTGTTTATGTTTTCCAACTGATAAACTTTGTTCTATAGCTCCTTGCATGGCACTGCTGCTGCTGCTGCTAAGTCGCTTCAGTCGTGTCCAACTCTGTGCTACCCATAGACGGCAGCCCACTAGGCTCCTCTGTCCCTGGGATTCTCCAGGCAAGAATACTGGGGTGAGTTCCCATTTCCTTCTCCAATGCATGAAAGTGAAAAGTGAAAGTGAAGTCGCTCAATTATGTCCGACTCTTAGCGACCCCATGGACTGCAGCCTACCAGGCTCCTCCGTCCATGGGATTTTCCAGGCAAGAGTACTGGAGTGGGGTGCCTAGCTATATGTATAGTATCTGCAACCACCTTTGCACAATATTTCTGAAAAGAACAACCCCAAAGTCACCTGGTCTAAAGTACTATGATCATTTGTGGAACCAAGTGGGACCATTTGAGAAATCTGTAGAATTCTTGTGAAAAGTTCTCTCCCTATTCTTAACTTTTTTACATGCTGGCATTTCAGGCTTCCATATGCCATCTTCTTGACACACACTTGTTCCATCAGAAGAAACAGGGTAATAGCCTCCATCACATGTATATGAAATATGGTCCTCGTTGGTATACTCACTCCTATCAGGAAAATCTCTCTTTTCACTTGTGATTCTAACAGTCTCCATCCCTTGTGTTGAGCAGTATACCTCTGATAAATAAAAAGTGATGCTCATGTTTGAGAAAACCATCAGGGAGACACGCAAACCTGTCTCAGGAACTGATAAAATTGACAAGAATTCAGCATGGAATGGATGCATATGTGAATAGCACCATCAGCAAATTCAAAAATTTCAAATTTGCACCCCAAAATTGCAAAATACACTTATTTTCAAGTACATGCTAAACATTTGCAAAAACTTACTTCATGCTTTGCAATAAAAGAAGTCTCAATAAATTTTAAGGACTGAGATCATATAGACTACTATTTTTAAAACTTTGACATTATCTACTATTTATGAACATTTATACTTATGCCATCGGAGAAGGCAATGGCACCCCACTCCAGTACTCTTGCCTGGAAAAATCCCATGGACGGAGGAGCCTGGTAGGCTGCAGTCCATGGGGTCGCTAAGAGTCGGACACGACTGAGCGACTTCACTTTCACTTCTCACTTTCATGCACTGGAGAAGCAAACGGCAACCCACTCCAGTGTTCTTGCCTGGAGAATCCCAGGGATGGGGGAACCTGGTGGGCTGTCGTCTATGGGGTCGCAGAGTTGGACATGACTGAAGCAACTTAGCAGCAGCAGCATACTTATGCCATAGCAGTTTCGCTCTTGCATGTTTATCCGGCATACATCTGTGCACCCAAAGACATACAAGAGTACTAAAAGTAGCATTATTCTTAATAACTCTAAACTGGAAATCATCCAAATGCCCATCAAGAAGAGAATGAATAACTCAATTATATATATGTTACAAGGGACTAATAAACAGGTGTACAAAGAGACATACCAGAACTTCAATCCAGAACATAAATATCACAAATATAATGTGATCAAAAGAAGCAAAGTACAAACACCAAATCATTCTGTTTATATAAAGCTCTAAAATGTATGTTGTAAGTCAGCTGAACATTTACCTTTGGATAGGAAAGTGACTGACAACTGGCTAACACCATGGAGATACCTCTCAGTCGTTACATGGGTGTGTTTGCTGTGCTCTCGAGCGACTTCACTTTCCCTTTTCATGTTCATGCACTGGAGAAGGAAATGGCAACCCACTCCAGTGTTCTTGCCTGGAGAATCCCAGGGACGGCAGAGCCTGGTGGGCTGCCGTCTATGGGGTCGCACAGAGTCGGACATGACTGAAACGACTTAGTAGCAGCAGCAGTAGCAGCTGCGCTCTCGTCTATGTGTTACTCTTCAACAAAACTGTTGAAAACTTAGGTGCTAAAGGAAGCCTGTATAATTTTCAACATTTTTTTCATGAACAATAATAAATTCTTAATTCATCCTTTTGTGATCTTCCTTGGGGTTACCACATCCAGAATGATTGGAACTGCCTATTAACATATACCTCTTGGCAAATCTTTATTGACTCATATATACCTTTCTCTCTATTCTCAAGGATGAAGAAATAAATATTTTCAGAGTTTTATATCAGCTTTAGAGTTAATATGCAAGATGAAATTTAGTCACCAGGGTTTTTTCTTCTTTTTTTGTAAAATTGAACAGAAAGGATACTTTAGAACCTTTGTTTGGATGTCTGCTTCTGGTCAAGATGGAATAACAAGGATAGGATTCACTCTCAGCCTGGAACAATTTAAAAAGGGCAAAGGGGGAAAAGAAAAACTAAGTGAAATAATGCTTTTTGACATTAAGTATCAAGCAGTAACAAGACATTGGTCCCTAGTAGTGAGGAAGCAAATGAGAAAAGCTCTTTGATGGTCACAGTCTGAGAGCTTTCAGGCTTCAGCACAGAGAGGGGAGAACCAAGGCAGAAACTCTCCCTCTCCCTGAAGGGTATTAAGGAGTTAAGGATACAGAGATGGGAGTCCAGAGAAGTCAGTGTTCACAGGGCAGAGTGACAAAGAGAAAATGTCTGGTCAGAGACAGAGCTTTGCAGGTCTTCAGAGGATCCCCTCCAAGTTCTCAGCTACATGTTAAGTTTCAGCTGCATGTAAGCAAATAACCAACAAAGAACCCCAAGGAGCAGGGAGAACAATATCTATATTCACTCAGGCCTGAATATAGCTCATTTTACCACCAGATAGACTGGAAAGCCCCATATTTTGTGAGGAATTGATAAAATAATCAGAATAATATTGTCTCTGCAGGGGGCTTCTCTGATCCCTCTAGACAAAGCTAAAAAGCAAGACTGAAGATAATCAGCTTCCAAATAAGTTAACTGCATCCCAGATTAAACTCAAAGATATTTTCAACAAATGCAAAAATATCCAGCACCAAAACATCACATTCAAAATGTCTAGCATTCAACTTTAAAACTACTACAAATACAAAGAGGCAAAGAATATATAACACATAATGAAGAGAAAACTCAATCAATAGAAACAAACCCTAAAGTGACAAGTGATGTAATTAGAAAATAAAGACACTAAAAGGGTTATTATAACTATATTTCATATATTTAAGTATATAGATGAGAGATTGAGCATGATAAGTGGAGACATTAAAAATATTTTAAAAGACCCAACTTAAACTTTTAGAAATAAAAACTTGTAGTTGAGAGTTCTCACTTGACAGATGAGTGTTTAAAAGTAAAAAAAGAAAAAATTTAGTCAGATTTATATTATATTAGATACTCCAAAGGAAAAGATTAAGAAATTTGAACACATAGCAATTATAAAAGATGAAATACCAAAAGTCAAAAGATTGGGAAAAAAATAATCAGAGCTACAATCAATTGTGAAGCAATTTCAGGTGGTTTCATATATGCATAAGCAGAGATCCTGAAAGAAAGAAAGGAAGAGAGGTGGAAAATATTTGAGTAAATAATAGTTATAACTTACCAAGGTTTGTGAAAATTATTAACCATAGATTAAATAAACNAAAAAAGCTGTTTGGGGAGTTGGCAGACTGACCCAATAAGCCTGGCACACACCAGCCCCCATTCCCAGAAAAGGTAGCTCATATTAACTGAGAGAGAAACAGATGGCAAAGGTTAAATGGGAATTCCAGGAAGAGACTTGGCAGCATCAACCTCTGATAGACTATTGCCAAGCACTCAAAGCACACAGCAACCCAGAGGATGTTATTGAGGCAACACCCCATGGTGTAGAAAGGGGCAATATCTAGATTACTGGGTCAACTTCCAGGAGCTTAGTTCTCCTTCCATGTCAAAGCACTTCAGCATGGGAGCATCAGAGATCACTGATTTGCTGCTAAGTAAACGAAATGTTCGCCTGATTCTCTTTGCCTAAAAGGGAGTTAGAAAAGAGTTGTTGTGTTCCCCAGATACTATAACACTGTCACCAGGAACTTCTGATTTGAGCTTAAACCTTGTTTCACATGGATCCTGCTTTTATTCCCTAATGGACATGATGCCAAAGATATATATGGATTGAAGAAGGGGTACAGATCTGTCAAATCACATATTTATCAAATTTTGTCACTACACATGTAAATCATCACCTATTTCTCCTAATGCCAGAAGGAAATGAATATATCACAATGTAGCAGTGGCTTCCATTGCCAAATAACTATGTGAGCTTGTACTAGTTACTTAATCACTCTGTTCTGTCATCGTTAAAATGTGATTTTTTTAGAAAGTAATATCCACCTCTTAGGATCATGGTAAATACTAAAGGAATTAATTGATGTCATGCACTTAAAGCAATGCTTGATATAAAGTACTTAATAATTCTTAGCAATAAGTATCATTAACCTTATGACTGATCTGTGTGTATTTACAACTTCAAGGTATCGAGGCCAACATTAGCCCATAGAGCATCTCTATGCAAATTTTAAAATGGAATATCTTGAAGGAATTTTACCTCCATCTTTCAAAAAATTCTCAGAATATGTTTATTTTGTTAGGATGAGACAATTTACTAGTGTCCACTGAAATATTTTTGTAAGGAATAAATAAATCTGCCATGTCTGTGATGTCACTGGGGTCAAAACTGTTTGATATATATATAGAGAGAAAACCCTCAGATAACACAAAGAGATTACTAGCAGGAAAAGGAAAAACAAAAAACAAAATAAAAGAAAAACTTCCTCCCGACATGAGAAAACTAGAGAAAAGTACTAATTTAATGTAAAATGACTCTTGGGATTTAAGTGGGCTTGTGCCTGTGAGCATGCTACACCCATATTCCTGGATAACTTTAGATGCCAATTATGAAAATCCCTTTGGTGCATACTCACTGAGTTCACAAGTTGGGGGAGAAGGATCCCACTCATTATTAGCATCACAATGGATTAAATTGTTTCCATTGAGAATATAACCTATCTTGCAGCTGAACAGAATAGAGTCTTTGTAGTGATAGATCGGTGCAAATCCAGACAGAATGATTCCATTTCGAACTCGTGGTCTGTGACAGACTATATCTAAAGAAGCATAAAAAGGACACCTGAGTTATAAAAGGGAAATGGCAATAATGATGTGACTACTATTGATATATGGGTCTCAGGGAGACCTGATACAAGCCTACATCAAGTACATACAAAGAAAATATTTCAAAGCTTTATGTATGTGCTTTTAATTCCTAGGAATCTCAGCAAAATGAGGTCCTGTCATATTAGTCAATGTGGATAAGGTCCTAATATTTTCATCAAAGAAAATATTCAAAAAACCCATTTCATCATTACAAAGAATAGATTGGTGGTTGCCAGAGATGAGAATGTCAATGGGCAAAATGAGTGATATGGGCTAAAAGGTACAAACTTCCAGGTATAAGTGAGTCTTGGGGATGTGATGTACAGCCTGGTACCTATAGTTAATAACACTGCAATATATATTTGAGAATTGCAAAAAGAGTAGAGTCTTAACAGTATCATCACAAGAGAAATTATTTTGTAACTATGTATGGTGCAAGATGTCAACTAGACTTATTATGATCAATTCCACTGTATATACCCAAATATCATATCACTATGATGTACATCTGAAACTAATATTATCTGTCAATTATATCTCAAAAACCCCTAATCAATGTCTAAAACCCAAAGTCCAAGTTCTAAAGACCCCAAAATCTTCCTCTTCTAATGGTTTAGGCTCCTGGATGATTTTGGTGGTGGGTCAGTGGCCAACTGGGAAAGGCTACCCGCTCCAGTATTCGGGATGGAGAATTCCACGGACTATACGGTCCGTGGGGTGGCAAACAGTCAGACACGACTGAGTAGCTTTCACTTGCACGTTCCGAGGCCAACAGTACTGATGTGATGGTTGTGACGTAGAGGCAGCCAGGGTATCCCAGATCACAAGCACAGAAGGAACCTCCCCTCCCCTGAGGCCAAATATGGTGGCGGTAATGAAGATAAGTGGTGGGTCAGTGACCAATAATAATGACATGATGGTTGTGATGTAGAGGCATCAGGGATCACAGGCACAGAACACACCTCCCCCTCCCCCCCTACCCCACAGCTGTCAGTCATCCAGTCCTGTCAGTCCTGCCACTTTTCATTCCTTCAGGATTTCTCAACTTCTCTTCAGGCCAACTGCCATTGCCTCAGCTGAAACCAGCCTCACTGCTTGGCTGGATAGCTGCAGCAGCTGTCTATGGGTTACGTTCTGTCCCACTTCAAACTGTTGCCAGACTTCTCCTTCTAAAATGCAGCACATTGACTCCGCCGGTTAAAGCCTTTCAACGTCTGCCCTTCACATTCATTCCGAACTCCTGAAGACACACAAGGTCCTTCATAACCTAGCCCTGCAACCTTTCCAGCCTCTGCTGCTGCTGCTAAGTCACTTCAGTCACGTCTGACTCTGTGTGACTCCATAGACATCAGGCCACCAGGCTCCCACATCCCTGGGATTCTCCAGGCAAGAACACTGGAGTGGGTTGCCATTTCCTTCTCCAATGCATGAAAGTGAAAAGTGAAAGTGAAGTCACTCAGTCGTGTCCAACTCCTAGCGACCCCATGGGCTGCAGCCCACCAGGCTCCTCCATCCATGGGATTTTCCAGGCAACGGTACTGGAGTGGGGTGCCATTGCCTTCTCCGTTTCCAGCCTCAGGTCCTGTCAATTCCAGCTCTTGCAGCAAGACTCTAGGCATTTTGAACTCTTCACGATTATCCCTCTAGCCCCAGCATTGTACTAAATCAAAACAGTAAATGACACTGTATTGTTAAAGTCCATTAATTGCCACAATTAGAGGTGTTTTATACCAGTAAGATAAGTCATTCCTGATCCTGGCATGGCTTTTAGAAATGAAAGGTAAATTATCTTCTATGCTTATCTTTTACTTTTGATCTGCTAACATTGGTATGACTTTGTGTGCCCTGTGACTATGTGGTTAACATTACAAGTGTGGTGTCCACCCATATTTCTAGTTGTTCCAAGGAAACAGAAGACTATATTTCTTATTTCATTTATACTAGGCAGAAACAAGGGACTAGTTTGGCCAAAATTTTTAATGAAAAGCAAGATATATCACTTCCAAGTCAAAGAACATATGAGCCCAGGACTGTCTACTTGTTCACGTCCCCTGGTGAACTGATTGTGGAAGTTTTGTGGGTTTTTTTAACTTATTTGTTGATGTATAATTGCTTTCCACTGTTGTGCTATTTTCCGCAGCCAAAAAAAGAGGAACAAAATTGGGTCATTTGTAGTGCTGTGGATGAACCTAAAGTCTGTCATACAGAGTGAAAAAGTTAGAAAGAGAAAAACAAATATTGTATATTAATGCGTATGTATAGAATCAAGAAAGATGGTACAGGTGAGCGTGTTTGCGGAACAGGAATAGAGATACAGATGTACAGAACAGACAAGATTCTGGATGTTTTGTGAGGGAGTTATCAGAAGATATAAACAATCTGGATTACCATGTAAATGACTGCCCCCTAGAGGATTTCCCAGGTGAGCTGTGCACTAACAAGGAGCCTAAAAAAATGAAAATGTATATATATGTATCCATTCACATTGGAGAAGGAAATGGCAACCCATTCCAGTACTCTTGCCTGGAAAATCCCATGGACGGAGGAACCTAATAAGCTACAGTCCATGGGGCCACAGAGTCGGACACGACTGAGCAACTTCACTTTCTCTTTCATACATTTACATGTTGGTGATGGACAGGGAGGCCTGGTGTGCTGCAGTCCATGGGGTTGCAAAGGGACAGACATGACTGAGTGATTGAACTGACTGCCTGATATATGTATGTATATATATAGACACACATACACAAAAAAACCAAAGAACAAAGTTTTTACTGTTAAAAAATCTGCGGATTTTGGTATTGATTCTTATCGCAGTATAGCCTATGTTTTCTGACTAATAATAGTATATGAGTAGCTGAACAAGTGAATGAATTCAACTTTGCCTTGATTAGCTTGTCTTTAAATCATTCCATTTCTCTTAATACATTCAGCATTGTCACTTACTTTTACAAGTAGGAGGGCTTGGATACCAGACACCTATTGTTTTATTTTCCACTGTGCAAGAAATGGAGGCTTTGCCTAACAGTGAGAAGTCAGGGTCACAGCTGTAGGTGACAGAAGAGCCATATGTGTAGAAATCTTCATCTCCACCATTGTGCCTCCCATTGCTGATGGCTGGAGGAGGCTCGCACTTGACAACTGAGATGAATGAAGAGGAAGAATAATGAGGGAAGGCATACTTACAAATCTAACACTCGTGATGCAAGTTCTAACGGAGTGTACAGTACGCAACAAAGGGGCACAGGCATTTTATTACCTAACATGGCTTAGGTTTATAGGCAAGTCATAAGCAGTCTTTACTTACTTATACACTGAGGGAGAGGATCACTCCAGTCAACTCCTTTATCTTGGATCTCACAATGACTAGTAGCTGAGCCAACTAAGATATACCTGAATAAGACAGGCCAGAGATTTTAGTGGAATTTATCTTCTTCTAAATGTAAATTGCCGGTTAATAAGGTCTGGCTGAAAAGAAATTTTATTCAACATTTAAAAATGAAAAAATTAGTGATCTCTTGCTTACTAATTACCATTTAGGCCAATGTGGAGTTAAATTTCATCATATAAGGAGAAAGCCTTATTTTTCCATTTTTCTTTTATTAACTCATTTTTTAAACCATATTATTAAGCTTTTTCTACAGGGCACATATTCATCGCTAATAAAAATAAATAAATAAATGTCGTTTTGCATTCAGAATCTTAGAACTCCACTTAAACTCTTTATCTAACAAGCTACAAATAAAGCAGTACAAAAGAGTGAAAATATACTTGAGTTTCCTATATAGTTTCATTTGAATGGAAGATCTAGATAAATTGCTGATTAACAAAGCAATTTTGACCGCTAATTTGAATCATTCTTCTGGCACTAGAGTTTGGCTTACTCTCATAAACCACTGCTACTGCCAAGTCACTTCAGTCGTGTCCGACTCTGTGCGACCCCATAGACAGCAGCCCTCCAGGCTCCCCCATCCCTGGGATTCTCCAGGCAAGAACACTGGAGTGGGTTGCCATTTCCTTCTCCAGTGCATGAAAGTGAAAAGTGAAAGTGAAGTCGCTCAGTCGTGTCCGACTCTTCACGACCCCAGGGACTGCAGCCTACCAGGCTCCTCTGTCCATAGGATTTTCCAGGCAAGAGTACTGGAGTGGGGTGCCATTGCCTTCTCCGTCATAAACCACTAACTTCCTGATTATCATCTTGTTATTCTTGCCCTTGAAACAAGTCTCAGTAATTCTTCCAGAACTTGTTATTTAAAAAAAAAAAAAATTATATATCAATATATCCTGAATATCAATAAAAAGTTCTTGAATAAAATAAAATTTAAAAACACTTCAAAAGAGAAACATACCATAATCAGATAGATTTATACAAAAAATGAAAGGAATCTTCAAAATTAGGAAACATATCAATATACAATCTATTGTTATGAACGGAATATGTGTGTCCTCCCAAAATTCATATATTGACACTCTCATCCCCAGTATGGCTGTATCTGGAGTAAGGGAGTAATTAAGGCTAAATTAAGTGATAAGGGTGGGGCCCTGATTCACTAGGATTAGACTTCTTATAAGAAGAGACATCATAGAGTTCACAGAGCTCTCTCTCTCTCAACCTCTTTCTCTTTCCACGTGCAGAGGGAGGGCCATGTGAGTGAATGCTGTCAGATCTAAATCTAGGACTCCCAGTCTTCAGAAAGGTAAAAATGAATTTCTGTTGCCGTGACAGCCTGATCAGATTAATATATACATGATATAACAAATCTAAGAAGAAAATGACATTTGAAAAAAATCAAGCGTTCTTAACAAAAATGTCCAATACAATGGGAAACAGTGGAGACAGAGCCCTACCAAACTTAGGGGGGAAATACTAGAGTTGTTTCTGTTAAAGTCAAGAAGAAGAAATCAAAGGCCAGTGTTAGTATTTTATTTGAGATAAAATTGCTAGCGTAATTATGAGAAAAAGGATGCTGAGTCTAAGAGCAAACTGTAGTAGCTAACCCCGATCCACTGACTGCCAACTTCTGTGTTCAGCTCCAGTCTAACCATAAGAAAAACATCAGACTAATTCCAANAATCAAAGGCCAGTGTTAGTATTTTATTTGAGATAAAATTGCTAGCGTAATTATGAGAAAAAGGATGCTGAGTCTAAGAGCAAACTGTAGTAGCTAACCCCGATCCACTGACTGCCAACTTCTGTGTTCAGCTCCAGTCTAACCATAAGAAAAACATCAGACTAATTCCAACAGGGGGGCATCCTCAAAGTACCAGTAATCCTGAAAACTGACAAGGTCACCCAAAACAACAAAACACTCAGAACTTGTCACAGCCAAGAGTCTAAAAGAATGAGACAACTACAAGTAATGTGTTATCCTGGATAGAATCCTGAAACTGAAAAGGGGTACTAATAGGTAAAAACTAATGAAGTCTGAATAAAGGCCGGACTTCAGCTAATTATTATATCTCAATACTGCTTCAAGAGTTGTAACAAGGGTGTCACACTCATGTTAAATGTTAACACTAGAGAACTTGGTATAGGGCAAATGGGAGGTAGCTGCACTATCCTCATAATTTTTCTGTAAATCTAAAACAGCTCAAAAAAATATATATGGTTTAAAAATGGTGAAAAAAATTAGAAAGGAAAAATAATAGTATCATTATTTTCAGATGACATAATCGCTTGCCAGGAAATTCCAAGATAATACTATTGAAATGCTATTAAAAGTAAGGAATGAATTCGGTATATTAGATGAGATACAAAATTAATATATAGAAATCCATAGTTTCCATATATAGAGATAAAAGATCTTTGAAGGTATAATGGAATAAAACAAACCATTCCAAATATCAAAAATAAAACATGAAATCAAAGAATAAACATAATAAAATCTAAATGGGGGAAATCTTTAAAACAATCCTGAAACACACACACACACAAGACTAGGACAAATGGAAAGATACAACAAATTCTGGGCTGGGAAGGCTCAACATCGTATAATGTCTGTGCACCTAAAGTTAGTTTAAAAAATCAATGTAATTTATTAGAAATTTAAAATCAACTAATTTTAAAGTTCATACAGAAATACAAATAAGCAAACATAGTCAGAAAAACCCTGGAAAAGCACAGGAGTAAAGGAGATACTTCAAAGCAATGTTACACAATATGAAAACTCAGTAACTAAAACACAGAGTAACTGGCTGTGTGAATATATAGACAAACTAAAAGCATTCAGTTTAAGTCCAAAAATAGACTATATTCATATGGAAATTAAATATAGTTTTTTAAAAGTGTTATCACAAATTACTGAATTAATCATGGACTTTAATAATGGTGGCAAGACAATATGAAATCTATCTAGGGAAAGGTAAAATTGGCTAGTGCCTTTGAACTCTTTGAATTAAATAACATTAAACCATAAAACTAGTTGAATAACTGTGGGTAATTGCAATAATCAAGCAAGGAAGGCCTTTTGACTATAACTCAAATCCAAAAGCCCTTTAAAAAAAAAAAAAAAAAAGATTGAGGGAATTCCCCAGTGGTACAGTGGCTAAGACTCTGAGTTCCCAATGCAGGTGAGCCAGGTTCGATCCCTGGTCAGGGAACTGGACCCCACATGCCCTAGCTAAGACCCAACACAGCCAAATAAATAAGTAAAAATAAATATTAAAAAAAAAATTTGATAAGTTCAAGATATATGGCACATACATTTTGCTTGGCAAGAAAGAAATACTATAAAAGCCAAGTCAAAGGAAAGATGACACAGTGAGAAAAAATACTGTAATTCATTGACATTTACAAAGAAAAATATATATATATCTTTTTGTTGTTGTTCAGTAGCCAAGTTGTGTCCAACTCTTCACAACTCCATGGACTGTAGTACGCCAGGTTTCCCTGTCCCTCCCCATCTCCCAGAGTTTGCCCAAGTTCATATCCATTGAATTGGTGATCCCATCCAACCATCTCATCCTCTGTCACCCTAGAACTATTAAAGAAATTGACTTCATAATTAAGAGTACAGAAAAAGAAATGTCTAGGCCCAGATGTTTTTATAGGAGAATTCTATCAGATATTTTAAAAAAATTATTTTCCACAATCTCTTCTGGAAAATTGAGGAGAAAGGATCATTTCTTAACTCACTTTATAATGCTTATCATTACTCATATATCAAATTCAGACATAGTACAAAAAAAAAGAAAAATATAAACCAATTTATTTATCTTAAAAGTATCCACAAAAATCCTCAGCAAAATATTAGAAAATCAACCCAAGAATTTGTAAAAACAATGATGCATCATGTCCAAATGAAACTTATTTGAGGTAAACAGTTTTAAAACTTGAAAATTAGTCATTGTAGTCCATCATACCAACAGGATTTAAAAAAAAAAAGAAAGAAAAATTATGTGATTGAATGCACAGTTATGAATTATGTGATTGTATGCACAGTGATAAAAATAAAAATAAAAAAATCCAGAACCTTTCATGATAAAATCTCTCAGTAAACTAAGAATAGAGGAGCACTTCTCAATAAAGAGCATTTATTTAAAAAAAAAAAAGCCTGTACTAACATACTTAATGGTGGAAGATTGAAGCTTTTCTCCAAGATTGGGAATAAGGCAAGGGTGTCCACAGACACCATGGTTGTTCAACATAGAATTAGAAGTTCCAGCTAGCACAATAAGGAAAGAAAAGGAAATAAAAGACATATACATTGTGAATGCGGAAAAAAAAAACCATTAAAAACTACAAAAAACTATTAAAAACTACAAAAAAATCTATTTGTAGATGACATTAATGTTTAAGTAGAAAATCGCAAGCAACCTATAAAAACAAAATAAAAATCTTTCAGAACTAGTTTAGTGGGTTCAGTTACAAAATTTTGAAAAAGAAATTTTGAAAGACTTAAGTAAGTGGAGAAGAGTATTATGTTCATAAATTGGGAGACTAGATATTTTAAAGATGTCAAATTCTATACACAATGCAAATCTTATCAAAATTCTAGCAGTTTGTTATGGACATAGGGAAGTTTATTCTAAAAGCTATATGGAAATACACAGAACCTAGAATACCTAAAACAATTTTGAAAAACATAAAGGGGGTGAAAGAAATTTCTCTACCCAATGTTGACTTCCTATGTAGCTATAGTAATTAAGACAGTGTGGTGTTGGCAGAAAAATAGACCCAGTGGAACAAAATGAAAACCCAAAAATAGACCCACACAAGCACACAGTATCAAAGACTAAGTGATAAATTCTTAGACTTAATCAGTTCTAATGAGGTGGATGGAACTGGAACCGATTATACAGAGTGAAGTGAGCCAGAAAGAAAAACACCAATACAGTATACTAACACATATATATGGAATTTAGAAAGATGGTGGTGTTAAACCTGTAGGCGAGACAGCAAGAGAGACACAGATGTGTAGAACAGCCTTTTGGACTTTGTGGGAGAGGGAGAGGGTGGGAGGATTTGGGAGAGTGGCATTGTAACANCAGAAAGAAAAACACCAATACAGTATACTGACACATATATATGGAATTTAGAAAGATGGTGGTGTTAAACCTGTAGGCGAGACAGCAAGAGAGACACAGATGTGTAGAACAGCCTTTTGGACTTTGTGGGAGAGGGAGAGGGTGGGAGGATTTGGGAGAGTGGCATTGTAACACGTATGATATCATAAGTGAAACAAATCGCAGGTCTAGGTTCGATGCAGGAGGCTTGGGGCTGATGCGCTGGGAAGATCCGGAGGGATGGTGAGGGGAGGGAGCGGGGAGGGGGGTCGGGATTGGGAGCTCATGTACACTCGTGGCTGATTCATGTCAGTGTATGGCAAAATGAACACAGTATTGTAAAGCAAAACAAACTAAAAAAATAAAAATTTAAACTTAAAAAAAAATTAAAAGAAAATTGAAAAGTTGCACCTCACCAAAATTAAAAACCTTAATTTTGTGAAAGATCTGTGAAAAGGATGAAAAATCAAGCTACAAACTAGAGGAAAACATTAGCAAATCATATATCCAGCAAAGGACTACTATACAGAATATATATTTTTAAAAATCTCAAAACTCAACAGTAAAAAGCTAAATAATCCAGTTAGACAATGGGCAAAAGATATGAACAGATATAAAAAGGGACAACAGAAGATCAGATGGTTGGATGGCATCACCGACTCAATGGACTTAAGTTTAAGCAAACTCCCACAGATGGTGAAGGACAGGGAAGCCTGGTGTGCTGCAGTCCATGGGGTCGCAAAGAGTCAGACACAACTGAATGACTGAACAACAATCACGGAGGAGGATACAAATGGCAAATAAGCACATAACAAGAAGTTCAACATCAATGTCTATGACAGAAATACAAATTAAAACCACAGCGAGATATCACCGCACCTATCAAAGTGGCTAAAATAATTGGCAACATCAAACGCTGATGTGTGGATGATACGGATTAGTCTGATATTGCTGATGGGAACATAAAAGGGTTTGACCTCTCTGGAAAACAGGCAGTTTCCTTTAAAAATTAAATGTGTGACTATTATATGTCCCACCTACGTATCTATCCCAGAAAAAAGTGAAGACTTAAGTTCACATATACACACACACAAAACCTATATGCAAATGTTTTCAACAGGTGAATAGCTAAACAAATTTCATACCATGGAATATGGTCTCAGCAATAAAGTCTCACACACACACACAGAGAAATGAAATCTGAATAAGTTAATGAATTATATCAGTGTCAATTTCTTGATTGTGATACTGTACTACAGTCAAGGAAGACAGTACCACTGGGACAAACTGGCACAATAATGTACACAATCTCTCTTTGCTGTTTCTTGTGACTGTATATCAACCTACACATCTCAAATTAATAAGTTTTTAAAAACTACAAGGAAGTTTTATTTTCCCATCTAAATGGGCAATCCTAAATTGAAGAGAAGGTGGGAAAATAAATGTTTGTTTGCATTACAAAATTGTACAAAGTCTGTGAAGAGAAATTTAGCAATATTTATCAATATTTTAAAGTATCGTCTCAGTGATCCAGTAATCTTACTTCTGGGAATTTTTCCTACAGACATAACTGCATGCATGCAAAATATCATGTATGGAAAATTATGCATCAGGGCATTGTAGGTAATAACACAAGAATCGAAACTCACAAATTCTGTCAATAAGAACCATTAAATAAACTATGATAAGCTATGATTCATCCACTGAAAAACTATACGGCTGTAAACATATATGCGCAGAATGAGGAAACAGCACATGAATATCAAAGATCTCCAGTACATATGTATCTTAGTCCAAGGTGCTATAGTGGAATACCATAGATTAATGGTTTATACAACAGGAATTGATTTCTCACAGTTCTGGAAGTTGGAGATCAGAACACCAGCATGACCATGTTCCAGCAAGAGCCCTCCTCCTAGATTGTAGGTGGCAGTCATCACATGGTGCAGACAAACAGAAAGGACACTAGCTCTGTGTCTCATCTTATATTGGCCCTAATCCCACCATGTGGACTCCACTCTTATGCCTTAATTAACTTCCCAAGGCCTTATCTCCAAATACTATCACACTGAAAATCAGGGTTCAGCATACAAATTTGGCAAGAATACAAACATTCAACCCATGGCAATATTGTTAAGTGAACAAAATAAAAGCAAGGTTCAAACTCACATGGCTAGTCAGCTGTCTTCTGTGTGATAAAGTACTCATTTGTATTTACATATAAAAACTAAGAAGATAAATCAGAAACTAAAGTCACTGCCTGTCAGAGGGCAGAGAGGAATGAGATGGACAGGAAGTAAGAATTCTGGATGATACCTTTTTATATCATTTTATTTTTGAAATATGTGAATGTATTATCTACATATAAAAAGTTAACTGCAAGGAAAATTATTCCTACTGGATTGCCTTATACTTACCCTTCTGAGCAGCTGAATTCTACAGTTGAACCAAAAAGAAAATCTGTCTTAACTTCCACTTTCCCATTGGGTAAGTCTCCCAGGTTTCTGCATTGCTTCTCTAGGAGGAAAATGAAATTAATGACTGATTACAACTACTGAACGGCAGTAATTGGGGGGAAAAGTCTGATTGATCAGCTTTAACTGCTACTTTCACATAAACACAGAAAATTTTTTCAAAACTTCTTTTTTTATAATGTTTTAATATAAATTTATTCATTTTAATTGGAGGCTAATTACTGTACAGTATTGTATCGGTTTTGCCATATATCACCCTGACTTACTGAACTTTATATTTTGAGGAAAAATAAAAATAAACATTTATCCCATTTTTTGAATATTTTAAAAATTTTAAAAAGAAGAAAAAACATGCTTATATTTGGTGGCTCAGTTAGATCATTGTGATAGTAAAGGATGGACAAGTTACATAAAGTATGTTCTAAAAATATCTGTCCTTGGTCACAGGGAAACGAAAGGAAAAGATTCTTTATTTTTACTGTTAGCAAAATATCTGTGTATATTCCCAACTGACTGGCTCCAAATACTGGCTTCAATTACTATAGGTAATGTTAATTTTGAAGACTACTTTCATCAAAGTAGTCTTTGAATTAAAGAATTTATTAAGTTCCTAAGAGAACTTTTCCCCCAAAAAATACACAAAAGTACAATGGATATACGGCTTGGACTATAAAGACAGCTAAGAGCCAAAGAATTGATGCTTTTGAACTGTGATGTTGGAGAAGACTCTTGAGAGTCCCTTGGACTGCAAGGAGATCCAACCAGTCCATCCTAAAGGAAATCAGTCCTGAATATGCATTGGAAAGACTGATACTAAAGCTGAAAATCCAATACTTTGGCCACCTGATGGAAGAACTGACTCATTGGGAAAGACCTGATGCTAGGAAAGGTTTAAGGCAGGAGAAGGGGATGACAAGGAACTAGATGATTGCATGGCATCACCAACTCGATGGCCATGAGTTTGAGCAAGCTCCGAGCATCGGTGATGGACAGGGAAGCCTGGGGTTCTGCAGTCCATGGCGTTGCAAAGACCCAGACATGACTGAACGACTGAACTGACAGGTGAGAAAAATAAACTTTGATACCTACTAGCACAAAAAACACGATAGTCCCATGAGCCTCTATCATTACAAGTAACTGAACTTGAACTGATTCTGCTATAACCAGGAAGGCAGGTGTACTTCAGTGTAGTTCCAGTTTTGAAGTCTTTGTTATTCAACTTGTTGTTTGGAGAAGCAAACTGTAAGTTAGGTGGAGGACCACAGTCTCCTGGATACGAAAATGACAAGGAGGATCAAGTTACAGATTAGGACGTAGCACCTCAATCATTCAGTAATAAGACTTTTAGAGCAGAGACCATGCTCCTCGTTATCATGACTCTGCTGTTCAGTGGAAAACATAGTAAACAATCTATAATGCATGTTTGTTGTTTGATAACAATGAAAATAATAATGGAAAAAGGCAGAAAAATTCATCCTTCCTCTCCCGTATATGTGATAATTTGTCAGAAAATGGATGAACAGATATGAATTTCATCATTCTATTAGATTCCCCAATCTACATATTCAGAACACTGGCATTTATACCTTGCCGTGTAATCCTATCTTCTAGCCTGAGAAATAATATATATTTTAGCAATAATAGCAATATATAAGATTAGTTAGCTCAGGAGTCAAAAATGAGGAGACATCTCCTTATGTCCTTTTGGACCTTTGGGATTTTATGGTTTTTTTCTTTTTTTCCTTCTACTAGTTCTTTTTTAAACTTGTTTTTTAATTGGGAGGAAAATTGTTCATGGTGTTGTATTGGTTTCTGCCATACAACAATGCAATCAGCCATAGTTATATGTGTATCCCTTCCCCCCATCCCACCCTTCCAGGTCATCACAGAATATCGGGCTTGGCTCCTGGGTTATGTAGCAACTTCTCACCAGCTATCTATTTTACACATGATTTTAAATAGACTATGTATCTGAAAATAAAATGTTTTTCAAAAAGCATCACAAGGTAGAGATTCATTAAACTGTTAAAAAGTAAAGCCTTAATTCTACCTCCCTTGGAATAATTAAACAAAGGGATGGGAGCCCCAGCATAATTACACCCAATTCCCTACTTTCTAAAGAACCACACAGGCAATGAAAACTCCTCATGGTCAGGTGGCAGATAATATGTGTTTATTCCAACTCATGATTTGCTTGGTGGTTAGGTCTTTTGAAGAGTCCCTGGAGAGAAAGCTCCAAAAAGGAGTATTAAAAGTGGCCATAATAAACCTTTAATGCTGGGGGAAGGCAGTGGATTACAATAAATTTCCCTAAATTTCAAGCGGCCAAATACACTCCACAGTGTTAAGGATGGGTATCTTTTAGACAACTCTTACAACAGGATGTGCGGATGAACTCAGTTGTATGGTGACAATCTGACCTCATTTTCCCATTACTCACCAAAAACAGAAGCCAACAGACCAGCGACCAAGGTCATTTGTAACAGAGCTGGATCAGAGACTTTCCACAGCCCAGAGAAGGGCCTGGCTGCCATTTTCCTTTTTGTATCAAGGACCCCATGTGGAACTCTTAGAGGATGCATGATCTGATGTTTCCTCAATCTCTCTCTGTTGGAAGAACTCATCTTAATAAATAGTTATTGAATTTCTCCTTGTAAAGGGCTACAAAAAATCTCATGGGAACCATCCCTTCAAGGAGATTACAATTGAGTGCAGGAGATAAAACATTAAGCACAAATATTTGCAATAAAAGATAGCATACATCTGTTTCAGGAGCATGCTCAGGAGGATAGCTAATTGCAGATAAAGAAATGGGAGTGGGCTTTATGGACATGGCTGCATCTGAGGTGGCAGACACTGCTATGAAATTGGAGCATTGGATGCAAGACATTTTATGTCAAAAATGAAGATATAGAAAAACATAACAGTGAGGTATATACGATAAAGATTATTTCTGGGCAACAGTAATTAGTGCTTCCATTTTGTTGGCAGGTAAGGAATGTGTGATAGAGACAAAATGGTGAAAGATAGGACTGATTAGAACTGGGATTTATTGAGTTTTCAGTGCCAAGGTTAGGAGTTTGGATAGGTAATGGACAGCCATTGATTTTTTTAAAGTGACATGATTACTGTGCTTTGGGGATCTCTATGACAGCTGTGAACAAGATAGATTGAAAGAGGAAGAGAGAGGAGACGGGGAGATTAAGAAAATTATTGCAGTTGGCCAGATAAACCAATGGAGATGCTCTAAACAAGGAAATGGCACAGGAATTAGGGAAGTGGAAGCAAATGAAAGAAAAGTGAGAAATGAGGAGACAGAGGAAAGTAGCTACACCTACTGATCTATTATTTACCTATCTATATGTTTATTATATATTTATTATCTGTATATTTATTATATATTTTATTATATAATATATATTATATATATATTATCTATATAGCTATATATAGCTATATATTATATATCTAGATATTTATTATATATCTATCTATAGCTATGTATGTTTCTTATGGCAGCTATCAACATGAACAGTAATCCTTTGAGTCAATTCAACCTTTTCAAAGCATCGGTTTTGCCACCAAAAAGAAAGGAAAGAGAGAGAGAGGGAAAGAGAGGATAGGGGGAGAAAGGAAGGAAGGAGGAAAGGGGAGAGGCATTCCTGGTGTTTTTCTTGGTTCTGGTCATTCATTAATCAGAGACCTCTTTAATGGCCAGCCCTATTGGGCCATTTTTACCCTGTAATTGGGGGATAAAACCTCACATACCCTTAGTTTACTTAAGAAATAGTCTTTATATCTAAAGTGATATATAAAACTGTTGTTTAATCACTAAGTCACGTCCAACTCTCTGCAATGCGTGGACTGTAGCCTGCCAGGCTCCTCTCTCAGTGGCATTTCCCAGGCAAGAATACTGGAGGGGGTTACCATGTCCTTTTCTAGAGGATCTTCCCAACCCAGGGACCGAACCTGCATCTCCTGCTTGTTTATCACTCTTTACCACTGAGTCGCCTGGGAAGCCTGATATATGAAATTACATACAAAAGTTCACTTTTTACTCTAAAAACTGACATAGATTGAGATGGTTTCATATTACCATTAACCCTTAATTATACTAATTGTCAGCAGATGCCCACTTAAGTCAAAGCAGTTTTCTATTTTTCCCAAAGCTGTCACTGTGCTCCTTCTTGGGGGAGGGGGGGGGTAGCTTATGGTACCTCTCACATTGTATGCAGCAGCTTAACTCTCTTTTTTTCCAAATGTATACACAGTTTGTTATGTGATAAAGGTAGCATTTCAAGTAAGGGTAGAAAGATGAGTTTTTACAATGAATAGTGTTGACCTAATTGGGGGAAATAGCTGCATTTCTACCTCACAGTATTTCAAACAAATTCCAAATGGAATTATATGCACATGAAAAATGAAACTGAGATGTTATTCATAAGAAATCTGTGCCCAGTCTTTTAAAAATATACTAGGAGGAAAATGTCATGAGATCCTGAATCCATAAAAGAAAAGATTGCTGCTACATGATTTCCTCCCTCCTTTGAATATTTTGTTTAGGTGTATTTTGTATGCAATAAACCTATGTTCGAATGGGCAATCTGGTGGTTTAATCCTTGTGGCGCCTGTGAAGCCACTGCTCCAGTGAAGACAGTTCACCTTCATCAACCACAGTCTTCCCCTCGTCATCCAGCCCTCCAGCCTCTTCCACTTCCCTCCACACCCTTCCCCAGCAACCTCTGGCCTGCTGTCTGTTGCTGAAGGATAGTTTGCATTTTCTAGAAAGCTGTGTGACCAGAAACATACAGGTATACTCTTATTTGTCTGGTTTCTCGCTCTCATAGAATTATTATGAGATATATCCACAGTGTTGTGTGTATTCGTGCTATATGGCTTGCTCCCTTTGTATTCCTGAATAATACTATATGGCTGCATCAGAATGTGCCATCCATTCATCCATAAATAGGCATTTGGGTATTTTTCCATGTGGGGTTGACACTAGAGCTACTGTGCGCATGGTGTGCAAGTCATTGTGAGGACAGATGTTTGCACTTCTTCTAGAGGCTGCCTAGGAATGGAACGGCTAGGTCATGTGCTAAGTTGTTTGACTTCTGAAGGGAACTCCCCAACTGTTCTCCATGACAGCTGCACCACATCACATTCCTGCCAGCAGCTTGGGGGATTCCAATTTCTCTGCATCCTCACCAAGACCCATCACTGCTGGTCTATCTGATGACAGTCATCCTCAGGACGTGCGGTGGGATCTCACTGTGGTTTTGATTTGTGTCCCCCTGTGATTAATTATGCTAGACAACTTTTCATGTGCTCATTGGCCATCTGTTTCTCTTCCTTGGTGAAATATCTATTCACATGCTTTGCTCATTCTTAAAATGTTTAATTGGAGGATAATTGCTTTACAATGTTGTGTTGGTTTCTGCCATACAACAACATGAATCAGCCATAAGTATCCATATGCCCCCTCCCTCTTGGACACCCCATCCCATTCATCTAGGTTGTCACAGAGCACCAGGTTGAGCCGCCGGTGATCTACAGCAGCTTTCCACTAGCTATCTGTTTTAGCAGCAGCTTAGCTCTTTGATTGAGTGAAGACTCAAGTCACACTAATTTTCTAAATCTTGCAATCACACCACTCCTCCAAACTTATCTCCTTCATGTTCACCCAGTCCTCCTGCCTCATTCCACATGCTCTATTCATGACTTCAATTCGGCCAAAAATTCAATCAACATAATAGCAAATTTGTCTATAACAAGTAATGTTGAGTATATATGGAGTGAGTCAGCCTGTTCTGCAAGTGTGCAGAAATAGAAATCTAAATCATCTGTTTGCTTGAGACTGAGGGGGTCTTCTAGGATGTGAGGCTTTCAGTACTAAAACTGAGACAGCCCCAGGAGAGGGGGGACCACTGACCACCTTTGTCTAGTTCCCATCTGGGCCGTCTCCTTACCACCTTCCTCTAGGCAGAGGGAGCTGTCACAAGACAATTTGTACATGATGAAAACCAAACTCCAAGCTCACAGAAGTATTCAAAAGTATTAAAATCTTCCCAAGGAAAAAAGAAAACTGTAGTCTGTCAGTAGGCCAGTAGTTTGCTAGCTATAGTAAACTGGTCATTTAATGAAAGGAATAAAAAGTCTTAAAATACTAAAATGTTGGCAAAAAAAAGGAAATGGCTATAAATTTTTGTAATGACGCTTTAAAGTGAAAATGTCCCCTAAATAACCCCATATTTGTACTTAAGTTTATAAGAAAAATATATGCATTGAATGCACTCATTATAAATAATAGACTCTAACACCAGCTCTGCCATGTGATTGGTGCATTGGACAGTCTTAAAATGATGTGAAAAAGTATATTCTCATGACTACCTTCAACTGAGAAATATGTGTATTTTTCAATATATTCTGAAATTTTCAAACACTTTCCCACTGTCTTACTAGTTCATATCTTACCTGTCTACATCATCAGCTCTTTTACCCTTTCCTCCATTAAATCCCACTCATTTTCCAGACACATCTCAAACATTGGTCCTATCCAAAATTCCAGCTTCCATATTCCAGTTACAATTTAGTGCTCATAATTCTATTTTAATTGCGACTTGGATGACAGCTAACGTCAAAAGTCTGTCTTTCAGCTAAACCATAAACTCCTTGCAGTGAGAGGGTGAAAACTCTCTCATTTATCACCGCCTTGCACAGAAAAGGTGCCGAACAAATATTTTCTAAATTTAATTTCAAAAGTATACAGTGACAAAATATGCTTTAAAGAGGAAAAAGGAAAAAGTGCTTCATGTCCACTTCTATCTGTGTATGTGTGTGTGTGTGTGTGTGTGTGTGTGTGTGTGTGTATGTGTGTGTGTGTGTGGTCAGATTGTATTTATCTTAAAGATGTTGTTTAGTCACTAAGTTGTGTTCGACTCTTTAGCGACCCCATGGACAGATGGGATTTCCCAGTCAAGAATGGGTTGCCATTTCCTTCTCCAGGAGCTCTTCCTGACCAATGGATTGAACCAGCATCCGTATATTTTAATAAGATACTACCAGGTAATTTTATTGTAGTTTCCAAGGTTCCCCTTTCCCATCTTTAACCTGGGTCAATGTCATTAACCAGTTAATGGAGAGCAATGACGTAAGACCAGTAAAAGGAGAGTGAGAGAGAGGAATAAAAAATGTTTCTTCTTTCTCTGCAGCTCACAGCCAAGCTAGGCAATGATGGCAAATGGAAAGTGATGGGAAATGATTTCACTCCTTTTATCTCAACCTATCTAGGCCACAGCCAAAGTGCTATCTACAGAGGAGGACAGTGTGTGGCCAGTACCCACGTGTGAGCTCTGGAATCAGTCCCAGGCCATGTGAGTTTTACTCCTGTTCTACTACATGGGAAATGTGTTCCCATGGCAAGATACTCAGCTCTCTAAGCCCAAATTTCCTCTATAAAATACTACACAATTCTCTCAAAATTGTTGAGAAAATTAAATAAGAATATTTTCTGTAAAGGGCTTGGCATAGTCACTGAAACTGCCATGGTGCTGGCAGTTGTTAAACCTAGGGAAGAGAGGAACAGAACTGGAATTAGCGTGAGACTCTGCTGGAAGGTGAACTCCTAGAAGACAAAACACCATCACAATAACGATCTAAACTTATAACGGCCGGTGGCTATAATTCCAGGAGTCTTTAACTCAGCCCTGGTGCAGAGGAAAGCATGCTGGACTTCAGCCAGAAGCCTTGGTCTGGCCTTCACTGTGGCTCGTGGTAATAGAGAAACCCAGTCCCATATCCAGAACATGGGGCACCCATGGAGCTCTATCCTGGGCTGCTTCTTCCCTCACCTTAACTGTCTTCCTGGGAGGAACTCATCAGCTCCCTGACTCTGACCATCATCCATGAATCATTCACAGATCTCTGGGCCCAGCTATCTCTGGTTTTTATGGAGCATGTATGTTAATAAAAATCTTATAAAATAAAAACTTTATTCTACCCTCTTTCATCCTACATGTAATCATTTTATAAAATGCTTTACTGAGAAATAATTCACAAACCACAAATTTCACCTACTTCAAGCATAGAATCTGTGGCTCTTAGTAGATTCACAGAGTTGTATAACCATTACCACCATCTGATTTTTGAATATTTTTCTCACTCCCAAAGAAATGCTATACCCATTAGCAGTCACTCCCCATGTCTATCTCCCTCCCAGGCCCTGGCAACCACTAACTTACTTTCCGTCTCTGTGGAGTTGTCTATTCCAGACTTTTCATATAAACAGAATTATATAGTATGTGGGTTTTGTGGGTTTGGTTCCTTCACTTAGTATAATGTTTTAGGCCTCATTGATATCATAACTTTAGTACTTCTTTCCTTTTTATGACTGAATAGTCTTCTGTTCTATGACTTTCCCACCTCTTGCTTATCCATCCTTTAGCCAATGGACATTTGAGTTGTTTCCACTTCAGAGCTATTAGGAATAATTCTGCTGTGAACATTCATGTACATTTTTGTGCATAGACACTTGTTTTCATTTTTCCTTGGATGTATTTCCTTTTTTCTAGGACTAGAATTGCTGGATCATACAGTGACTCTAGGTTTAAGATGATGAACTGCCAAATAATTTTCCAAAGCGACTGCATCATTTTACATTCCCAGCAGCAGTGAACGAGGGCTTCAATATTTCTGCATTACCCCTCAACACTTGCAATTGGTTGTCTTTTTTAATTTAGCCACATTAGTATGTATGAAGTGGTACCTCATTGTGGGTTTGATTTACATTTCTCTAATATCTAGTGATGTTGAATATTTTTATGTGCTTATTATTATATGGATACCTTCTTTAAAGAAATCTCTACAAAACCATTTGCTCATTTCTGATTGGGTTAATTGTCTTTTTGTTTCTAAGTTGTATAAGGTCTTTATATATTCCAGATCAAGTCACCTGTCATCCTGTGGGATTTCTATTTATTCTTGATAGTATCTTTTGAAGCACAAATGTTTTTCATTTAGATGAATTTGTAATTTATTTTTTAATTTTATTGCTTATGTATCGAAGAAACCATGGCCTAACTCAACGTGAAGATTTTATTCCTATGTGTTTAGGAATAAAAGTGTTAAACACTTCTAAGTGTTTCACCGTTTTAGTTCTTCTGCTTGTCTGAGATCCCTTCTGAGTTTTGGTGTTTTTTGTTTGTTGGATTTTTTTAATGCTTCTGCTTATTCTAGCTACTTTACTTTCACTCTCCTTTTACTACCAGTTTAAGTCAGAACAGATGCAGCCAAGGAAAGGAGTGGGTGGAATGAATGAATTTGCAACCAAAATGCAAGTATGCCATGTTCAACCAAGGTAGAAGAGAATTTCAACGCAGAAGAGAACAATCCCAGTTACAGAAATTGAGGGAGAGAAAAGAGGTGAGGAAGACTATGATTTCATGTTTAAAAGACTGAATAGAGGGTTACCAGTATCCACTTATTATCTACAAATCTTTGCTTTCGAAGACTGGNGCAAGTATGCCATGTTCAACCAAGGTAGAAGAGAATTTCAACGCAGAAGAGAACAATCCCAGTTACAGAAATTGA
Source organism: Neotragus moschatus (assembly GCA_006410615.1). NCBI lineage: Eukaryota > Metazoa > Chordata > Mammalia > Artiodactyla > Bovidae > Neotragus > Neotragus moschatus. Next base: position 149,296 of record SJYA01002195.1, on the reverse strand, counting down.
GGGAGAGAAAAGAGGTGAGGAAGACTATGATTTCATGTTTAAAAGACTGAATAGAGGGTTACCAGTATCCACTTATTATCTACAAATCTTTGCTTTCGAAGACTGGTAACAGGTGGATGAAATCTCCAAAGAGAAACCTAACACATTGCTGAATGTAGGCTCTGAAAACCAGACCGTCTATGTCCTACTTCCTCACTGGACCACGCTTGTCTTTCCAGAAAATTTGAGTTACTTCCAGCTTCTTCTCCCAGACGTGAGACATAGGCAGAAAACCAACAAACACTCATATTTTAGAATCAGTAAAAATAGCACCTTACACTCCTGATTTACTTTCCAATTTATTTCATTGGTAGGCATTATTTTCTCCCCATCTATAAGCAAATAATCAAGTCTTCAAAACTTTTTAAATACTTTTCAAGTCCCACAGAACGTTTTCTTTCTACCACAAAACACAGGAATCCTGAAAGGATTTCTGATGAACAGACACTTGATTATTTCTCTCTGCCTTATCCTTTGAAGCCTTCACTCCTCAGACTAAAGCATCGGTCTCTTCCTTAAGGTAATCTGAGTGCTTAGTAAATTACTTACCTGTAGGTTTCTGAAGGAGAAACAGACTCCACAGTGTTGCCTTGATTTCTTTCTCTCAGAATGAGTTACCTTTGANAATGAAAAGGACATCTTTTTGGGGTGTTAGTTCTAAAAGGTCTTGTAGGTCTTCATAGGACCGTTCAACTTCAGCTTCTTCAGCATTACTGTTTGGGGCATAGACTTGGATTACTGTGATATTGAATGGTTTGCCTTGGAAACAAACAGAGATCATTCTGTCATTTTTGTCTTCTTAGTTAGGTTTGTTCCTATGTATTTAGTGATTTTGTTGGAATGGTAAATGGGATTGATTGCTTAATTTCTCTTTCTGGTATTTATTTGTTAGTATATAGGAATGCAAGAGATTTCTACATATTGATTTTGTGTCCTNAACAGAGATCATTCTGTCATTTTTGTCTTCTTAGTTAGGTTTGTTCCTATGTATTTAGTGATTTTGTTGGAATGGTAAATGGGATTGATTGCTTAATTTCTCTTTCTGGTATTTATTTGTTAGTATATAGGAATGCAAGAGATTTCTACATATTGATTTTGTGTCCTGTGACTTTACTAAATTCACTGATTAGCTCTAGTGATGTTCTGATAGTATCTTTAGGTATCTGATAGTACATGATACTATGTACAGTATCATGTCATCTGAAAATAGTGAGAATTTTACTTCTTCCTTTCAAATCTAGATTCCTTTTATTCCTTTTTCTTCTCTGATTGCCATAACTAGGGTTTCCAAAACTTTGTGGAATAATAGTAGCAATAGTGGGCACCCTTGTCTTATTTCTGACCTTAGAGAGGATGCTTTCAGTTTCTCAGCACTGAGAATATTTGCTGTGGGTTTGTTGTATGTGGCCTTTATTATGTTAGGGTATGTTTCTTCTATGTCGATTTTTGAAGAGTTTTTATCATGTATGAGTGCTGAATTTTGTCAAAAGCTTTTTCTGCATCTGTTGAGATTATTATATGGTTTTCATCTTTCAACTTGCTAATATGATGTACCACATTGATCGATTTGTGTATATTGAAGAATCCTTGTGTCACTGGCATAAAATCGATCATGGTGTATGATCTTTTTAATGTGTTGTTGAATTCAGTTTGCTAGAATTTTGTTGAGGATTTTTGAATCTATCTTCGTCAGTGATACTGGCCTGTAATTTTCTTTTTTGTGATGTCTTTGTCTGGCTCTGGTATCAGGGTGATTTTGGCCTCAGAGAATGAGCTTGGAAGTGTTCTTTCCTCTGCAGTTTTTTGGAAGAGTTTCAGGATATGCATTAGATCTTCTCTAAATGATAGAATTTACCTGTGAAGCCATCTTACACTGGACTTTTGCTTTGGGGGAGACTTGTTTATCACAGTTTTGATTTCAGTGTTGGCAGCTGGCTTGTTCATAATTTCTATTTCTTCCTTGCTCAGTCTTAGAAGGTTAAACTTTTTAAGAATTGTCCATTTCCTCTATGTTGTCTATTTTGTTGTTTATTTTGTTAGCATACAGTTGCTTTTAACAGTTTCTCAAGATCCTTTGTATTTTTACATCGTCTGTTGCAACCTCTCCTTTTCCATTCTTAATTTTTTTGATTTGATTTTTTTCCCCCTTTTTCCTTGGATGACTCTGGCTAATGGTCTGTCAATGTTGCTTATCTTTTCAAAGAACCAGCTTTTAGTTTTATTAATCTTTACTATTGCTTCTTTTGTTTCTTTTTCAGTTATTTCTGCTCTGACCTTTATGATTTCTTTCCTTCCACTAACTTTGAGGTTTTTTTCTGTTCTTTTTCCAGCTGTTTTAGATGTAGAGTTAGGTTGTCTGTTCAATGTTTTTCTTGTTTCCTGAGGTAGGATTGTATTGCTACAAACTTCCTTCTTAGAATTGCTTTTGCTGCATCCCATAGGTTTTGGGTCATTGTGTTTTCATTGTCATTTGTTTCTAGGAATCTTTATTTTTGTTTCCCTTCTTATTTCTTCAGTGACCTGTTTGTTACTTAGAAATGTATTCTTTAATCTCCATGTGATTGTGGTTGTTTTTACAATATTATTTTCCTATAACCGATATCTAGTCTCATAGTGTTGTAGTCAGAAAAGATGCTTTATACGGTTTTAAATCTTAAATTTACTGAGGTTTGATTTGTGACCCAAGATGTGGCCTCTCCTGGAGAATATTCCATGTGCACTTGAGGAGAAAGTGTATTCTTCTGCATTTGATGGAAAGTACTAATGGTCTAATATTTCATTTAATGTTTGTGTTTCTTTATTGATTTTCTGTTTTGATGATCTATCCATTGCTGTAAGTGGAGTGTTTAAATCCCCTACTATTATTGTGTTACTGTCAATTTCCTCCTTTATGTCTGTTAATGTTTGCTTATGTACTGAGATGCTCCTGTGTTGGGTGCCTAACTATTTACAAGGGTTATGTCTTCTTCTTGAAAAGATCCCTTGATCACTGTGTAGTCTCCTTCTTTATATCTTACAATCTTTATTTTTAGTGTATTCTATCTGAAATGAGAGTTGCCACTCCAGCTTTCTTTTGATTTCCATTTGCACGCAATATCATTTTCCATCTTTTTACTTTCATTCTGTTTATGTCTCTAGATCTGAAGTAGGTCTCTTGTAGACAGCATATATATGAGTCTTTTCTGTGTGCGTGTGTATCAATTCAGCCAGTCTGTGTCTTTTGGTTGGAGCACTTAATCCACTTACATTTGAAATAATTGTTGATGTATATGATTCTATTGGCATTTTCTTGTTTGGGGCTCGTTTTTGTAGGTCTTTCTTTTCTCTTGTGTTTACTGCCTATATAAATCGTTTAATATTTGTTGTAAAGCTGGTTTGGTGGTGCTAAATTCCCTAATTTTTGCTTATCTGTAAAGCTTCTGATTTCTCCATCAATTTTGAATGTGATCCTTGCTGGGTAGAGTAAGCATGGTTGTAGATTTTTTACTTTAGTACTTTAAATATATCCTGCCAGTCCCTTTTGGTCTGCACAGTTTCTGCCAAAAGATTAGCTGTTAATCATATGGGTTTTTCCTTGTGTGTTACTTGTTGCTTTTCCTTTGCTGCTTTTTTTTTTTAATTGGAAGATAATCATTTTACAATATTGTGGTGGTTTCCACCACGCATCGACATGAATCAGCCATGGGTGCACATGTTTCCCCCCATCTTGACCCCCACTCCCACCTTCCTCCCAACCCCATCCCTCCGGGTTGTCCCAGAACACTGGTTTTGAGTGACCTGCTTCATGCATTGAATTTGCCCTGGTTATCTATTTTACATATGGTAACATATGTGTTGCAATGCTATTCTCTCAAATCATCCCACCCTCATCTTCTCCCACATAGTTCAAAAGTCTGTTCTTTATATCTGTGCCGCTTTTGCTGCCTTGCATATAGGATCATCATTACCATCTTTCTAAATTCCATATATATGCACCAATATACTGTATCACTGTTTCCCTTGCTGCTCTCTTTCTTTGTGTTTAATCTCTGTTAGCTTGATTAGTATGTGTTTCAACGAGTTTCTCCTTGGGTTTATCCTGTGTGGGACTGCACTTCTTGGACTTGATTGACTATTTCCTTTCCCGTGTTGGGGAAGTTTTCCACTATAATCTCTTCAAAAATTTTCTCAGGGCCTTTCTTTTTCTCTTTTCCCTCTAGGACTCCTATAACTCTAATGTTGGTGCATTTAATATTGTCCCAGAAGTCTCTGAGGCTGTCCTCAATACTTTTCATTCTTTTCCCTTTACTCTGTTCATCAGCGGAATTCACCATTCTATCTTCCAGCTCACCTATCTGTTCTTTTGCCTCAGTTATTCCACTCTTGGTTCATTCTAGAGTATTTTTAATTTCAGTAATTGTGTTATTCATCTCTGTTTATTCTTTACTTCTCTTATGTCATTGTTAATTGTATTAATTGCTTCTTATATTTACTCCATTCTATTTTAGAGGCTTTGGAACATCTTCACTACCATTATTGTGAATTCTTTTTCGGTAGTTTTACTATTTCTTCTTTGTTTATTTGATCTTGTGAGTTTCTACTTTGTTTATTCCTTTGTGCTATATTTCTGTCTTTTCATTTTTTTCTCCCCAATTTGAGATCTCCTTTTCCCAGGCTTTAGGGTCATATTCCTTCTTCCTTTTGGTTTTTGCCCTCAGTGGTTAAGGTTGGTTCAGTTGTCTATGTTGACTTCTTGTTAGGGGTGACTTGTGCCTGCATTCTAGTGGGAGGAGGTGAATTGGGGGTTTTTGTGTTTGTTTATTTGTTTTTACATTTTTTCCTTCTGATAGGCAGGACAGTGTGAGGAGACATTTTGGAATGTCTGTGTGAATCTTGTCAGCAATGATTGTTTTTGTGTTTTTGTCTTGCTTGTTGTTTGGGTAAGATGTCCTGCACTGGGTATGATACCAGGCTTTGTGTACATGTGTAGGCCTTCAAGGAAGTTCTCAATAATTAATATCCCCTGGGGTTAGTTCTCTGACAGTCTAGGTTCCTGGCCTAAGGGCTGCCACTTCAATGGTTCAAGCCGAATCCCTGGATAGGAGACTCCATAAGTCATTTTTTTATGGGATTAAAGGGGATTAAAACAAACATGTCAAGACAAAAAGCAAAATATAGCCAAAGATAAAAGATGAACCTACATAAATGATAAATACAAGGTCAGGCAGATAATTACAAAAGCAATGGGACATATACACACCCTTACACACACACAAATATAACCAAAGTATTCCAAAGAAAAGAAAGTACAAGAGATTGACTTGGTGAGCAAAAGAAACCAAAAATTATATTGACCAATTAAAACTCAGACCAGAAAACTGAGTCAGAGCAGAGTGCCAGCTGGGGAATATAGCAAAGAAAACATAAATTAACATACTTGGTGAAAAAAAGAAAGAGTGAAGAAAGAAAAAAAGAAGGAGGGAAATAAAAGAGAAAAGGAGGGGGCAGAAGGAAAGATAAAAGAAAAACAGAAAAGCCAAGATAAAAAGATGTATGTGAAAAAGATTCATATTTATTAAGGAATAGCTACAGCAGGAAAAACAATAAGAAAAACAGTCAAACAGAACCACGACAAAAAATCCCAAAAGAGGAAGAAACAATCTGTTAAAAGATTTTTAAAAGGAAAAATCCACAGCTCTGCAAAAGGCCAATGTAGAAGTAGATGTGTATAGGAAGAATAAAAATTGTGATTTAAAAGAAGAAAATGAAAAAAGTTATCAAGGTCACAGTTTTTCCTAGTTGTGGACTCTGCTCCCTGTGAGTGTGGTTGGACGAGTGTCCTGGGATGGCTTCCTGGTTGGGGGGACTTGTGCCTGTGTTCTGGTCTGGAGTTATATCTTATCTCTCTGAAGGTAGCACTATGTCCAGTAGTAGGTTTTGAGGTGTCTATGGGTTCAGTATGGCTTTGGGCAGCCTGTCTGCCAGTGTGCAGCATTGTGTTCCTGTCTCATTGAAGAATTGGTGTGGGGTATCTAGGTACTGGTGCTTGCTGGCTTTTGGGTGGGCTTGGTTTTGGTGTTGAGATGGAGGCCTTTGGGAAGGCTCTTATCTATTAATGTTCCCTGGGGTCAGGAGTTCTCTGGTAGTTCAAAGTCCTGGGCTTGAGTCTCTCACCTCAGGGATTCAGGCTTGATGCCTATTGAAGTTCCAACACCTCACAAGCCACACAGCACAAAAGACAAATTACCAATACTCTTGGTGAAGGCAACACTCAGCAGCCCAGAACATCCCGTGAGGCTTACACCAAAGACCTCTAATATTTCTAGAAAGGTCTCTGGATCTGTTGTGGGCAGCATAGGGTGACTTCAGTGTCAGATCTGGCCTTATTCCAGCTTGTAGTTGCTCCCACTGTTTAGACTTGCCACTTGGGTCCACTGTCTGTTCCTGCCCTGGACATGAGGGGGCAAAGGCCAAGTCTCATTGGGGTTCACTTGCTCTCTTGGGCTGGGGAGAGGGGAGGATATGGCCACCACTTATGGGTTGTACCAGGGAGTGCCTGTGACAGTAGTGACCTATTGGAGTTGATACAATCTGAGGCAGGTCGCGAATTCTCCCAGTGGAAAAGGGTTCCTAGAAAGAGCTCAGCTGTTTAAGCTTCCAGCAAGGTGCAAGCAGTAACCTGTGCCTGCTCACTGCCTCGTGGTAGCTGCAACCTATGGGATCAGGACCAGATCGGTGGTGTTTTGTCCACTGTCTCTGGCACTCCTCCTGGCTTCAGCAGTAATAGACAAGTCTATTTCCACAGCCGCATTGAAGTATCTCAGTGAATTCTCACTGCCACCAGCCCGCTACCTCTCCCTGGGATCTTTGCCAGAGCTTCCGATCCAGGTCCTACTCTGTGTTGCATGTGGTGCTTGCTAGGGGAAGGCTCATGTGGTGCTTTTCTCGGCTTCTTGCTCCCTCCTTCTGGACAGGGCTGGGGCTTGTTAGCCACTTCTCTTGGCTCCCCACCTCCACCCTCTGGTCAGGGCTAAGACTTGTGAGCTGCTTATGGGCTGAGAAGTACAGCTTTCTCTGTATTTTGCTTTCTGAGCTCCCACTTTTGCACGGCTCTCTGAGGTTCCGCAGCTCCTTCTTGGTCCCACCTGTGAGGGAGTTTCCCAGTGCATGGAAACTTTTCCTCCTTCATGACTCCCTCCCTCCCTTGGGGCACAGGCTCCTGTCCTGAAGCTCTCTCTCTCTCTCTCTTAATGTCTTTATCTCTTGTCCTACCTCATTCCAGGGAGCTTAGCTTGCCCCTTGGAGATCTCGGGTCTTTGGCTGTCATTTAGAGGTCGCTTTGTAGTTGTTTCATATCTTGATGAGTCTTTGATGTTTCTAGGGAGGCAGGTGATCCCCCCATCTTACTCCTCCATGATCTTCTTCTGCTCTAAACTTTAAATTTTTGAGATAAAATATCCAAGTCCCTTTTATCCCTCTCACGCAAACCCTCAGGAAGCACCAAGTTGAACACATCAATCTCTTGCAAATTCTTCTAATAAAGCTTTCCTAAGCTTTCTCAGCTCATGTACATACCTAACAGGATATTCTACTTTCTTAGATTATATTTTTGATGATGAATGTGAAGATAGTTATAATACACTAGAAATTTGGACAATATAGAAGATGATGGTGAAATCCTTTTCACAGAGTGTCTAAAGGACCACTGAGGCTCATGCTTCATCCTCATATCTCAAACCAAAGAGGAGGAACCAATATCTGTTATAGCAAATGTATGAATTGTAACTGTTTTTTACACAGGGTGTGGGGGGCTCCCCAGGTGACCCAGTGGTAAAAGAATTCACTTGCCAATGCAGGAGTCACAAGAGACACAGGTTGGATCCCTGGGTCAGGAAGATCCCCTGGAGGAGGAAATGGCAACCCACTCCAGTACTCTTACCTGGGGAATCCCATGGACAGAGGAGCCTAGCAGGCTACAGTCCATAGGATCATAGAATTGGACACAACTGAAATGGCTGAGCATAAGCACAAGAGATTTGATTAGGGAAAAAATGGATAGACTGGAACAGCACTTCAACAGAGAAAAAGCGACTAGAGAAGACGTGACTTGTGCTCAGCCCACATACTTGCTCTGGAGATTACCACGAGCAGCCCCACGGAACCATCAGCTACGCGTGTCTCTCTGCCTTGATGTCCCATTGCTGCCCCCACTGGCCCACAGTGCAGGTCAGATGTGACTGTCAGTCCTACCAGAGCAAGTCTTTACCAATGAAAGGGGCTGCTGCTGCTGCTAAGCCGCCTCAGTCGTGCTCGACTCTGTGCGACCCCGTAGACGGCGGCCCATCAGGCTTCTCTGTCCCTAGGATTCTCCAGGCAAGAACACTGGAGTGGGTTGCCATTTCCTTCTCCAATGCATGAGAGTGAAAAGTGAAAATGAAAGTCGCTCAGTCGTGCCCGACCCTTAGTGACCCCATGGACTGCAGCCTATCAGGCTCCTCCGACCATGGGAGTTTCCAGGCAAGAGTACTAGAGTTCGGGAGAACTGGTGATAAATAGCCTGGGTCCTCCTCCTTGGAAAGACAGCTTAGTATTGCGTTCCACATGCTCCCAGAAAGCCATCAGCGTGACTGAGCTTCTGCTTGCAACAGCAATGGCCTCTTGAGGCAATCCTCCCTTTCCCACTTCTTCCACTCAATCACAGCACTTTCTGGGGCACCTCCCAAGGAAAGTAGTTCCTCACTCCTCTCANAGCCATCAGCGTGACTGAGCTTCTGCTTGCAACAGCAATGGCTTCTTGAGGCAATCCTCCCTTTCCCACTTCTTCCACTCAATCACAGCACTTTCTGGGGCACCTCCCAAGGAAAGTAGTTCCTCACTCGTCTCAGGAGAAACCAAAACAAATACCAACCAAAAGAAATTCTGAGTAAAAGGATCAGACAGATGGCTTTTAATACCATGAATAGATATCTTCTGTGTTAAGTAGGTAACTATAGCGAATTCAAACTTTTTGAAGGTTTAGTGAAAACCTGTTATACAACAATGTCTCATTGGAGTATGTTGAGGGGAATTAAAGAATCCCCTGTTCCCACATACAGTTCTGTGTATAAAGCAGAAGGAATAACCAAAAAACCAAAATATGAGTAAGAGAGAGATTTCAGAGGATGCAAGAGTTGGAGGAAGTGGTTAGTGCAAAGGATAAAAGTCTCCAAACACCCTGAGACATAAAAGTGATTGATATGAGGTTTCTCCTCAGATGGAAAACAATTGCTTAAGCCATTTTCCTTTCTATTGAGGAAAATAAGGACTAAACCAGATCAAGGATTTAGGAGCACAAAGGTGGCTACTGGGTTGACTTCCACTCCTCAAACTTTCAGAGCTTGTTGCTGAGGATGGAATCAGGAGACCGACACAGACAAGAATCCCCTTCTCGTAAGGCAATGCCCGGGCATTAATGGGGCAGAGGCCAAGTGCATGACACTTAGAAAAGGGCATGACTGCTTCAAATGAGCAACAGTGAACAAGGCGTTGAGGATATGTTGATGTTTAATCTAAATACTAAGTGCCTGAGTGACCTATACGCAGAACCGTTGAGTAAAGGCAACAGAAAAATGTATTGGTGTAAACCAAAGTCCCTCTGTCCAGGGTCTCTACAGTAAAATAAATGTATCAACTTTATGCATGGGTTTATTCTCAGACCTCATTTCACGGAGCCCTAATGACCATGAAGACAAAATGCTGTTGGATATGTTAATTTTTAATGGGAAAAAAAATATGTACAATGTAGACAGAAAAGCAAAAACAATGAGTCAGAAAATGATCAACAATTCTACAATCTCAAATCACTAAATGTTAACAAATTATTCTTTCTAGATAACTATTACCACAATCGATGGCATAAAGAGATGTTAAAGGTGATTAACTGAAGTGATCTATTGTGGATTAAAGGCACAAGGTATGTTTTTCTCCCTTTCTCTTTAGAGAATTTCTTCCTGAGAGGAATCGTTTAGTTTATCTCTCTGAAGGAGTGCAATCTCCAGGGACAGCTTGTACACTTCCAGGGCCAGCTTCACCTCCTCTGGCCCTGAGAGGCACTGCAACAGTCTCCTGCCTGTGACTACTTGCTCACAGCCTTCAGGATACTCCTAAAGGAGAGACACACGATGAGTATGCTTGAAGGACTTCTCTNAGGAGTGCAATCTCCAGGGACAGCTTGTACACTTCCAGGGCCAGCTTCACCTCCTCTGGCCTTGAAAGGCACTGCAAGAGTCTCCTGCCTGTGATTACTTGCTCACAGCCTTCAGGATACTCCTAAAGGAGAGACACACGATGAGTATGCTTGAAGGACTTCTCTCCCGATTGTCAGGGGGCACAGCTCATGTAGAAACAGACAGGGTTACAGATTCAGGACCAGGACACTCCCCAGGGCTCGTGGGGGAGCAGGAAAACCAGAAACACCTTGTTTCCCACCATCATCTTCCCGAGAGGAATATAACTCTGCTCTGAGACAGCCTCCCAGAAAGCTTCTGTGGGAACAGACACTACTTCTGACCATCCAGAAATGGGGCAAGAGTATATCAAATCCTCCAGAAAAGTTGCCAGTCAGTACTACCAGGTCTGAGACCCTCCACTCCAAAGGGGCTCAGTTCTCCCTGATCACAAGTGAGAGCAGGAAACTTTGCATCTCCTATCTGACCAGAAGGCTCCAAAGCAGAAATGAGCGTTCCTTTGAATGAATGAATCTTGACAAGTCAGGTATCACCTTTGCTGGCAGGACAGTGCTTTGGGGTTTAATAAAACAAAAATTACCTCAAATTGTGTGACTTACCCACTCACACTTGGGCACCTCTGGGTACCAGGTTCTGTCCTCTGAGCAAGTGATATTTTCAGAACCAACCAAACTATAGCCAGACTCACACTGGATAGTAATTCTTTCACGTTCAAAATATCTAAACTTCTCCACAGATAACCTTCCATATTCTATCTCTGGTTTCACACACCATGCTGCAATGAAAACATAACTTTAAGCAATCCACAGATCTAAGAAAAAACATGACAGCCTAGGGTACTAAGAATGAGCGGTATTTAAGTGTTGCTAAACATTTTACCTTTTTTTTTAATCTTGAGAAGAAAAATAATATTCATTAGTATATTTATTGAGCATTGGAATAGTACTTTATCAGACTTTGGGGTAGATCTTTATGTGATCATCTTATTTAAGTCTCACTATTTTATCTAAGCGAAAGTGAGATACAGAGACGTTAAATGACTTGCTGAAGGATATATAACAATTTCAAATAGCCTGACAGAATATAAAAAGTGCTGCTGCTGCTGCTAAGTCACTTCAGTCGTGCCAACTCTGTGANGTAGATCTTTATGTGATCATCTTATTTAAGTCTCACTATTTTATCTAAGCGAAAGTGAGATACAGAGACGTTAAATGACTTGCTGAAGGATATATAACAATTTCAAATAGCCTGACAGAATATAAAAAGTGCTGCTGCTGCTGCTAAGTCACTTCAGTCATGCCAACTCTGTGAGACCCCCATAGACAGCAGCCCACCAGGCTCCCCCGTCCCTGGGATTCTCCAGGCAAGAACACTGGAGTGGGTTGCCATTTCCTTCTCCAATGCAGGAAAGTGAAAAGTAAAAGGGAAGTCGCTCAGTCGTGCCCGACTCTTAGAGACCCCATGGACTGCAGCCCACCAGGCTCCCCTGTCCGTGGGATTTTCCAGGCAGGAGTACTGGAGTGGGTTGCCATTGCCTTCTCCAATAAAAGAGGGCATGTGATCCCAAATCTTCAACTATCAAATCAGCTGTCTCTTGTATCTTGATTCCTGTAAGACAATAGATGAAAATTTTTCCCTCTTGCTTATTATTTTCCTGTGTGCAAAGGAGACGATGGTGGCAAATCATCCCTGAAGTTGTTGACGATGAAATGATAGTAAACCTGTATGCATGCAATAATCAGACCTCATTTTGACCTCTTGTCCCCATAACAGCTGGAAAATTAGGAGTCCCTCGACACACAGCTACATTGTGAGCAACTGGTGCCCTGCACTGGCTCTGATGGAAATAGTTTTGATTTCACAATGCTTGGCATTAGTCCACTAGGGCTTACATTCTAGACCAACTTTTCATGAAAATTTTGCTGCAGGCCACAGCTACACTCCGATAGAATGTACCATCTGTAGACTAATAATAATTCCGGAATTATACAAGAAACTGGGAAATGGAGATGCCTCACAAAGGCTGAATTTTGTACCTGGGAGAAAGAAGGGAAGATTAATGTTCAGTGTGCCTTCTGCACTTTTTGCTTTGGTTACCATCAGACCATAGTAATTATTTTCAATAACTCAAATCAAATGTTTTTTTGCTGCCTCTCACAGGGAAGAAACTGTGCTCTCAGTCCTTTGATGATAGCCCCACCCCTGCCCCCTAAAATGAAGCAGGAACTAGAGTTACCTTTACATTGAGGGGCTGCAGGTGACCAGGTTGAAGAAGTGCAGGAGAGTTTTTTTTCTCCATCCAGGATGTACCCTTCATCACATTCATATTCAACTTCCTCACGTGAAAACATAAAGCGTTTAGAGACTATTTTATGTCGTCCATGGGCAATGACAGGAGGGGATTGACAATCTTGAGGTGAGACATAAAAGTGAAAGAAGGTCAGCATATAGAGCGCATATCATTACACATCTTAGAACCTGTGTGGTTCAAAGGAGGCTTCCGTCTGTCCTTCTGTCTTCTCTACCCATTCAGTCACTTAGCCAAACACAGAACTCGAGCTGCCTTCATGAAGGCCTCAGGCTGCGGAACCATAGAAAGCTTACAATGGACTGACAAGCACTTAGGATTTGCTTCATTCTTTTGAAAATTCACTAAACTTGACACTATTTAGGAGCCATTCTGGCAGGAAGACGGAATTCAGTCAAAGTCACACTGCACTGGTATCACGCTCCACTGCTTTTGTGCTANATTATCAGAGAAACGCAAATCCAAACCACAATGAGGTACCATTTCACACCAGTCAGAATGGCTGCCATCCAAAAGTCTACAAGCAATAAATGCTGTAGAGGGTGTGGAGAAAAGGGAACCCTCTTACCCTGTTGATGGGAATGCAAACTAGTACAGCCACTATGGAGAACAGTGTGGAAATTCCTGAAAAAACTGGAAATAGACCTGCCATATGACCTAGCAATCCCACTGCTGGGCATACACACTGAGGAAGCCAGAATTGAAAGAGACACATGTTCCCTAGTGTTCATTGCAGCAGTGTTCATAATAGCCAGGACATGGAAGCAACCTAGAAGTCCATCAGCAGATGAATGGATAAGAAAGCTGTGGTACATATACACAATGGAGTATTACTCAGCCATTAAAAAGAGTACATTTGAATCAGTTCTAATGAGATGGATGAAACTGGAGACTATTATACAGAGTGAAGTAAGCCAGAAAGAAAAATACCAATACAGTATACTAACACGTAGATATGGAATTTAGAAAGATGGTAACAATAACCCTGTATGCAAGACAGCAAAAGAGACATAGATGTATAGAACAGTCTTTTAGACTCTGTGGGAGAGAGAGGGGGTGGGATGATTTTGGAGAATGGCATTGAAACATGTATAATATCATATATGAAATGAATCTCCAGTCCAGGTTTGATGCAGGATACAGGATGCTAGGGGCTGGTGCAGTGGGATGACCCAGAGGGATGGTACAGGGAGGGAGGTGGGATGGGGGTTCAGGATGGGGAACACATGTACACCCGTGGTGGATTCATGTTGATGTGTGGCAAAACCAATACAATATTGTAAAGTAATTAGCCTCCAATTAAAATAAATAAATTTATATTTAAAAATAAACAAATAATTCAGAATAGGAAAAAAAATAAAAAGCAGAGACATTACTTTGCCGACAAAGGTCTATCTAGTCAAAGTTATGGTTTTTCCAGTAGTCATCTACAGGTGTGAGATTTGGACCATGAAGAAGGCTGAGTTCTGAAGAACTGATGCTTTCGAATTGTGGTGCTAGAGAAGACTTTTGAGAGCCCTTTGGACAGAAAGAGATCATTCCTAAAGGAAATCAACTCTGAATATTCATTGAAAGGACTGATGCTGAAGGTGAAACTCCAATACTTTGGACACCTGATTCAAAGAGCTCACTCAGTGGAAAAGACTCTGATGCTGGGAAAGATTGAGGTCAGGGGGAGAAGGAGGAAACAGAAGATTAGATGGTTGGATGGCATCACTGACATTTGATCAAACTCTGAGAGATAGTGAAGGATGAGGAAGTCTTGCATGCTGCAGTCCCTGGGGTCGCAAAGATCCAGACATGACTGAGCAACTAAACAACAACGAGACAAAAGACCTCCACCCCCAAAACCATGCGACTCTGATGACAGAAATCAAAGAAGACACAAACAGATGAAAAAATACCATGTTTGTAGATTAAAAGAATCAATATGGCTAAAATGACTATGCTACCCAAGGCAGATTCAATGTAATCCCTATCAAACTACCAATGGAATTTTTCACAGAACTTGAGCAAAAAGTTTTAAAATTTGTAATGGAGACACAAAGATACTGATTAGCCAAAGCAATCTTAAGAAAAAAACAAAGCTGGAGGAATTAGTCTCCCTGACCTCAAACCATACTGCAAAGCTACAGTTATCAAGAAAGTATGATATTCATACAAAAGTAGAAATATAGATCAATGGAACAGGATAAAAAACCCAGATAAAACACATGCACAAAGGAGGCAAGACTACACAATGTTGGAAAGACAGTCTCTTCAAATGATGCTGGGAAAATCATATACAGCTACATATTAAAAAAATAAAATTAGATCATTCTTTAACATCATCGACAAAAAATAAGCTCAAAATGGATTAAAAACCTAAATGTGAGACCAGACTCTACAAAACTCCTAGAGGAAAACATTGGCAGAACACTCTCCGACATAAATTCCACCAATATCTTTTTCAATTCATCTCCCAGAATAATGGAAATAAAAACAAAAATAAACAAATGATATCTACTTAAACTCTAAAGTTTTTCACAGCAAAAGAAACAATAAACAAATAAAAGACAACAACAACAAAAGACAACCCACAGCTTGGGATATTTGTTAATGGTGTAACTGAAAAGGGATTAGTCTCCAAAATTTAGGAAAAGCCCACGATGTTTAGCTGTATCAAAACATACAGCCTAACCAAAAATGGGCAGAAGTCCTAAATACTGACATTTCTCCAAAGAAGACATACAGAGAGACAAGAGGCACATGAAAAGATGCTCAGAGTCACTAATTATTAAAGAAATGCACATCAAAACTATAATAAGATATCACCTTACAGCAATCACAATGGCCATTATCAAAAACTCCACAGTGAATGCTGTAGAAGAGGTGGAGAGAAGGGAACCTTGCCACACTGTTGTGGGAATGTAAATTAGTACAGCCACTATGAAGAACAGTATGGAGGTTCCTTAAAAAACTAAGAATAGAACTACTATATAACCCTGCTATCCCATTCCTGTGCATATATCTGGAGAACAACACGGACTGAAAGGATGCATGCACCTCAATGTTCTTTGCAGCACTGTTTACAATAGCCAAGAAATGGAAGCAACCTAAATGTCTGTTGACATATGAATGGATAAAGATGTGGTACATAAATACAATGAAATAATACTCAGCCATTACAAAGAATGAAATGATGTCATTTGCAGCAACATGTATGGACATAGAGATTGTCATGCTGAATGAAGTAAGTCACACAGACAAAGAGAAATATCACCTAATATCACCTACATGGGAAATCTAAAAGGAAATGATACAAATGAACTTACAAAACAGAAACAGACCAACAGACTTAGAGAATGATCTTGTGGTTGCCAGGGGGAGTCATGGGGGAAGAGATAGTCAAGTAGTTTGGGATGGACACATACACACTACTATATTCATAATGGATAACCAACAAGGACCTACTGTATAGCACATGGAACTCTGCTTAATATTACGTGGCAGCCTGGATGGGAAGTATGTTTGGGGAGAATAGATGAGTCCCTTTGCTGTTCACCTGAAACTATCACCACATTGTTAACTGGTTACACAGTTAACAAAATAAAAGTTTCCCCCAAAAATGATTTTAATGTAGATAGAAAAACTTAAATATATTCACTAAAAAATTGGTAAATAAAATGCAAAAAATTATAATCTCCATCAATTTGATATGAAAAACTTCTTTTAAAAAAAATGTGTTTCCATAAGGTCTTACCTGGTTTGCATTCTGGTGTTCTAGGACTCCAACTGCCATGTTTTGTGCACATAGCATCAAATGTATATTTCTTATGACATTCATATGAAATTTCATCTCCACTGAAATAGGTACAGTGAGTACTAGTGCTAAGTCTTTTCTGTACAGTGATGTTTCCATAATTATTCAGGTTTGGTACTGGGCAACATACCTCTAAAAAAATATAAAAGAAGGCTAATAGTAAAATCACTGTGAGGAGGCTCCTATGGCTAAATCCCATTTCTACCTTTAGAAGATCTCATCACTGAAGAGAGATTGGGATAACAGGGACACCAAGTCTGTTCTCCCAGTCCCTGATTTGCTAAAGCACTCCAGCTCATTTGTTTCCAATATCTTATTTAAGTGGTGGTAAAAGATTTTATTAATGATATTTTAATTCAGTGATATTAAGGTCTTTCTTTTTATTTCCACAAAATAAATTTGAATGACTGCAATTAACTTTAACTCCTAATGTGAAACAAAAATCTTTCAATAAGTGAACTACCATTTTTCATTATTTGTGAAAGTGAAAGTCACTTAGTCATGTCCAGAATTCTCTAAGTCAGAATACTGGAGTGGGTAGCCTTTCCTTTCTCCAGGGAATCACTCCCAACCCAGGGATCAAACCCAGGTCTCCTGCATTGCAGGCAGATTCTTTACCAGCTGAGCCACAAGGAAAGCCCAAGAATATTGGAGTGGGTAGTCCATCCCTTCTCCAGCAGATCTTCCCAGACCAGGAATTGAACTGGGCTCTCCTGAATTGCAGGTGAATTCTTTACCAACTGAGCTACCATTATTTGTGCATTTCACATATTTTTTCAATTCCCGTCTACAGAATAAAATTCCCTGTATTCTGTGCCTCGGTAGCTTCACCTCNATTGGAGTGGGTAGTCCATCCCTTCTCCAGCAGATCTTCCCAGACCAGGAATTGAACTGGGCTCTCCTGAATTGCAGGTGAATTCTTTACCAACTGAGCTACCATTATTTGTGCATTTCACATATTTTTTCAATTCCCGTCTACAGAATAAAATTCCCTGTATTCTGTGCCTCGGTAGCTTCACCTCTAAAATGGCAAGACTCTCACAGATAGGTATGAAAATGCATGTTGTCAATTGCAGAGTCCCATAAAATTGCATCCATATGTCTCTCAGTCCCTCACTTACTCTCAAGTGAGACTAGAGACAGTCTCCTTCCTGTCCTATTGAGGCAGAAACACTGAGTCAGGGGTCAGAGTTTGTCTTTTAGAGGCAGGCCATTCAGCCCACAGTCCCATCACTCAAGAGACATGAGACACAAGTCATGCTGCAGTTGGTTGAGTTCATGACTGCTTCACAGACCTTCCTCTGCGAAGCACCCCAGAGTCTACACTGGGGAGGAAAGGGCTGTGATGGAGGTCTGATTCAAGCAATGGTTGAGTTGTATTCTACATTCTACTTTTACCAATATTGGAGCTAATACTTAATCTGTATAATATTTGACTTCTGTGCTTGTATCTCATTTGATTCTGAATCAGGATAAGAGTATAATGTCTCAGCTCAAACTCCAAGAAATTTATGGTCCCTTCTGGCAATGATAGTTCATATACAGTTCAATTAATATAAGTTTAAATTTATCTTGAGGAAAAAGTTACATCTATTTAAGATGAAAATTCAAGCTCATAGTGAATATTTAATATACAAAAAGATTTACAAAAAAAGAAACTCACCCTTACATTCTATGTATGGGCTCCACTTCAAATTGCTCTGACAAGTCACTGTTGTAGGTCCATCTGCCTCTGGCTTATAGCCGAAATGGCAGTGGTAGTTCAACACAGTCCCAATATCATACACTTCGTGTTTTATTTGTGTCTGGTAGTCATATCTTCCCCACGAGGCATGAGGGATGTATGGTAAGCCAACACAACCATCTGCTCATAAAGAAACAAAAAGGGAAAAGTACACTCTCAATAGGGATGCAACAGTGATCAAAGAGCCTGTCATATAAAAGGGTGACAAGTCCCCATTCAGCCAGGAGTCAGCCTATCACGGCTGATGAATCAGCCATACCAGAAAACACACAAGGACAGGCATCCAAATGTGCAAGGCATCAGAGAAGTTCTTACTAGGGGCACTGACAAGTGATTTCTGTGTGTTGTGCCAACTTTTTAAAATGTGAATTCTTTTTCATCTTCATATACCACAAACTTTAGTCTCTGAATTGAATCATTGGGCTTGCTAGGTAAGTTTGGCTGGAGAAATGTTCCAGGAAAACACATCGAACTTTCTTGTTTCCTGACTGATAGAAGAAAATAAACAAGAGCCATTCCTCTTATGCAGATAACATCAGGAGCTTTATCATTGAAGGGTTTGTCAAGAACAAATCAAATACCAAGTGACTTTTGAGCCTAAATCTGTGTCTTGTCATCTTCACTCTTTTCTGATAATACAGGTTCACAGTATGGAAATATAATACAAATACATAGGTATTTTAAACAGTTTTATTGAGAGACAAGTCATAACATAAAATTCATCCATTTAAAGTACGCAATTCAGTGGTTTTCAGTATATTCACAGTTTTCCAACCATCACCACTATCCAATTTTTGAATATTTTTACCAACCCAAAAATAAGCCCAGTACTTGTTAGCAGTTATCCCCTAGTCTTGTCTTCTCCCAGGTCCTAGAGACCACTAAAAGACTTTCTCTGTCTATGGATTTGCCTAACCTGGACATTTCAAATAATGGGTGTCTGATTCTTAGTGCCCACAATTCTGGACAGAATCCATTGAATTAATTCTTGGTATAAACCTATACTAGCATCAAGTCATTATTATTACTATTAAGATAATTTTCAGGGATCCACATGAGTTTATAATTTCAGAGTATGAGAATTACATAGACAGTTAATCCATACAAAATTTTGTGTAAGTTAGAAAAAGATCTTTTTCCCTCAGGACTCTTGACTGTTTATCTTTAAAACAATTATCATATGATCTTCGTTAGAACAAAGCAATTTTCTATCAAGTGCAAGAAAATTGTTGAAATAAACGTACGTTGAAATAAACATACAATAAACAGTTTATTGTAGAGCAACCTCTACAATGCTAACCTCTATCTTTAGGGGTGGAGTATGCACAACCTTTACAACTGTGTGTGACAGCTTTTTGTGATGTTATATGATCTTGAACAGTATACTATACTCCTTTTTTTCAACAAGAAAAAAAAGAGGGATTGATTTAAATTTAAACTTCTGCTTAGGCATGTAAGTATGCTCCCAATAATATTTCTGGATATCTTTAGATGCCAAACATTGAAACTCTTTCATGGTCCATACTTACTGAGTTCACAAGTGGGAGGAGGAGGATTCCAGCTATTATCAGCTTCACAACGGATTAAATTATTGCCTTCAAGCCGAAAACCCTTGTTACAGGCATATAGAATAGACTGTTGATAAGTATAGATGGGTCCAAACCCAGAGATTATTTTTCCATCTTTAACCACTGGTTGAACACAAATGACTTCTAAAAATCCACAAGAAAAGACAAATTTCAACTTTTAAAAGCTTCAGTGAAGTGAAATTCCATCATATCAGTGTTATTTGTTACCACATACTGGTACAGCATAAATATCAGTTTACCAAATTAATGACTGCATCATTAAAATAATTAGTTTTTCTTTGAATAATTTCACCTCCCCCAATACCTTTACCTTCCTTTTTCTTTTAAACTAAGAATTCAAACCAAAATTCATCATTATGACTTACTTTTACAAGAAGGAGGACTTGGACTCCAGACACCTATTGTCTTATTTTCCACTCTGCAAGAAATGGAGGCTTTGCCTAACATTGAGAAGTCAGGGTCACAGCTGTAGGTGACAGAAGAGCCATATGTATACAAGTCTTCATCTCCACCATTGTGTCTCCCATTACTAATGGTTGGAGGAGGTTCACACTTGGCAACTGAGATGAGTGAAAAGGAAGAAATAATGAGGGAAGTCATCCTCAAAATCTAATATTCATGATGTAAATTCTAATGAAGTGTATAAGAAGCAACAATGAGGGACATGAGTTTTATTATTACCTAACATGTAATAAAGTTTAAGTTCATAGTCAAGTCAACAAGAGTCTTTGCTTACTTATACATTGTGGGAGAGGATCACTCCAGCCAAGTCCTTTATCTTGTATCTCACAATAACTGTTGGCTGAGCCAATTAAGATATACCTGAATAAGACAGGATTGAAGATTTTAACGAAATTATTCCTAGTATAAATTAAGTTGAATAAAGAAGTCTGAACAAATAGACTTATTATTCTATATTAAAAATGAAGAAATAATATTTTATCAGATAATACTTTCCATTAGGAATGCCATTCTGTAAAATTTTATCACTGCAATGAGATGTATATCTGTTCACTTGTTCTTTTATTCTATAATTTATTACTGTCCTGGAAAATTAAACTTGAAACTTGATCTCATGAAATCTGGGTACTCAAGTAAATGAATAAACAGACAAAGAAGCATGTTACTTTCCTAAGCGAAATGATTAATCCTGATTAGCCATGGGAAATTGGATTGCTTAAAAGAAACAGTGGTGATGGTGTTTATATCTGAAAAGTAGGGAGATTTCCTGGGCACTACTTTGTACTACTTCCAGGCCCTCTAATTAAAGTCAGTGAAAGCTATAACAACCCAATGCATGCAGGACTGGCAATTGTCCCTAAAGAATAAAGGTTCACACATCTTGTGTCAGAAATCAAGTCTTAGTAAATTTAAGAAAATTGAAATCATATCAAGCATCTTTTCCAGCCACGATACTATGAGACTAGATGTTGATTATGGGGGGAAAACTGTAAAATAAATAAATAAATAAACACATGGAGATTAAATAATACATTCTAAGTAATTTGCCTGGAGTAACAGGCAAATTTGGCCTTGGAAGCAGAATGAAGCAAGTCAAAGACTAATAGAGTTTTGTCAAGAAAATGCACTGGTCATAGCAAACACCCTCTTCCAAAAACACGAGAAGACTCTACACATGGACATCACCAGATGGTCAACACTGAAATCAGATTGATTATATACTTTGCAGCCAAAGATGGAAAAGTTCTATACAGTCAACAAAAACAAGACCAAGAGCTGACTGTGGCTCAGATCATGAACTCCTTATTACCAAATTCAGACTCAAATTGAAGAAAGTAGAGAAAACCACTAGACCATTCAGGTATGACCTAAATCAAATCCCTTATGATTATACAGTGGAAGTGAGAAATAGATTTAAGGGCCTAGATCTGATAGATAGAGTGCCCGATGAACTATGGAATGAGGTTCATGACATTGTACAGGAGACAGGGATTAAGACCAACCCCACGGAAAAGAAATGCAAAAAGGCAAAATGACTATCTGGGGAGGCCTTACAAATAGCTGTGAAAAGAAGAGAAGTGAAAAACAAAGGAGAAAAGGAAAGAAAAGCAAAGGAGAAAAGGAACTCTGAATGCAGAGTTCCAAAGAATAGCAAGAAGAGATAAGAAAGCCTTCTTCAGCGATCAATGCAAAGAAATAGAGGAAAACAACAGAATGGGAAAGACTAGAGATCTCTTCAAGAAAATTAGAGATACCAAGGGAACATTTCATGCAAAGATGGGCTCGATAAAGGACAGAAATGGTATGGACCTAACAGAAGCAGAAGATATTAAGAAGAGGTGGCAAGAATACACAGAGGAACTGTACNGACTCTGATGCTGGGAGTGCTTGGGGGCAGGAGGAGAAGGGGATGACAGAGGATGAGATGGCTGAATGGCATCACTGACTCAATGGGCGTGAGTCTGAGTGAACTCTAGGAGTTGGTGATGGACAGGGAGGCCTGGCGTGCTGTGATTCATGGAGTTGCAAAGAGTCAGACACAACTGAGCGACTGAACTGAACTGAAGTAATGAACAGGTTACTTAAGAAATAAAAAGGGAAATGAAAAAAATCCTTAGAAACAAATGACAATGAAAACACAACAACCCAAAACCTATAGGATGCTTCCAAAGCAGTTCTAAAAGGGAAGTTTATAGCAATACAATCCTACCACAAGAAACAAGAAAAAATCTAATAGAAAACCTATGTTAGGTAGTTAGAATAGAAAACAGGAGTCCAAAATGACGGTGGCTAAAACATAAGGAAGGGTAAAGCCTGCGAAAATAGAACAAAGGAAAGTCAAAGGAAGGTCCAAGGACAGGAGTGAAGACCTCAGGAAAAACAAACAGCACTCCTGGCGAAGCCCAATTTACATAGGGCAGGCCCAGGGGGAGGAAAAAAACATATAAAAGGAGGAGCCAAAGTGTGCTTTCTCTCTCTCCTGCATGTGTGCACTCTTTCCCTCTCTCTCTCCCTCCTTCCCTCTCTCTCTCTCTCTGTCTCTCTCTCTTTCTCTTTCTTTCTCTCTTCCTTGCATGCTGACGCACTCCTGCACTCTCTTTTCTTCGCGTCTTTGGGTTGGCATGCCTTCACACTTCAAGGATGGATTCTCCTGCTATCTTATAAATAAAATAGAGCTGTAACACTGATTATCTACAAGCTATAACACGGCTTGTCCAAGACCCAAGAGCTGTGATGTGCCAAGGGCTTTAATGTCCGTCACTCCAAATCTTTGTTGTGATGAGACATAACCGAGGAGCATACACTTGCCTAACACCTAACTTTACAACTAAAATAAGTAGAAAGAAGAACAAAAAGATCCGAAAGTCACTAAAAGGAAAGATATCATGAAGATAGGAGCAAAACTAAATGAAAAAGAAATAAATGGAACAATAATAAAGATTAATACAACTAAAAGATGGTTCTTTGAGAAGATAAAGTTAACAAACCATTAGTCAGACTAATCAAGAAAAAAGGGAAAAGAATCAAATCAACAAAATTAGGAATGAAAAAGGTTGTTACAAAAGACAATGCAAAAATACAAAGGATTATAAGAGACTATTATGAACAACTATATGTAAATAAAATGGAAAACCTAGAAGAAATGGACAGATTTTTAGAAAAGTTCAAACTTCTAAGACTGAACCAGGAAGAAATAGAATATATGAACAAACCAATTACAAGCACTGAAATAAAAAATGTGATTAAAAAAAAAAAACTCCCCAAAAACAGAAAGCCAGGGCCAGATGGCTTCACAGGTGAATTCTATCAAACATTAGAAGGATTAATGCCAACACTTCTAAAACTCTTTCAAAACATTGCAGTGGAAAGAACACTCCCAAACTCATGCTACAAGGGCAAAATCACCCTGATACCAAAACCAGACAAAGACAAAACACAAAAAGGAAAATTGCAGGCTAATATCATTGGTGAATATAGATGTAAAATTCCTCAAGAAAATTCTAGCAAACGATTCAACAACACATTAAGATTATACACCATGATCAAGTCATGTTTATTTCAGGGATGCAAGGATTCTTCAGTATACACAACTCAATCAATGTGATACACCATATTAATAAATTGAAAGATAACGATATGATCATCTCGATAGATGCAGGAAAAGCTTTTGACAAAATTCAGCACCCATTTATGATAAAGACTCTTCAAAAGATGGGCATAGAAGGAATCTACCTCAACATAATCAAGGGCATATATGATAAACCCACAGCAAACATTATTCTCAATGGTGAAAAACTGAAAGCATTCCCTCTAAGATCAAGAACAAGACAAGGGTGCCCATTCACACCACTCTTATTCAACATAGTTCTGTAAGTCCTAGCTATGGCAGAGAATAAAAAGAAATAAAAGGAATACAGACTAGCAAAGAAGAAATAAAACTCTCACTGTCTGCAGACAATATGATACTATAGATAGAAAACCTTAAGGATACTATTTGAAAATTACTAGAGCTAATCAGTTGAATTTATAAAGTTACAGAATACAAAATCAATACACAGAAATCACTTACATGCCTATACACTAAAGCAAAGAAAAATCAGAAAGCAAAATTAAGAAATAAATCTCATTTACCATTACAACACAAAGAATAAAATACCTAGAAATAAACCTACCTAAGGACGTAAGAAGTGCATACAGAAAACTATAAAACAATGATGAAAGAAATCAAAGATGACATAATCAGATGGAGAGATTTTCCATGTTCTTAGATTGGAAGAATCGATATTGTGAAAATGACTATACTACGAAATGCAATCTACAGGTTCAACGTGATCCCTATCAAATGAACAATGTTATTTTTCACAGAACTATAACAAAAAACCTTGCAATTCATATGGAAACACAAAAGGCCAAGAACTGACAAAGCAATCTTGAGAAAGAAGAATGGACCTGGAGGAGTCAACCACCCTGACTTCAGACTACACTACAAAATTACAGTCATCATGACAGTATGGTATTGGCACAAAAATAGAAATATAGACCAATGGAACAAGATAGAAAGCCAGAGATAAACCTACACACCTATAGGCAACTTATATTTGACAAAGGAGGCAAGAATATACAATGGGGCAAAGATAGTCTCTTCAATAAGTGGTGCTGGGAAAACTGGACAAAGAATGAAATTAGAACACATCCTAACACCATACACAAAGATAAACTGAAAATGGATTAAAGATTTAAATGTAAGGCTAGAAACTATAAAACTCATAAAAGAAACATAGGCAGAACACTGTATGACATAAATCATAGCAAGATCCTCTATGACCCACCTCCTAGAGTAATGAAAAAGAAAAATAAACAAGTGGGACCTAATAAACTTAAGAACTTTTGCACAGCAAAGGAAACTATAAACATAGTGAAAAGACAACCCTCGGAATGGGAGACAATAATAGTAAATGAAACAACTGACAAAGAATTAATCTCCAAAATATACAAGCAGCTCATACACTCAATACCAGAAAAGCAAACAACCCAGTCAAAAAAGTGGCAAAAGACCTAAACAGACATTCTTCCAAAGAAGAGATACAAATGGCTAATAAACACGTGAAGCGTTGTGGTACATATACATGATGGAATATGACTCAGCTATAAGAAAGAACACATCTGAGTCAGTCCTAATGAGGTAGGTGAAACTGAAGCCTATTATACAGAGTGAAGTCAGAAAGAGAAACACCAATACAGTATATTATTACATATATATGGAATTTTAAAAGATGTTAATGGCAATTCTATATGCAAGGTAGCAAGAGACACAGATGTAAAGAACAGACTTTTGGAACATGTGGGAGAAGGCAAGACGGAATGATACGAAATAATAGCATTGAAGCATGTATATTACCATATATAAAACAGACGACCAGTGCAAGTTTGATGCCTGAAGCAGAGCACTCAAAGTCAGTGCTCTGGGACAACCCAGAGGGATGGGATTGGGAAGAAACTGGGAGAGGGGTTCAGTACGCAGGGACACGTGTGTACCCATGGCTGATTCATGTCGATGTGTGGCAAAAACCACCATGACATTGTAAAGTAATTATGCTCCAATTAAAATAAATTAACTGATACAAAAAGAAACTAGGAATAAAACCACCATATAACCCAGCAATCCCACACCTAGGCATATACCCTGAGGAAACCAAAATTGAAATAGTTACATGTACCCCAATGTTCATTGCAACAATATTTACAATAGCTATGACGTGGAAACAATCTAAATGTCCACTGACAGATGAATGGATAAAGAAGCGATGTTATGTATATACAGTGGAATATTGCTCAGTCATAAAAAAGGAATGCATTTGAGTCAGTTCTAATGAAGTGAATGAATGTAAAGCCTATTAAACAGAGTGAAGTAAATCAGAAAGAGAAAAACAAGTATCGTATATTAATGCACGTATATATGGAATCTGGAAAGACAGTACAGATGAACCTATTTGCAGGTCAGCACAGGAGATGCAGACATAGAAAACAGACTTATAACATGGTGGGGGGAGGAAGGAGAGGGTGGGATATATAGAGAGAGTAACATGGAAACATAGCCAATAGGAATTTGCTGTATGATTCAGGGAACTCAAACTGGGGCTCTATTAACAGTCTAGAGGGGTGGGATGGGGAGGGAGGCGAGAGGGAGTTTCAAGAGGGAAGGGATATAGTATACCTATGACTGATTCATGTTGATGTTTGGCAGAAAACAACACAATATTGTAAAGCAATTATCCTTCAATTAAAAATAAATAAATTTAATTTTAAAATACAAGAATAAATGTTCAGGTGATCCCCTAGGCAAGGATTCAGGAAGTGTTTTCTGAGGACAAAGAAGATATGGAAAGGGTAATAGAAGCAAGTATGATAGAACCATATGACTGTTGTAGAAATAGGAACTATAGTAGTTATAAATATTTCTTTCTTCCTTACATATGAATAAATTTGGTCTAAATTAAATTTTTCTCTTTTCTTTTTTCATCCCTCTACCATCTAAACAAGATATATTAATAGCAGTTTATCTTATATAGCTCATTATTTAAATTATAGGATATCAAAGGAGAAGTATGATTTTGCTTAAAGAGGATGGTCTTTGGGAGAGAAAGTTAGCATGTTTTCAGCTGTATAAGAGATAGTTGCATTATGTAAGCTGGAAGCATAATTTTGCTATTCCCTTGATCTGGAAGTTAAACTAAATATGGTTAAAACGTGAACGTGAAGTCGCTCAGTCATGTCCGACTTTCTGTGACCCCATGGACTGTAGCCTATCAGGTTCCTCCATCCATGGGATTTTCCAGGCAATAGTACTGGAGTGGGTTGCCATTTCCTTCTCCAAGGCATCTTCCCGACCCAGGGATCAAACCTGGGTCTCCTGCACTGCAGACAGAGGCTTTACCCTCTGAGCCAGTTAAAACAAGTGCATATAAATGCCAAATTTGACAAGGGGTGAACCCTGGTAGATTTGAACTGCATCAACTTAACCTAAGGAGAAATTTTTCCAGAATTTTCATTCATACATAATTCCAACTTATTGTGGTCTGTAAGTGAATTAATAGCCCAGTTCTATGTATGCTTAAAAGATCAGATCACAGCATAAGATGTGTCTACAGTTAACACATATTGTTGCTTCTTTGCTCCATCACCTTGGTGCCATAACAAACTGCCAGAATTACAGCAAATCCAGCTTCTGGAGGATGTCCTCCTTCACATAGTCCAACTTCTGATCCAAGTACGTTAGCACTGCAGAGGAGGGCAACAACTTCTACAAGACATTCTCATCTTTGAAGTCAAAGGCGAAGAGGTAATGAAAGAACAATATGAATCCCAGTCTATACTCATGGGTATACTCTAGTGCATACTATGACTTCCAGTCTATACTCCACTCAGCCATGTGGTTCCTCTTTTGATTTTGCATCTCCCACTTCAAATCCACCTTCCCTTTTTGATTGCCTGCCCTGATGAACTCAGGTCACAGTAGCAAACATAGAAGAAACAGCCTCCTGTACACTTTCACCAGCTGCCAGACTGTTGTCAAGTCAGATTCCTAGAGCAAATCCATATATATACACCTGAGTTAGTCCTAACTAATATAACTGATATAGACAAAAAAAAAAACTACAATTAAGTATGAAAATGGAAATTAAGAGATAAAATAATCACTCTTTGCAGAGGATATGATTGCAAACTGGGTAATCTCAAGAGAATTAAACTGAAAAACTAATATAAACAATAAAAGAATTTAGAAAGTTAGCTTAGATATCAAGTTTACATGCAGAAATCAAGCATATTTATATATAAATACACATATAATGTTACAGTATTTAATGGAAGAAATGATCCATTTAAAGTAGCAAAAATAGGGGCTTCCTTGGTGGCTCAGTGGTAAAGAATCCACCTGCTAATGCAGGAGATATGAGTTTGATCCCTGATCCAGGAAGACTCCACATACTGCAGAGCAACTAAGCCTGTACACCACAATTGAGCCTGTACTCTAGAGCCTAGGGGCCACAACACCTGAGCCCATGCATCACAACTAACAAAGCCCACACACTCTGTGCTCTGCAGCAAGAGAAGCACCACAATTAGAGAGTAGCGCCACTTGCCACAACTAGACTAAAGCCCTTGCAGTAACAAAGATCCACCAAGGCCAAAAATTAAGCAAAATAAGTAAAAAATTAAAAATAAATAAATAGCAAAACTAAAATACCTAGGTTTAATCACTTTTAGAAATGCAGAAAGAAAATATTGAAACACTTCTAAAGAAACAAGAGAGAAACAATAAAATGAATAGGGTATAGCACCCCAAAACAGGCCACTTTGGCATCAGTATTATTTTCAGCTAAAGTTACCCAAAAATTAGCAGATGCAAGAAACTTCTGACCTCCCCTTTTCTTCAAGAAAGTGGACCAAATTCCCATGTGAAAGATGACTTTTCTATACCAAGAGGAAAGAACATTTTTATCACCTGAAATAAGAGTATTGAGGCCAAGAGAAATCTGTACTAAAAGATCATGTTAAAAGTAATGCTTATCTCTCTTTAGCCATCATATATATTTTCATTGCTGTCATTGCTGTTTAGTCACTATGTTGTGTCCAACTCTTTGTGACCCATGGACAGTAGCCCACCAGGCTCCTCTGTCCATGGGATTTTCCAGGCAGGAATACTGGAGTGGGTTACCATTTCCTTCTCCAGGTGATCCACAAATACTATTCTTTGCTCAATCTAATATATAAAGGGTGGGGTAAATGTGGCAGAGTAGGAGGACATGGAGTTTACATCTCCTCACAGCTAGGGCATCTACCAGGCACTGATGGTGGACCTCAGACACATAAGGATGGGAGGAACTCCTGTGTTACCAAGTAGGACGTGGGGGGAAGAGAAGGGGGAGGAGAAGTGGAAGCGGGAGGAACTGGCACCCCTGAGGCTCAGCTGGGAGGGGAGAAAAGGGATTCCCAAGCTGAGAGAGGGCCACCCACAGTGGGATGTGAAGAGACCTTGGGGGAATCACGGGATCAAAAGTCAACACAGCTAGCATTTCCCCTGCCCACTCAAACCCTAGGAAGCCTACTGGCAACTCAGACCTGAACCTTCACCCTCAGGCCCCCTCTAGTGCAGGGTTCCTGTGGGCAAGAGAGTGAGGGAGGGAAGGAGGGAGGAAAAGTAGATGCCAGCAGACCCAGTGCTCCTGAGATGCATCTGGGGAGGGGATGGGTTCCCACACTCAGGCGAGGACCATACAGTGAGGGGCTCAGCAGAGATGAAGAGAAACATTCCAGGGATTGGATTGGAAGGGAATGGAACCATGGTTTCCCCCTCCAATTTGGACCCCGGAGAGCCTGTTGGGGTCCTGTTGCCTGAACCTTGGACCATTGAGGTACCCTCCAGCTCTGCTGAGCCCTAAGTCCTGCCTCCATCACCTCCCAGGACTGGTCCTGAGCCTGCGCCCCACACCTGCCTAAGCCCTACTCTCTCCTAAGACCTGCCCCCTACAGTCAAGGCCTTTTCCTGCACCCTTTTCTTCTTTTCTTTTTTGCTGTTTTGCTTCTGTTTTGCTATGTTTTTGTTTCCTTTATGTTTTTATTTTTTCTAATATATTTTTAATTTTCTAATTTTACCTTTTGTTCTTTGTTATTTTGTTTTTCCTTTTTCTTTCTTTTTCTTTTCATTTTTTTTGACCTGGGCATCAGGAGTGAGCTCCTGTAGTGAGAGAGTTGCATCCAAACTACTGGACTAACAGAGAACCTCAGACCAAAGGGAATATTAATCAGAGTGAATTATCCTGGAGGGCCTCATCTCATCACCAAAACCTGGCTCTGCCCAACTGCCAGCAACTCCAGTGCTGGAAACCTCAAGCTAAACAAGTAAGACAGGGACACAGCCTCACCTATCCAAAAAAAAAAAAAAAATGAGACCATAAAAACATATATTACAAGATTAAAAACCTAGAAGACCAAATAAATGAAGAGGAAATAGGCAACCTTCCTGAAAAGGAGTTCAGAGTAATGACAGTAGAAATGATCCAAAATCTTGGGAAAAGAATGGAGACATAGGTCCAGAAAATACAACAAATATTTAACAAGGACGTAGAAGAATTAAAGGACTGAACAAACAGTGGTGAACAATACAACAAATGAAATGAAAAATACATTAGAAGGAATTAATAACAATAACAGAACCAGAAGAATCAATTTGTGAGCTGGAAAATAGAAGAGTGAAAATAACTGCCAAGGAACAGAATGAAGAAAAAATAATGAAAGGAATTGAGGGCAGTCTCAGAGACCTCTAGGACAACATTAAGTGCACCAACACTTCAAATTGCAGAAGTCCCAGGAGAAGAGAAAGAGAAAGGGTTTGAGAAAATATTTGAAGATATTATAGTTGAAAACTTCCCTAATATGGGAAAGTAAATGTCCACCAATGTCCATGAAGCACAGAGAGTCTCTTATAAGATAAACCCAAGAAAAAACACATATCAATCAAACGAACAAAAAGTAAATTCAAAGAAAAGATGTTAAAAGCAGGAAGGGAAAAGTAAGAAATAACATACAGGGGAATCCCCATAAAGTTGTCAGCTGATTTTTCAACAGAAACTCTTCAAGCCAAAAGGGAATGGCAGAATATAAAGTGATGAAAGGGAAAAACGTACAACCAAGATTACCCAGCAAGGATCTCATTCAGATTTGGTGGAGAAAAGCAAAACTAAAAGAATTCAGCATCACCAAACTAGCTTTACAACAAATCCTCTAGGTATGAAACATAAGAGAAAAGAAAGAACAAAAACAAGCAAAAACAATTAAGAAAATGGTAATAGGAATCTACATGTCAATAAAATCCATTTACCTTGAAAGTAAATGGATTAAGTGCTCCAATCAAAAGGCACAGACTGGCTGAATGAATACAAAAACAAGACCCATATATATGCTGCCTACAAGAAACCCAAGGGCTTCCCTGGTGGCTCAGAGGTTAAAGCATCTGCCTGCATTGTGGGAGACCTGGGTTTGATCCCTGGGTCAGGAAGATCCCCTGGAGAAGGAAATGGCAACACACTCCAGTGTTCTTGCCTGGAGAATTCCATGGATGGGGGAGCCTGGTGGGCTATAGTCCACGGGGTCACAAAGAGTCGGACACTACTTAGCAACCTCACTTTACTTCTTCACTTCACAAGAAACCCACTTCAGACTTAGGGACATATACAGATATAAAGTGAGGGGATGGAAAAAGATATTCCAAGCAAATGGAAATAAAAAGAAAGTGGGAGTAGCAATTCTCATATCAGACAAGATAGACTTTAAAATAAATAGAGTTACAGGAGATAAGGGAGGATACTACATATTGATCATGGGATCAATCCAAGAAGAAAATGTAACAATTACAAGTATTTATGCACCCAGCATGCTGCTGCTGCTAAGTTGCTTCAGCCGTGTCCCACTCTGTGTAACCCCATAGATGGAAGCCCACCAGGCTCCCCTGTCCCTGGGATTCTCCATGCAAGAAAACTGGAGTGAGTTGCCATTTCCTTCTCCAAGGCATAAAAGTGAAAAGTGAAAAGGAAGTTGCTTAGTCGTGTTCGACTCTTAGCGACCCCATGGACTACAGCCCACCAGGCCCCTCCATCCATGGGATTTTCCAGGCAAGAGTACTGGAGTGGGGTACCATTGCCTTCTCCGGCACCCAGGATAGGAGCATCTCAATATATAAGGCAAATGCTAACTGCCATAAAAGGGCAAATTGATAGTAGCACAATAATAGTGAGGGACATTAACACCCCATTTACACCAACAGGCAGATCATCCAGACAGAAAATAAAGAAATACAGCTTTAAATGACACGATAGACTAGACAGATTTGATGGATACTGATAGCACATTCACTTGAAAGTTGCAAAATACAATTTCTTCTCATGTGCATGTGGAACATTCTCCAGGATAGATCACATCTTTGGTCACAAACCAAGCCTTGGGACATTTAAGAAAATTGAAAGTGTATCAAGCATCTTTTCTGACCACAACAGTACAAGATTAGAAATTAATTACAAGGAAAAAAAAATAAAACATAAACACATGGAAGCTAAATAGTATCCTGCTTAATAACCAAGAGATCATTGAAGAAATCAAAGGGGAAAAAAACTTATATGCAGAAACAAATGACAACAAAAACAGGACAATTCAAAACCTATGAAGTACAGCAAAAGTAATTCTAAAAGGAAAGTTATAGCAATTCAACTCAACTCAAGAATAGTCTCAAATAAGCAATCTAACCTTACATCTAAAGAAACTAAAGAAAGAACAACAACAAAACCAAAGTTAGTAAAAGGAAAGAAGAGGTCAGAGCAGAAATAAATGAAATAGAAATGAATAAAACAGTAACAAAAATCAATATAACTAAAAGTTGGTTCTTGGAGAAAATAAATAAAATACATAACCCTTATCCAGAATCATCAAGAAAAAAAGGGAGAGGACTCAAATCAATAAAATTAGAAATGAAAAAGGAGAAATTATAATTGATACCATTGAAATACAAAGGATCATAAGAGACTGCTAGAAGCAACTATATGCCAACAAAATAGACAACCTGGAAGAAAAGGACAATTTTCCAAGACTGAACCAGGAGGAATCAGAAAATATAAACAGACCAATCACAAGTAACCAGATAGAAACTGTAATTAAAAATCTTCTAAGACCAGATGGCTTCACAGGCAAATTTTATCAAATATTTAGAAAACATCTAATGCCTATCCTCAAATTTCCCCCCAAAAAATGCAGGAGGAACACTCCCAAACTCGTTCTATGAGGCTACCATCACCCTGATATGAAAACCAGACAAAGATATCACAAAAAAGATTGTGCACCAATATCACTGATAAAAATAAACTCAAAAACCCTCAACAAAATATTAGCAAATAGAATCCAATAATATGCAAAAAGGCTCATAAACCATGGTCAAGTGAGATTTATCCCAAGGATACAAGGATTCTTCTATACATGCAAATCAACTTATGTGATACACTACATTAACAAAATGAAGAATGTAAACAGTATGATCATCTCAGTAGATGCAGAAAAAGTTTTTGACAAAATTCAACACCCATTTGTGGAAAAAAAAAAAAAAAACCACTCCAGAAAGTGGACATAGAGGGAATCTACCACAACATAATAAAAGCTATATATGACAAACCCATGGCAAACATCATTCTCAGTGGCAAAAAACTGGAAACACTCTCACCACTATTGTTCAACATAGGTTGGAAGTCTTAGCCATGGCAATCAGAGAAGAAAAAGGAAAAAAAAAAAAAAAGGAGTCCAGGTTAGAAAAAGAATCCAGAGAACAAAACTGAAAGAAAAAAAAAAAAAAAGGAACCCAGGTTATCATTGTTTGCAGATGACGTGATACTATACATAGAAAATCCTAAACATGCCACCAGAAAAATACTAGAGTTAATCAATGAACTTGATAAAGCTTCATGATACAATATTAATGCAAAGAACTTTCTTGCATTCCTATACACTAACAGCAAAAGATTAGAAAGAGAAATTAAGGAAACAATCCCATTTACAACAAAAAGAATAAAATACCTAGGAATAAACCTACCTAAGGAGACAAAAGGCATGTACTCAGAAAACTATAAAACACTGATGAAAGACATCAAAGATAACACAAACAGTTGGAGAGATAGACCATGTTTTTGGTTGAGAAGAATCAATATCATGAAAATGAATATGCTACTCAAAGCAATCTACAGATTCAATGCAATCCCTATCAAATTAACAATGGCACCTCTCACACAATTAGAATAAAGAACTTTATAATTTGTATGGAAATACAAAATATCCTGAATAGTCAAAGCAATCTTGAAAAAGAAAGAGAGCTGGAAGATTCAGGCTCCCTGACTATATCACAAAGTTACAGTAATCAAGATAGTATATATAGTATTATCACAAAAACAGAAATGTAGATCAACAGAACAGGATAGAAAGCCCAGAGATAAACACATATAGTCACCAAATCTATGGTAAAGGGGGCAAGAACATACACAAGAGAAAAGACAGTCACTTCAATAAGTGGTACTGGGAGAACTGGACAGCTATTGATATGTGCTAAAGAATGAAATTA
Source organism: Neotragus moschatus (assembly GCA_006410615.1). Lineage (NCBI taxonomy): Eukaryota > Metazoa > Chordata > Mammalia > Artiodactyla > Bovidae > Neotragus > Neotragus moschatus. The sequence goes on along the minus strand of SJYA01002195.1, from coordinate 114,998 downwards.
GAACACTACCTAACTCCATACACAAAAATAAACTCAAAATGGATTAAAGACCTACTGCAAGACTGGACACTTATTCTTAGAGGAAAACACAGGAAAAACATTTTTTCAACAGAAATTACAGCAAGATCTTTTTGGACACACCTCTTAAAGTAATGAAAATAAAAACAAAAATAAACAAATGGAATTTAATTAAACTTAGAAAACTTTTTCATGCAAAGGAAACCATAAACAAGACAAAAAGACAACCCTCAGAATGAGAAAAATATTTGCAAACAAAGCAACAGACAAAAGATTAATCTTTAAATTATATAAACAGCCCATAGAGCTCAATATCAAAGAAAAAACCCAAAAGAAAATGGGCAGAAGACCTAAATAAACATTTCTTCAAGGAAGACATACAGTTGGCCAAAAAGCACACAAAAATATACTCAACATCACTAATTATTAGAGAAATGTTAATCAAAATTACAATGAGGTATCACCTCACTCTGATGATAGTGGACATCATCAAAAATCTACAAGCAATATGCTTGAGAGGGTGTGGGGAAATGGGAACCCTCTTGCACTGTTGCTGGGAATGTAAATTGATACAGCCACTATGGCGAACTGTGTGGAGGTTCCTTGAAAAAGTAAACATAGAACTACCTTATGACCCAGCGATCCCACTGCTGGGCATATGTCCTGAGAAAACTATAATTCAAAAAGACACAGTTACCCCAGTGTTCACTGTAGCACTGTTTACAGTAGCCAGGACATGGAAACAACCTAGTGTCCATCAACAGATGAATAGATAAAGAAGATGTAGTACATACATACAATGGAATGTTATTCACCATAAAAGGGAACAAAATTGGCCCGGGTGGATGGACCTATAATCTGTCATACAGAGTGAAGTAAGTCAGAAAGGAAAAAATGAATATGGTATATTAACGCATGTATGTGGAATCCAGAAAAAAAGGTACAGATGAACCTAGTTTCAGGGCAGGAAAAGACATAGAGAATGGGCATATAACACAGCAGGAAAAGAAGAGTGGAATGATTCAGAGATTAGGTTTGACATATATACACTACCATGTGTAAAATAGATAGCTAGTGGGAACCTATAGTAAAGGACAGGGGACTCAGCTCAGTGCTCTGGGATAACCTAGATGGGTGGAATGGTAGGGAGAGATCTAAAAAGGAGGCGATAGATGTACACATATAACTGATTCACTTTTTGTACAGCAGAAATTAACACATGCATTAGCTGCTCAGTCATGTCCAACTCTTTGCAACCCCATAGATATTAGCCTACCAGGCTCCTTTGTCCATGGAGTTCTCCAGGCAAGAACACTGGAGTAGGTTGCCATTTCCTTCTCCAGGGGATCTTTCCAACCCAGGGATCAAACCTGGGTCTCCCGCATTGCATTGCAAGTAGATTCTTTACCATCTAAGCCACCAGGGAAGCCACAGGAAAGCAATTATATTACAGCAAAAAGAAATTAACATATAAGCGCACAGGCCTAATCATTTTGAAGGTCTTCACTTTCCTGTGAAGGCTCCCATGTACATGCAAAAATAAGATTGGTATAGTTTTCTCCTATTAATCTGTGTTATGTCAACTTAATTCTCAGGCCCAGTCAGAGACCCTAAGAGGGTAAAGGTAAAGTTTTGTCTTCCCTACAATAACATATTCATGTCTAGAGAGACTCAGCATTTAAAAGAAAAAAAAAAAAATCTATTCTCCTAAAATAAAGTTAAAAGCTAATCCAACATGATTTTAAAATATGCCTAACTTTAAAGTTCATGTAGAAAGATAAACAAGTATTGTTAGGAAAATCCTAAAAAAGAAAAGTAATTAGATAGGACTACCCATATTACTATTAAAACATATTATAAAACATCAATAAGTAGAAGACTGTGCAATGTGTATATATATATACAGACAAAACAATGATTGAATAGAAAGTCTAGAAATAGACCCAAATATATATGAGAATTCCATATAGTATCCAAAAACAATCTCAAATCAGTAAGTTGAAGATGGACTTTTTAATAAATGGTGTTGAGATAACAGGAAAGTCATATGGAAAAATATAGACTGGGCTATGTACCTCATACTGTATAGTATATATTGACTCCAAGTGAATCAAAGATTTTAACGTTAAAAAAAAATGAAAACATTAAAGTGTAGAAGAAAGCTAGGCAAATAGTTCAAAACCTTGTATTTGGGAAGGCCTTTTAAATTAAGACTTNAATTGAAGATGGACTTTTTAATAAATGATGTTGAGATAACAGGAAAGTCATATGGAAAAATGTAGACTGGGTATGTACCTCATACTGTATAGTATATATTGATTCCAAGTGAATCAAAGATTTTAACGTTAAAAAAAATGAAAACATAAAAGTGTAGAAGAAAGCTAGGCAAATAGTTCAAAACCTTGTATTTGGGAAGGCCTTTTAAATTAAGACTTAAAATTCAGAAGCCACTTTAAAAGGAAGACTGATAAATTTGACAACATATACCAAAGCCAGGGGCTTCCCAGGTGGCTCAGTGGGTAAAGAATTTGCCTGCAATGCACGAGACACAAGAGAATCAGGTTCAATCCCTGGGTCGGGAAGATCCCCTGGAAGAGGAGATCCACTCAGTATTCTTGCCTGGAGAATCCCATGGACAGAAGAACCTGGCGGGCTACAGTCCATAGGGTCAAAAAGAGACATGACTGAAGCAATATAGCACACATGCGTGTATGCACCAAAGCCAAGTCAAAAGAAAAACTTTGAGGGCAAAGTTGCAGCTCACATCAGAAACACGGTGTGAACCCTAACGGACACAAATCCATGTGAATATGCATATCCATACACCTTAAAAATTAAGAATAAAATGCCCAACTAGTTAATAGTAAAAATAGGCAAAGGATATGCCAAATAATTCACAAATATTGAATAAATACAAACATCTCTTATTAAAACATGCTGAATTTTACTCAGAATAAGAGAAATATACATTTAAACTATAGTAAGATTTCATTTTTACCTCTTAAATTGGAAAATTTTTCAACATTTTTACAAGCATTGAAGCTTTGACAGCAACTTGTTGGAAAATTTATGGTGAGATAGACATTTGTATCCTCTGCAAAACCATGTAACTCCTACAGAGAGCAATTTGGAAATAGTTTTCAAATTTTCAAATATATGTACTCTTTGACCCAGGATTCCTACCATGGAAATTTACCCTACAGATATAATTTTTATATACAAGGTAACGCAGTAGCTCACAGTTCAGAAGAGAAAAAGATTGGAAAATTCATGGATCCATCAAAGAGATTATCAGCCCACAATACATCACACAATAAAATCCTGTGCAGGCATAAAAGGGAATTAATGAGAAACCTCCCCATGCACAAACACAGAGACATCTTCTGTTTATATTGATAAATAAAATATAAAGCAAGATTTAAGAGATTTAAGACTAATTTTCCTATTGGAAAGTTGTCAAATAAGAATACATACTAATTTCTTAACTTGTGTCTATAAAAGTAAACACTAGAAAAATACATGAGAAGCAAATATAAGTGTATCCCTGTTTAAAGATGGAATGTGGTGATGGCAGTAGAATGAAAGTGAGAATTCTCAGTGGATACCTTTTATATCATGTTTAGTTTTGAAATATATATTATATTATACATTAGCTATTTTAAAATTTTAATTTAAAAGAAAAGTATCTCTAGATTGCCTCACACTCACCCTTCTGAACAGCTGAATTCTATTTCTGATCCAAAAGAGTAATCTGTCTTAACTATCACTTGCCCATTAAATAATTCTCCTGGGTTTCCACATCGTTTTTCTGCGAGAAAAATTAAAATGATGATTAGCGATTCCATGTACTCAAGGATGTGGCATTAGAAAAGAGAGCTGATGGATCATTGTGGTAATGAAGTCTATGGTCCAGAATTTCACACACTGACCAGGGAACTAAGCTCCATTCTACATCTCCAGTGTGTACTTGGAACTCAAGCCACTCAAAATACATGTTCTTGGTCACAAAAGGTACAAAAAAGTATAAATTGCATGTGTATACCCATACTACTAGAAAAACATCACAGAATGTATTCTCAATTAAGAGTGAATAACAGCATCTTCTTCCAAACACAGTATTTGAGGTGAGGTTTCCTTTGTATTGTCATTTCCTAGACACGTAATTTTCATAATTTTATACAGTGAATCTAGTTTTCAGTGTATTAAAATGAATTTGCAGTTCACTTCTGAAAAACAAGTACTTAATGAATAGATTGTAAATGATAGATTTTTCAGTGCAACTAGGTGGCTCCTAATTTGTTTGTTTTATTCGTTTGTTTGTTTTTTCAAAAAGTGGCACACATGTGTACATTGAAATCAGTAACTGACCAACTGGACTGTTCCTTAGTGATCAGAGATATTCATTTGCATTTATAAAGCTTAGTTCCTGAGGCAACTTTGCGAAGAAGGACAAAGCACAAATAACAGAAATGAATGTTCATACTTACTGACACAAAAGTCTTTGTATTTCCAATTGCCTGTTGCCTCACAGGTAAGAAAGTAACTTTTTGAACTTATCCTGTAGCCAGGACGACAGACGTATCTCAGAGTAGTTCCAGTTTCAAACGTTGTCTCATTCAACTCATTTATTGGATAAGCAAAGTCTAAATAGGGTGGAATGCCACAACTGCCTGAATTCCAAAATGACAAAGCACTCAAGTTAGAGCTTGAAACACAGCATCCTAAAGTTTCAGTAGCATTAGTTTAGGGAAGGAACCATTCTTTTCTCCTCTAATCAAGAAAAATAATAACTCCTATTATCCTCAGTGTTCAGTAAATCCAGAGAGTAAGTAGTAATACATTTGTTGATTAATGACAATGATAGAGATAAAAGGTATAAATTTTTCATTGCTTTTCTCCTATAAATGATTTATCCTAAAAGGATGGCAGACAAGATTTCATCAGCCTATCAGATTGCCCATATCTGCTGACTCATATGCATCCATGCAAATCCAGAAGTCCAACAGTTTTCTTCAACAGAAGTGTATCATTTCATTAATACTAACAGAAACTTACCATTTAATTAATAGTAACATTACACGAGTTTGGGTGAACTCCAGGAGTTGCTGATGGACAGGGAGGCCTGGCATGCTGCAATTCATGGGGTCACAAAGAGTCGGACATGACTGAGCAACTGAACTGAACTGAACTGAACATTACATAACATTGGTTGTTTCAGAGAACAGAAACTCGGTGGCTAGGAGAAGGATGACTATAACATTTCTAATTTGTCCTTTTTGTATCCTTTGGATTTTGTGTGGTCTGAAGGAAGAAACGTGGAGCCCTTGAAGCATAACAATCTTAATCCTGCTTTACTTGCAAGAACAAAATATAGGGCTGATTTACCTTTTAGGAACCACACTAGAAGTTTATACTTTTCCTGTCCATTCTGGATAAACCCACAGGCAGTGAAGATTGTTTAGTCAGGCTAATAGATAATACAGATTTGTTTCAAGTCATGGTCAGGACAGATTGTTTTGGAAATCCCTGAAGAAGAAATTTTAGGAGGAAATATCTATAAAACTGACTATCTGTAAAGCAAATGACTCCTACATTCCAAATTATTCCAAATCCCCTTAAGTTCCAAATTCCACATAAATTCCAAACTTCGTCAAATAAACCCTTTGTTGCTAAAGCTGAATTTCTGCTAAAAGCTTAATCAGCTCTTTGTTAGTGTTGAAAGCGAAGGAGCCAATGATTGTGCAACTTTGCTGACAATTTGAACTTCTCTCCCTATTACTCACCAAGAACAGTAGCCAGCAGAGTAGCAACCAAGGTCACTTGGAACAGAATTGGATGAGAGGTACTCCACAACCTAGAGAAGGGCCAGGATGCCATTGTCCCCTTGCTATGAAGGATCATAACTGGAACTCTCTGATGCTTCATTGACACTTTTCTGCTGAAAGAACTCAATTGAAAAAATAATCATTGAATTCCTACTTATCATAAACCACTAGGATCATGCTATGGGATCCATGTCTTGAAGAAATTACAGCCTAGAGTTGGAAGAAAAGACAAGTGCACAAATGTTGCAACACGAAAGAGTAGGTGTTAGCCTTTGAAGAAGCACTCTGCTCATGAAAGAGATTCATTCCCAATGGAGAAATGAGAGGTAGCTTAATCTGAGTTAGGAATTCTGCAAAAGTTAGAAAATATAGGCAGGGCATACTGGGGAACAGTACATAGCACTACAGTTTGGCTGGAAAGTAAGGTGTTGCAGATGGTTGTTAAGCAGGAGGCAGCTCACAGGTGTGTCTGAATGCGGCATAAGAGCCAAGGTTAGGAATTTATGGACGCTACTCTTTAGAGAGTGAAGAGCCATTGTTTCTCAGTTTTGTTTTGATCTGGTTTTGTTTTTGGTGTGTTTGTTTTTAATATGTCCTTAGAGTGATACATCAGTGTACCTTAATATCACTAGAGTGGTTGTATTAAGTATACATGATAGATTGAAGTGAACAGAGGAGCAACAAGGAGATCGATTAAGAAGATGATTGTAGTTGGCCAGGTGAGCCACAGAGATGATCAGACCAAAGAAACGACAAAGGAGTCAGAGAAAATGGAATAAATTTAAAACAAAAGAAAAAGCAGGAAGATTATAAGATAGAGAAAAAAGAGTTGGATCATCGTGTATAATATTGGCAGTTCCTCATGACAACTATCAACTGAAGCGATAAACCAAGCAATTTGCAGTTTGGGGGGAAAAGATGGTTTTATCTATAGATATATGTAGGGGCTTTCCAGGTGGCTCAGTGGTAAAGAATCCACATGACAAGCAGGAGACACAGGTTCCATCTCTGGGTCAGGAAGATCCCCTAGAGAGGGAAATGGTAACCCACGCCAGTATTCTTGCCTGGAAAATCCCATGGGCAGAGAAGAAGACGGGCAGGCTATGGTCCATGGCATCGCAAAGAGTTGGACATGACTTAGAAACTAAACAAGAACAACATAGATATGTGTGTGTATATATATATATATATATATATAGAGAGAGAGAGAGAGAGAGGTATATAAATAAAAATATATGTGACAAATGTACTTTCATTATTTAATTAGACTATTTAAAGACTTATTTAAAGCTAAGTCATGAAAAACATTTTCTCTTCGCCACACTCCTGTTCCCACTGTGGGGGAAAAAAAAAACAGTGTATCTTAAATTTACATTAGAATTAGTCTTTGTCTTCAAAGGAACACACGAAGTTAAGCCCCAATGAAATACTGAATTGCACCTTTTATTGTGATCCTTCTGTTAGACCCACAGGACTCTACTCTCCCAATGTGTCCATAATTCATATTAATTGCATATCCATTTAGATAAAAGAGGTCCCCTCAATATTTGCCTCTAAGATGTTTCTGTCCCACATTTAGGGGAAAAAAGTTCATAGTGGCCCTTCACACGACACGGAGGGCTCCAACTTCTTCACTGAGCAGACTGTAATCTTATCTTGGCAAAACTCAGTTGTGACACTGAGGCCTCCCACCTGCTATCTGCTGGGGGTAACCCCACTCCTACCCCATGAGTCTGGACTTGGCCACTAGGAAAATTCTGCAAAACAAAAACAAAAACCACCTGTTGAAGAATTTATCAAATATCTTTAGTTATTTAAAATGTGCTTGCAGAATTTGTATTCTGAAAGTTGAAAAGAGACAGGACCAGAGTTCTGAGCCCCTGTTTTTCTTGTTTTCCCTTCTCTGTTTTCTTAATACCTCCCTTCTGATCTCTAGTCTCTACTCCCAGCAATCTGATGAGACTGGAGACCGTTGCGGGTACAGCAGGGTCCACATTGAAAAGCTGTTGTTGAATCACGACCCCCAGAGGAGAAGAATTCAATCCGGGGCCAGAGACGAGGCTTGATCGCTCAGAGCTTTTGTGAAATAAAGTTTTATTAAAGGGTAAAGGAGATAGAGAAAGCTTCTGACATAGGCATCAGAAGGGGGCAGAAAGAGTGCCCACTGCTAGTCTTCAGCTGGATGTTATATAGTCACCAGCAGTCTGTTAATGAAAGAAAGGAATGTCTTAAAACTCAGAATGGCACCAGGCCCCTCACCCATAAGATGCATTTTGGGATAATCTTGGCACTAAATGGTTCATCTTGGGCCATGAAATGATTAACTGGAATCTTGAAGAAGGGCAGATCACCATACAAATAGTTTCATTTACATAGATTAGAGAAACAATATCTGAGTATAACATACTGGTTTGTCAAGTAGGTTCTCAGCCAAAAGGTGGAACTGACTTGAAGACAGAGCTGGGGTACATTAGCATACCTTAAGAGAAACATTTCCATAAGAAAAAGACTATGGTTAACTTCAGGTGAAAACGGGTGTCACTATGGCAACACAGAATTTTAGGAGAAATCTCCTTTTAAATTTGTATAGAGAAGGAAAAAGTATCGCTAGTTTGTTTCCTCCTGCCATTTAAGAGAGAGAAAAATGTCTGACACTTGCAGGCTATTTCCTCCCTTTGGAGACCCCTGGCCTTCCTGCCTGTTACCTTCTCATTCCCCCCTTTTCTTTTAGGAGAATTATGTTTCCTAGGGGAAAGGGGCGTCGTTTTCGTTCCATAACTGCTTCCAAGCTGAGAAGGGGCATTGTCCCTAAATTGGCAAGGCAACATATTCTCCTAATCGTCAAATTGAGGATATCTGATCTAGGGTCCCCAAACAGTAGTTGGAGGAAGTTGCAGCAGTAGCAGGAGTTTGAGCAACCATTTGTAACTTAAAAGCTTTCATGTGGCTAGAAACAAATCCAGTTATGCAATTACAGATGCAGGGAGCAAACAGCAAAAGCAAAACAATCAGAATTATTGTAATTAAGATAGTTGTCCACCATGGGGAACTAGTTAACGTCTCTCAAAGTGAGGCAATTGAGGCTTCAGGAGTATCCATGGCCCCAATCACACAAAAGCTCGGGGCGATCAAGCCTCATCTCTGGCCCTGGATTAAAGTCTTCGCCTCCAGGGGCCAAGAATCCCGATGTGATTCAGCAACAACCTTTCAACATGATGAAAACCAGTCCCCTAAATCATCTGCAAAATTTACAAAATATCACAAATTTCTCCCACCCAATTAAAGCTGTTATAAACTATAAAAACCATAAGAATCAGTTTCTTTGATTTTTGATGCCAGTAAATGTGTCATGTTTATTGAATTTCAGTGAAATTAAAGAGATTTTAAAATATCAACGTGTTGGCAAAATAGAATTTGACTGTAATCAAGAAGTTTACAGTCTAGAGTAAAATTTTTCCCACATGAATTGCTGTAGTTGTTACAATATTCACAAGAAAAATGTACACACAGAACATAATCAGAACAATATTTGTGAGTATATTTATAAAGATACAGCCATAGATTGACTCCTTAGTTTCAGGAAATTGAACAATACTTAGAATATTATTTCAAAGATAGTATTCATTAGTTGTGCTCAAAAAAAATTTATAACCATTGAATACATTCAAAATGAATCCTTCTTAGAATGATATTAACTAAACTGATAATGTGATAAGTTCGGCAAATTGATTTCAGTGAACTGATCCTTCAGGAATGGGCATTCATCAAACTGGTTTCTGATGACTAACTTTTTAGTCATAAGCCAGCTGATCTGGACAACCCAGATCCCTGACACTTCTAAACATGTTCTTACCTTCTACGCCTGCCCATGTCATCTTCCCTCTTGTCATTTCCTCTTTAGTTCCTACTCATTCCAGCAGGTCCTTCTCCAGGGTCCCCTCCTGTCCTCCAGACCAGTCTCCAGCTTCCAGTTACAACTGAGTGTTTATAATTCTGATTCTGACTCAACTTATCTGACACCTGAGGTCTGTCTTCCCCATTGGACCACAAGTTCCTTGAGGTCAGAAGGTGGGCTGTTAGTCATCTTTTTCCTCCAAGATACCTAGCCCTGTACCTCACTCAAAGTGCCCAAGAAATGTTTGCTGAATTTACTTTCAAAAGTACCTACTGCTAAAATGCTAAAAGTATGTTTTCAAGAAAAATAATACCATTCCATGTCTACTCTTACACTGCTTGCTTTGTCAAGGTCAGATTTTTAGCTGATTTCAAAACAAGGCACACCTGCTATCTTAATAAGACCAGATCCTAGTGATTTTACTCTAGGCTGTTCCCCATCCTTAACCCAAAGTTACCATAACATCAACTATAAAACATAGGATAGTAATGAAGGAAAGAATAAATAAACACCACAGTCTATGACAGAGCTAAAAGGCAGCCACACACACGTACAGACCCCATACTGTGGTGAGATGAACGGCATGGCCACAGACAGAGGGCTGGGGACTGTGACACACCCGGACAGCATGTGGCCAGACTCTGGGGTATGAATGCTGAAGGCAGACCTAGGCCATGTGGACCTAGGCAGACCTAGTCTTGGTTCCCCAACACAGGAACTGTGTGCCCATGGGCAAGAGAGTCAGCTCTCTAAGCTCTCAATTTCCATATTTATAAACTGAAAATAACCATACATGTCTCCCAAAATTGCTAAGAGGCCTTGGTTTGGTGCATGGACAGCACATAGTAAATATCCATGAGAAATGTTAAGGAAGAGGATCACAGCGTTGGTGTTGGAATGTGACTCTAACAGAACCAGAACTCCTAGAGTCAAAACATCGTCATGAAAATTACATAAAATCATAATGGCTACAATTCCAGGAGACTTTAGCTAAGCCCTGATAAAGAGGGAAATACTCTGGACTTGGGTCAGAAGTCTTGGTCAGGTTTTCACTGTGGCCCACTGGCCCATGCCCAGTGCATGCTGCATGCTAAGTCGCTTCNATGAAAATTACATAAAATCATAATGGCTACAATTCCAGGAGACTTTAGCTAAGCCCTGATAAAGAGGAAAATACTCTGGACTTGGGTCAGAAGTCTTGGTCAGGTTTTCACTGTGGCCCACTGGCCCATGCCCAGTGCATGCTGCATGCTAAGTCGCTTCAGTCCTGCCCGACTCTCCAACACTGTGGACCATAGCCCACTGGGCTTCTCTGTCCATGGGATTCTCCAGCCAAGAATACTGGAGTGCGTTGGCATTTCCTTCTCCAGGGGATCTTCCTCACCCAGGGATCGAACTTTTGTCTCTCATATTTCCTGAATTGGCTGGCAAGTTCTTTACCACTAGAGTCACTTGGGAAGTGAGACCCAGACCACACCCACAGCAATAACAATGGCACCCCCAGGGGTCCCTCCTTCCCTCATCTTAACTCTCTTCTTGNTGGGTAGTATACTCATGTTCACTATATTGATTCTTCCAATCCATGAACATGGTATATTTCTCCATCTATTAGTGTCCTCTTTGATTTCTTTCACCAGTGTTTTATAGTTTTCTATATATAGGTCTTTAGTTTCTTTAGTCAGATATATTCCTAAGTATTTTATTCTTTTCGTTGCAATGTGCACCACCTTTTTTAAAAATCAATATTAAAAATTCAATATAAAACATTAAAGAACTTGAAGAGAATTTCACCATTCTAAGACAACTGTTTTCACCTGCACCTATTATTGCCTGGTCCTTTTCTATAAGAATAAAGGTTTTATATAAATACTATCATAAGTACGTGCTCTTCTGTACTTTATTTTTACTTAAGATTATAAGATTATAGTTTTTTAAATTTTCTGCCCATAATTATCACTGTGAAAGACTGCATTACATTTGATGTATCATAATTTATTAAAAACTTTACATAGATTGGACATTTCTAAAGCTTACAAGGTCTTGCTAGTTGCAATATAGGCAATAATATAATGAACAACTTTAAACTTAAAATCATTTTAGTCAAGTTAGATTAATCCTAGGAATGGATTTACTTGGTTAAAAAGCTTATGACTTTCATTTGCAACAATGTGGATGGACCTTTGGGTATTATGCTTTAGTGAAATAAGTCAGGCAGAGAAAGACAAATATTCTATGTCATCAATTGTATACGGAGTCTAAAAACTAAAACAAATGAATGAATACAATCAATAAAGCAGAAATAAATTCAGTTATAGAGAACAAACTAGTGGTTACCAGCTCTCTTCTGTATTTTGTTTGTATCCTACCCAGAGTTCCTACATGTTTCCTACAGAGATCAGAGTGAGAGATGGAAAAAGCTGGTCATATCAGATAATATAAAATCTTGGCAAGAAAACCTTAGGATTCCTATTTTTTCCACCCTCTGAAAAAAGAATAACATATTCATACATGTTGCAGCATCTCAAATTGATCATATAGATCTAAGTTTCATCCAAAAGGCAGTAAGCAATGTTACAGCAGAAGATTTGGAAGCCTTGTTTTATAAACAGGATGTTGGGGAGACTCAAGCAAGAGTTTGGGTTCTAATTCTACTTTTGTTTCAATAAGATACAACTGTGCTGATCTATTTTCCTAAAATAAGACATTAATTTTTGCCTCATAAGTTTTGGTTAATTTGAGATTAATTTTTGCCTCATCATTTTCATTTCATATTGGAAAATGAGGTGGGAATTCCCTAGCAGTCCAGCAGTTAGGACTCCATGCTTTCACTGCAGAGGGCCAGGGTTCAACACTTATTCAAGGAACTAAGATCCCACAAGCCACACAGTGCAGCCAAAAAAAAAAAAAAATACTGTATACCTTAGCTGTGATCTAAGTTTCCCATCCTCTTTTAGACAGAAAATTAAACCCTTCCCTCTTCGTTGAAGTGAAGGTGTCAGTCAGTCAGTCGTATCCAACTCTGCAGTCCCAAGGACTGTACCCTGCCAGGCTCCTCTGCCCATGGAATTCTCTGTCCATGGAATTCTCCAGGCAAGAATACTGGAGTGGGTAGCCATTTCCTTCTCCAAGGGATCTTCCTGACCCAGAGATTGCACCCAGGTCTCCTGCATTGCAGGCAGATTCTTTACCAAATGAGCTACCAGGGAAGCCTTGTGGCTTCACACCTCATTAATACATTGCTAATTCTTGTCTTAAACAATCACCACACTTGGTCATTCTACTTTCAACACTCACACACACACAAACACACACAGTGTATTATACAGCTGCAGCTGGTTACTGTGAATTTGCATTTCAGTCCAAAAAGAGAAAAGTCTGAAGCCAATTTCAGATCCAAGAGAAAATTTTATTCATGGGAGTATTTCTATTACCCAGTCTGCTCAGCTACAATGTCAGGGCAACATTTTTGCCTTCAATTTAGCCTTCTTTCTTTCCAGAGAATATTTTACTTTCTCCATTGTTAAGTCACTTTTCTTTAATCTTTGTGTGAATTTCTTTATGGCATTGCAAAGTTCCTTACTCTCCTGAAAGGCAAGCTGAAGAAAAATACCCTTTTAAATTACAATTTAAGAACTGAGACCCAGTGCTACCCCTCAGAAGCTAATGAGTGGTGTTTAGGTCCCCAAATGAAGGCTTCAGTGGGAATCTGGGTCTTCAATATGATGAATCATCTAAATTTCCAGATGGCTATCGATTGCCTGAGCCCCTTCCAGGATGCTGCCAAGTGTCACTCTCCTCCCACAGGGGCAGAGATATATATATATAACCTTGCAATTAGGTGTGTCTTGGGAGAAGACACCACTGTCTGCCATTAGGGTCCTTTTTTATTTTCAAAAAAAAATTTAGAGATTTAAGTTTACTCATCATCCTAGTAATAAATATAGACTAAGAGAGGAGACAGTAGTGGCTCAGTAGTAAAGAATCCACCTGCCTGTAGGAAATGCAGGTGGATCTGGGAATCAGGATGTGGGTTTGATCCTTGGATTGAGAAGATCCCCTGGAGAAGGAAATGGCAACCAACTCCAGTATTATTGTCTGGGAAATCTCATGGACAGAGGACCTTAGTGGGCTACATAGTCTGTGGGGTCTCAAAGAGTTGGATACGACTTGGCAACTAAACAACAACAAAAAGAGAGGAGTCTCAATGAAAACAGATATTTCAGTGTTTTTGTGATTTTTTTTTAAGTCTGGAAAAATTTTAGAGACTTTTCATAGCAATACTTCCAAGTCTAAGACATAAAATTATGTATCTTGCTCTTTAAAGCACTTGAGACAACAGTTCTTACCAACAGAGCTTCCTGAGACATTAATGGTGATGGTGGAGAAGGGAACTCATATACAAAAACATGAGTTAGTAGTTTACGAGTCCCACTCTACAAACAGGCCAAGATGAGCCCATTCAAAGGCACTGCAAATGAACAGCTGTTTCCTGAGCATGTGCCAGGACCAAAATCAGGCCCTGGGGTCACCACTGTGAATAAGACAGAAAAGAGCCCACTACTTACAAGTGCCTTCTCCAACTCTACCTCAGCTGGTTTGGGAGCTTCTTGGATCAACTCACAGATGGGAGGGGCACTGGTCCACTCCCCATCAATGCACTGTTGGTGCTGTGTGCCCACCAGGCGGTACCTGGACACAAGGTAAAATGGAAACAACTTTTACCCTTCCATTTCTTGAACTGGGCAACTAAAGTTGGTTTTATGTAATAGTATTTCATACTGTGATATAAAAATACTAAAATCTACTTTCCTGCCCCAGAGCTCTAATGCATTCTTAAGTTATCTCAGTATTACACAGCAATCATAAAGTAAAATCACTCTCTTGGGGATGGAGAAGACCCAAAAGATATATCAGCGTGTAAGATATGGAGGAATGAAAAATTCTAAATATGTGTTTTTAAGCACACAGTTTGGGGTGGGAGGGTAAGGGAGGAAACTCTTCATCATTCAGTAATTTTTAAAATCAACTGTCATCTGTGCTCCAAAAAGCAGTAGAAAGCTAGAGACAGCTTTCAAATAAATCTTGGTGAACTGGCTTTAAAGGAGACTCAGCTTTCAACAAGAAAAAAAAGGAGAGTTGATGGCAAAATCCACTGGAGACAGAAATGCCTGTGAGGCCTCATGACTATGGGTTAATAACACTAATGCCAGAAAAAGAAAAGGCTAGGAGATCATTAAAGGGGCAACCAGGCAGTCTAAGTTAAGGTTAGACTTTAATTATGATGTCTTAAGGATCTATGGGCTTCCCTGGTGGCTCAGCGGTAAAGAATCCGCCTGCCAATGCAGGAGACACGAGTTCAGTCCTTGGTCCAAGAAGATCCTCTGGATAATGAAATGGCAACCCACTCCGATATTCCTGCCTGGGAAGTCCCATGGAGAAAGGAGCCTGGCAGTCTATAGACCATGGGTCATGAAGTGTTGGACATGACTTAGAGACTAAACACTAAGAGCAAAGATCTAAATATTCTATTTCTATAGTTTCATACATTCTGTGGGAGTTTTTTTTGGTTTAGTTTTTTGTTCTGCCATTCTTTAGAAAAACTTTAAACATTCCATTTTGTCTTAGCTAAGAGAAAAGAAAGTGATACATAAATTAGGATAAATAGGTGCGTTAGACTGTCTTCTAGAACTTGGGGAGACCTGACAGTGAGTAAAGCAGCTTTCAAAATCAGAATATGCCTGGTAATCAGCGGACAAGGTTGAGATAGACTGGGGCATACCAGTCAATGGGCAAAGTCTTATGTTGAAAGGTTGCAGTACACTTACCTTGCTTCACAGTAATAAGTTATGGTAGATCCTGACTTGAAATCTCTTCCTTCAAAATAGCCATGAGCTGGAGTCTCAGGAGGGCCACAGTCTCCTGGTAGACAGGATTATAAGGGTGACAGTTGTGAAGCATTCCTGGAATAATACTCAGAGCACAACACCAGCCATCACAGTGCCACGGTCTAGGCCAGCACCCGCCATCTTCAGAGCAGCCCACGTGGGATCTTGGACATGATCTCCATTTGT
Source organism: Neotragus moschatus (assembly GCA_006410615.1). Lineage (NCBI taxonomy): Eukaryota > Metazoa > Chordata > Mammalia > Artiodactyla > Bovidae > Neotragus > Neotragus moschatus. The sequence goes on along the minus strand of SJYA01002195.1, from coordinate 99,189 downwards.
TTCTTTCTGGTCAAAATCATATTTGCCCATGGGAAAGACTTCCCACCCTGGCTCATTCTCTGGGTCATTAGTAATATGAAAGTACTTTCTGATTGGCAGGAGTGTGAGGAAAGGAAAGTTAAGTTGTAGAGATGCTAACTGTCAGTGTAAGAAGAGAAAAATCAGACTTTAGGTAGAGATGGAAGAAATCTTGAAACAGTAGATAAATAGAGTGAGCTCAGATGGAGATTGACTGTCCTTGTGGGACAGTGGTGCTATATGAGAGCTTCAGAAAAAAAAAAGAACAGAATTGGGAGGAAAGAGGGTGAGTCTGTAAAATTGTGGAGAGAGAGTCGGGCAAGGTACTAGATGTCATGAGTTTTGTTTTTGGCCCTTCCACTAACCATATGGTATGAAACAAGCCTTTTCACCTTTCTCAGCTTTCTCCTTAATCTATAAGATGAGCAGGCTAAATAATATTATCCCTAAGGTCACTTTCAGCTCTGTGGTTACATAAGTCTAAACATGTTGATGAAGATTAATGGCTAAATTAATAGTAATTATGTAAGTATGTTTATTGAAAAATAAAGGTCTTCAAAGCATAAAAATAACTAAAACACCAAAGCATAAAAGAGCAGGTGTAATATAATACTATTTTTGTAAAACAGTCATATACCAACATACATGAATAGAAAAAAAAGTCTGAAAATTATATACCAAAGTACTCTGTTATTGTAGAGTGATAGGTCTGTAGGTAATTAAATAATTTATCCATTTATCTTCTATATTTTTCTACAACAGAGGTGTGTTGCTTGAGCAATTAGGAAATAATTTTCAAAAGATCAAAACCTGAGTTCAAAGTTATGTGGAAGAAAAGAAGAATTGCAATGAGTTGACTGAGGAACCACAGTGTTCTGAATGGACACCTCACCAAAGATGTACATATGGCATATGAAAAGATGCTTTACATCATACGTCAGGGAAATATAAAGTAAAACAACAAGACACCATTGCACATCTATTAAAATGGTCAGATTCTGGAGCACTGACAACACCAAACACTAGCAAAGATTTGGAACAACATTATCTTTCATACATTGCTGATGGGAATGAAAAATGGTATTTTGCACTTTGGAGTCACTTTGGAAGATATTTTGGTGGTTTCTCAAAAAACTAAATATATGCTGATCATACAATCCAACTCTCAAAGGAGGTGAAAACTTACATCCGTACAAAAACCTTCACATGGATATTTTTAGCAGCTTTATTCCTAATTGCCCAAACTTGGAAGAAACCAAGATGTCCTTCAGAAAGTGAACGGACAAGTTAACAGTGGTACATCCAGAACTATTATCCAGCAATAAAAAGAAATGGACCATCAGCCATGGCAAGACATGAAGGAAACTTATATGGATGTTACTAAGTGAAAGAAGCCTATCTGGAAAGGCTACAAATGTATGATTCTAACTATATGACATTCTGAAAAAGGCAAAAAAGAGAAACAGCAAAAAGATCAGTGGCTGAGAAGGGTGGGGGAAGTAAAGTGATAAATAAGCAGAGCACAGAGGATTTTTAGGGTGGTGAGACTACTCCACATGAGGTTATAATGATGTACATATGTCATTAAACATTGGTCCAAATCCATAGAATGTACACCAACAGTGAACTCTTGGATAAACTGTGGACTTTGAGTGATAATGATGTGTCAGTTATAACAAATGTACCACTCTGTTAATGATGTTGATAATGGGTGGGAGGCTGTGCATGTGTGGGTGTGGGGGCAGCAGGGAGAATCTCTGTATCTTCCTCTCAATTTTATTAGAAACCTAAAACTGCTCTAAAACATAAAGTGCTGAAATAAAGAATTAAATTTTGCAATGTCAGATATGTACCATTTCAAATGAGATTTTTAAATTAATTTTTTGTTTCTTATTTTTAAATTGATAACTCTGGTTAGGATTTCATTGTAATACTGAGTCTGTGTGTCTGGGATCTTTTCTTTCATTCATACCTTCTTTCCCACTCTTTGATGAATTTTGATATAGGTCTCATGAATGGAATTATTTTTACATTTCAATAGTCATCTAATAACTATTACCAGGAAGTGAAACTGTTGACTTTTCAATATTTATTTTGTATCCAAGAATAAAGTTTTTAGTAATTAATAGAATTACTTGGATTTTTATGTATATTTTGCAAATGATGATATCATGTGACTCACCAATCACTCTAGGAATCTATCCTGTAAAGATAATAGCATAAAGTTATATGTGTATACACACGTATACATATATATATATACATTCATTTCATCACTGTAGAGCAAAACTCTGGAAATAGAAATAAGATATAGAAATAAATGTTCATCAATATGAGAGATGGCATAGCCACATATAGTTAAAAAGTAGGAGAAAGAGTTTTATATACTGATATGAAAAAGCTCTTATGTATATTGTTACATGAAAAAATAAAGCTATTTCAAAAATACAGATAGAAAAATCCCATCTTTGTAGGTAAAGATGTGGTTCATAACACTGTACAAGAAGCAGTGATAAAAAAAAAAATCCCCAAGAAAAAGAAATCCAAGAAGGCAAAATGGTTGTCTGAGAAGGCCGTACAAACAGCTGACACACCCATCTGAATGCAGAGTTCCAAAGAACAGCTAGGAGAGATAAGAAAGCCTTCCTCAGAGATCAATGCAAACAAATAGAGGAAAACAATAGAATGGGAAAGACTAGAGATCTCTTCAAGAAATTTAGAGATACCAAAGGAACACTTCATTCAAAGATAGGCACAATAAAGGACAGAAACAGTATGGACCTAACAGACACAAAAGATATAAAGAAAAGGTGGCAAGAAAACAAAGAAGAACTATACAAAACAGATCTTCATGATTCAGATAACCACAATGGTGTATACACTCACCTAGAGCCAGACATCCTGGAATGTGAAGTCAAGTGGGCCTTAGAAAGCATCACTGCAAACAAAGCTAGTGGAGTTGAAGGAAGTCCAGTTGAGCTATTTCAGATCCTAAAAGATGATGCTGTGAAAGTGCTGCACTCAGCATGCCAGCAAATTTGGAAAACTCAGCAGTGGCCACAGAACTAGCAAAGGTCAGTTTTCATTTCAAGCCCAAAGAAGGACAATGCCAAAGAATGGTCAAACTACCACACAATTGCACTCATTTCAGATGCTAGCAAAGCAATACTCAAAATTAACCAAGCTAGGCTTCAACAATACATGAATAGAGAACTTCCAGATGTTCAAGCTGGATTTAGAACAGGCAGAGAAACCAGAGATCAAATTGCCAACATCCATGAAATCATAGAAAAAACAAGAGAGTTCCAGAAAAACATCTACTTCTTCTTCATTGACTATGCTAAAGCCTTTGACTATGTGTATCACAACAAACTGTGGAAAATTCTTAAAGAGATGGGAATACCAAGCCACCTTACCAGGCTCCTGAGAAACCCATATGACATAGGTCAAAAAGCAACAGTTAGAATAAGACATGGAACAACGGAGAGGTTCCAAACTGGGATAGGAGTACATCAAGGCTGTATATGGTCACTCTGCTTATTTGACTTATATGCAGAGTACATCATGAGAAATGCCAGGCTGGATGAAGCAGAAGCTGGAAACAAGATTGCTGTAAGAAATATCCGTTAACCTCAGATATGCAGATGACACTACCCTTATGGCAGAAAGTGAAGAAGAATTGAAGAGCCTCTTGATGAAAGTGAAATAGGAGCGTGAAAAAGCTGGCTTAAAACTCAACATTCAAGAAACAAAGATCATGGCATCCAGTCCCATCACTTCATGGCAATTAGATGGGGAAACAATGGAAACAGTGACAGACTTTATTTTCTTAGGCTCCAAAATCACTCCAAAATAATTTAATACAGCCATGAAATTAAAAGACACTTGCTCCTTGGAAGAAAACATAGACAGCCTATTAAAAAGCAGAGACATTACTTTGCCAACAAAGGTCCATCTAGTCAAAGCTATCGTCGTGTATGGTTGTGAGAGTTGGACCACAAAGAAGGCTAAGCACCAAATAACTGATGCTTTTGAACTTTGGTATTGGAGAAGAATCTTGAAAGTCCCTTGGACTGCAAGGAGATCAAACCAGTCAATCCTAAAGGAAATTGGTTCTGAATATTCATTGGAAGGACTGATGCTGAAGTTGAAACTCCAATACTTTGGCCATCTGATACGAAGAACTGACTCATTGGAAAAGACCCTGATGCTGGGAAAGATTGAAGGTGGGAGTAGAAAGGAATGACAGAGGACAAGATGGTTGGATGGCATCGCTGACTCAATGGACATGAGTTTGAGCAAGCTCTGGGAGATGGTGAAGGACAGGGAAGGCTGTTATGCTGTAGTCCATGGTGTCGCAAAGAGCAGGACACAACTGAGCAACTGAACGGCAACAAATGTCTGTTTATGTGTATATGCATTTATTTAAATATCTGTGTAAACAGAAAAAAGTCATTAAACACATCCAACCAATTACCTCTAAGAGCTATGACTTGTACTGACAAAGAAAATATGCTCAATTTTTATTTTATGTAATTTTGCAATGAATTATGGTTTTTTTCCCCTGTTTTGTGTATCTTTCAAGAAAAGTTATTGCTTAACCTTGAAATTTTACAAAAACATAGTCAGATATCCCAAACTACCCTGCCTTAGACCTACTAGGAATCCTGCTTCAGGGGGATTATTGTTAGGTGCTAATCATTTCATTAGAATCCATTGCTTGAGTTGAGGCTTGGCTCTTTCTTGACTGCCTGCTAGATCCTAAAACCCTCCCCCCAGATACAAGAAAGAGGACAGTGTTGTGGATTTGTGGCAAATGTCTAGATTTTCACTGCTGATCAGTGTCTTTGGGATTTTCACTCTTTTCTCTTATACTTACTGCTTTGGCAGACAGGAGAGTGAGTCACCCAGATGTGGTTTTCTCGGCACTGGCTCCAATTGCTGCCCTTGAGGATGCAATGCTCATTGCATTTAAACATGAAAGTGTCATTCACACTCACAGGCTCCAAGGAACTGAATTCATCAGTTACCAGCAAGGGGTCAGGACAGTGGCCTACCGAACAAGAAAATAGGCAGAGAGCTGAAAGGGCTAAGCTGAAACCCACCAGAGCAAAGGGTAGACTTCCTCAGGCTTCATCAAGAAGAGTGAAAACAAGAAGTAAAACTGCATCTTTTGTTTACTTATTTATTTGCTATACCGCACAGCTTGTGGGATCTTAGTTCCCCAGCCAGGGATTGAACCTGGGCCCTCAGAAGGGAGAGTGCAGAGTCCTAACCACTGGACCACCAGAGAATTCTCAAAACTGTACCTTTTATTATGGACTGGTTGCTGCTACTGCTGCTGCTAAATCGCTTCAGTCATGTCTGCCTCTTTGCAACCCCATGGACTGTAGCCCACCAGGCTCCTCTGTCCATGGGATTGTCCAGGCAAGAATACTGGAATGTGTTGCCATTTCCTTCTCCAGGGGATCTTCCCTGCCCACGTATCAAACCCACATCTCTTACTTCTCCTGCATTGGCAGGCATGTCCTTTATCACTAGTGCCATCAGGGAAGCCCATTATGGACTGGTACCAGGAACCAAACCATATCAGTGCAGGATGAGAAAAGATTGGGTTGCCTTAAGTGAGGAAACATTTTGATCGTGCACAAGAGTAACAACTGACATTAGAACTTACTGAAATTAAGCATGTAACTGGAAATTACCAATAGCACGTTCATCATTCTCTTGTGTTAAGCATTGCTCAAAATTCTTGAGCCCATGTTTAAGGCAAGTGTTTCCTTCCCTTTCATCCTGTCAGATATGCACATTAGTCATCATTTTTTTTTACTTTTTGTTGTTGTTGTTATTCTCCCCAGGTGGAAAAACAGAAGAATACAGAGGGATGTGAATTTGGTAATATGAATAAAGGATAAATATACAGGTGTGCTTTATGTATAAAGGAGAAATTTTCACTCTAGGTATAAAGCAAAACTAATCTAGCCATTCCTAAAAACAGTATTAATAAAGAGCATGTGGACTAGTTATTCTCCATCTTTACAGACATCACAAATGAGTTTTATGAACCTAAGCAAATCACTTAGATTTCAGGTATCACATTTGTAAACTGAGAACATAAATTTTTCCAATTCAAAAATTAAATGATGGATAAAATGGTATGATATATTTACTACAAAATAATAATGCAAAGCAGAATTGTAGATGAAAAAAGTCATGTGTTAATAATACATATCAGTTCACTTTTCTAATATTTAATTAGTTTATTTATTTGGCTGCAGTAGGTCTTAGTTGGAGCCTGGGGGGTCTAGCTACCTCACTAGCGATCAAACCCAGGACCCTTGCATTGGCACCATGAAGCCTAGACACTGGATGACCTCAAATGCCCCACAGATGAGTTCATTTTATACTTGTCTTTTGTATATGTTCAAATTTTTTCATAACATAAAAGTTTTAAAGCAATATGATATTAAATAAATTAAAGTTCCCCACAAAAAGTAGTTTTAATACATAGAAATCCTTTCCTTCTTGTAGGGGTGACTGGGTCTACTAATTCAGCTAAGTTAATTCTGACTACAAGCTGATGGTGCATACGGTAAAGAATCTGCCTGCAATGCAGGAGACCCAGGTTTGATCCCTGGGTTCAGGAACATCCTCTAGAGAAAGGAATGGCAACCCACTCCAGTATTCTTGCCTGGGGAATTCCATGGACAAAGGAATCTGGCAGGCTACAGTCCATGAGATCACAAAGAGTAGGGCAAGATTGAGCTACTAACACTTTTACTTCACTTTCAAGAGCTGAATGGGCTTCTCAGGTGTCACAGTAATAAAGAATCCACCTGCCAATGAGGGAAACTCAGGTTCGATCCCTGGTTCTAGAAGGTCTCCTGTAGAAGGAAATGGCAACCCGCTCCAGTATTCTTGCCTGGGAAATCGCATGGACAGAGGAGTCTGGCAGGGTACAGTCCACGGGGTTACAATGAGTTGGACATGACTGAGTACACACACCCAAGAGCTGACTACATACCTTCAAAGGAAAGACTGCCACTTGAGCACTTTAAAAATGGATTCCTAAAAGTTGAGAATTTTTTTTCTTATAAAGTCTCACCATGACCTACTGGAGGTATGATGTGAAAGAATACAGTGGGATGACAAGATGAACAAAGAAGCAGAAAGATCAAACCTAACAGCAGCCCTCAGGAGTGAGGGCATTCCATCCCTTAGAGGCATCAAAAAATCGTTACATAAGTTCCCAGAATTTGTCCTTTTCCCTCATTTGCAATGAATATGCTATTGTTCACTAGGGGAAGTTTTGGATAGCTCTTTGTTGGAAGAAGGAAAAAAAAAAAAAACAGATTCTCTTGACATGTCACGTGACTTAAGAAAGCACTTACTGGAGTCCCCATCATAGTGTCTTTTTGCTTGACTCCTTGTATTCGGACTCCTTGTATTCTCCCATGTCCATGAACATCCACATCCTTTCCTCCCCAAGGATTCCCAAAGTTTTGTTTTCAAAAGAAAAACAAGAGTTTGACTCAAATTCAGCCATTAGTTATCCACTCCTAAAACTACAATCCCCTTTCCAAATAGTGGTACCAGAGTTTATCATAAATAAGACCTCTCAAGATTTGAAATTGGTACATTTTTCATTTCCAGAACAAAAAGGGAAAGTAGCAAAAAATGACTCACTTCTTAGATCCAGGTCATTAAATATTTACTGTTGAGTACAGAGCATAACACCAAGTAACTTGAGATTATTCAATAAAGGAAATATGTTTTATAAATTTCAATTTCATTAAAATCTTAGACAGAATGCCTCATAATCCACATGCTGATATAAAATGCCTTACAGCCTAAACTTAAGAAAAGCATACATACCATCTGAGGCAGAAATCAGCCACACATCCACAAGATAGCACATAAGCCAAAAAAACATCTTACGATCAACTGTTTGACCCAGGTTGGAAATAACCCAGCCTAAGACCCTGGTTTGGATCAAAATAGGTCTTCTCACACCACTTAAGATCAGACCAATCACTCCTTCCTAGAGACGGGGTTGTACTGATTTTTTCTTCCCTGGAAGGAAAAAAAAAATTCTATGATAGCAAATAAGAATAGCTGTAAGGAAGCTGGTACAAGGAGAGATTTTGCAAAGACACAAGGGGGTGATAAAAAGAATTGCTAGTTTTAAAACTCAGTTTCAGAAATGGCCTGTGTTGTTTATGCAAATCCAGTTGACCAGTCCCTTTGAACTGCAAGCCAATCATTCCTCAACAGATTCAGGCTAAACTGTCTTACTGTGACCTTTGCTTCTGTCAATATTTGCCAGTGTTTGCAGTCCACCTTGTGCAGCTCTCTCCAGCATAGTGGGTGGAGGTGGGAAAGTGAGGGGAGAAGTGCATTCCTGGTGATTTCCCAAGTACAACGTAACTCTAGGTGCTACCACCCACCCTCCCACTTCAAATACCAGGTATCCTAAGGCTGCAAGCAACACTGATGCCTGAAAGCTCAAGGAAGTCAACTAACCTGGCCTGTCTCTGACAGCCTCCAGACTGTGTTGTCTCCCAGAAAGGAGCGGGTCCTGGTGGATTCCAAACTTGAGGAGGTCTCCAAAGCCCTGCAGCGACAACATAGTCCTCGTTGGCCAACTCCACACCAGATTTCCCATTCCATGCTCTTCAGAGCAGGATTTGACCCGAGTCCAGAGTCAACCAAATGAAATGAGAGATGAGGGGAACGCTTTGGTCTTAGGAATGAAAGCATGTAAATTTGCTTTTGGTTTCCCATAGTTTCTTGTTCATGATGATTACAGCCATTAACTGGTTGTCTGTGCACCAATTACAAAACTGGGATAAAATTACTCAAAAATTTAGGTTTAAATAAAATAATATAAAACATCATAATAAATATAAAGCATAAAGATACAGTAAAGTCTCAAATGTGATTCTCATCTCCACCCTTTATCATACTTTGTCAATGATTTATTAATGTTTTTCCCCCACACTAGACTGTTAAAAAACAAAATTCACCTGAGTAAATTTCAAAACCTAGTTGGTTTTATCCAGCAATTCATGAATCACTCCACCTAGTAAACAGAAGAGCCCTCTGGGGAGTTGTACAAAATGCAGGGTTTTATTAAAGAATAGTGGGGCAAGGAAGTTATTAACAAAAGAAAAGGAATAATTGTTTCAGGGTTGGTCACCTTCTTTTGGGGAAATGATGACAATCTAATCATGCAGTTTATCTCAGTTGGGCTGACTAGAAAATTCCAAAGTGGTCGGATTACGATTATATTGCTGGGAAAGGTCAAAATTGCAATTAGGTCAAGTATTAAATCTAGGTTTGGCATCAGGACATTAGCAGAGATGACGCCATTTGGGACCTGTGTTTCTCTCTTTAACAACTGTCAACAACTCTAGAACAGGAGTGTGGCCTCATCTGTGTTTGCAATCCCTTCCTCTGCATTGCCTAATGCAAAGTAGAATCAGTTGCTAAATGAAGCAAAAGCAACGCAGGGTAAATAAAAAAAAAAAAACAGTCACCCAGAAACTCTACCACAGCTCCCCGAATCCATACTGATAGCTTATCATTGATTATATACTGTTTTTATGGTGTTTCCATATCTTTGGTCAACTAACATGTGAGATCTTATAGTGCAAGCATCTTTTAAAGTATCATTTTCAGAAAATTAATACATGTCATTCATGTAATTATAAAAATGAACACGTGTCAAGGATTTTACTTGATTCATTATTTAATGAGGGCATTATTAAGATACTACAACTAATTTAAAGAATTTGAGGAACAGAGATATGAAATATATAGTCAGTCAGTCAAAGGCATTCTAAAATGACTTTTCTACTAGAGGCAAAACTGGTTAATATGCTGAGCAGCAACTTATAATATTTGAAATCAGCTTTTCTGACTGATGGAAATTAGCTAAATCTCTACTGGACAAAATTCATTTGTTTTCTGTGATCAGGAATCACTTGCGTAGTTCTCTGAAAGGAGTCATTTTCACTCCCGTCTATTTTCTACAAATTAACTCTACTCTTGTAGAGAATTGTAAAAAAGCCTAATCTAAAAAAAAAAAAAAAAAAAAAAGACAATCAAAATTACACACACTATGGAATCAATAATTCCTAGAGTGTGTCTGCTACAGAATACTCAGTAAGCCATTAGAAAATGTCTCCATTGATTTCTTTTTCCCTAGTTCCAAGGCAATGGCACCCTACTCCAGTTCTCTTGCCTGGAAACTCCCATGGACAGTGAAGCCTGGTAGGCTGCAGTCTTTTATGGGGTTGCAAAGAGTCAGACGCGACTGAGTGACTTCACTTTCACTTTTCACTCTCATGCATTGGAGAAGAAAATGGCAACCCACTCCAGTATTCTTGCCTGGAGAATCCCAGGGTCAGGGGAGCCTGGTGGGCTGCCATCTATAGGGTCACACAGAGTTGGACAAGACTGAAGTGACTTAGCAGTAGCAGTTCCAAGTTTTCAGTAATTTTTAAAATTAATTTATTTTTTATTGAAGGATAATTGCTTTATAGAATTTTGTTGTTTTCTGTCAAGCCTCAACATGAATCAGCCACAGGTATACATACATCTCCTCCCTTTTGAAACTCCCTCCCATCTCCTGCCCCATCCCACCCCTCTAGATTGATACAGAGCCCCTGTTCATGTTTCCAGAGCCATACAGCAAATTCCCATTGCCTATCTATTTACATATGGTAATGTAAGTTTCCATGTTACTCTTTCCATAAATCTCACCTTCTCCTCTCCTCTCCCCATGTCCATAAGTCTACTTTCTATGTCTGTTTCTCCACTGCTGCCCTGTAAATAAATTCTTCAGTACCATTTTTCTAGATTCCATATATATATGTTAGAATGTAGAATTTATCATTCTCTTGCTTACAAACTTCACTCTGCATAATAGGTTCTAGGTTCATCCATCTCATTAGAACTGACTCAAATGTGTCTCTTTTTATGGCTGAGTAATGTTCCATTGTGTATATGTACCACAACTTCTTTTATCCATTCATCTGTCAATTCATCTTGGTTGCTTCCGTGTTCTAGCTATTGTAAATAGTGCTGAAATGAACAACGGGATACATGTGTCTCTTTCAATTTTGGTTTCCTCAGGGTATATGCCTAGGAGTAAGATTGCTGGGTAATACAGTGGTTTTATTCCTAGTTTCTTAAGGAATCTCCATACCATCTTCCATAGTGACTGTATCAATTTACATTCCCACTAACAGTGCAAGAGTGTTCCCTTTTCTTCACACTCTTTCCAGCATTTATGGTTTGTAAACTTTTTGATAACGGCCATTCTGACCTGTGTGAGGTGATATCTCATTGTAGTTTTGATTTGCATTTCTCTAATAATGAGCAGTGTTGAGCATCTTTTCATGTGTTTATTAGCCATCTGTATGTCTTCTTTAGAGAAATGTCTGTTTAGGTCTTTTTGCCACTTTTTGATTGGGTTGTTTGTTTCTCTGGTATTGAGTTGTATGAGCTGCTTGTATATTTTGGAAATTAATCCTTTGTCAGTTGTTTCATTTGCTATTATTTTCTCCCATTCTGAGCATTGATAAACATTTCACCTTGCTTATAGTTTTCTTTGTTGTGCAAAAGCTTTTATGTTTAATCAGGTCCCACTTGTTTATTTTTGTTTTTATTTCCATTACTCTAAGAGGTGGGTCATAGAGGATCTTGCTTTGATTTATGTCATTGAGTGTTCTGTTTTCCTCTAAGAATTTTATAGTTTCTGATCTTACATTTAGGTCTTTAATCCATTTTGAGTTTATCTTTGTTTATGGTGTTAGGAAGTGTTCTAATTTCATTCTTTTACATGTAGCTGCACCGTTTTCCCAGCACCATTTATTGAAGAGGCTGTCTTGACCCCATTGTATATTCTTTCCTCCTTTGTCAAAAATAAGGTACTCATAAGTGCATGGGTTTATTTCTGGGCTTTCTGTCTTGTTCCATTGGTCTTTGCTTCTGTTTTTGTGCCAGTACAATACTGTCTTGATGACTGTAGCTTTGTACTATAACCTGAAGTCAGAAAGCTTGACTCCTCTAGCTCCATTCTTCTTTCTCAAGACCGCTTTGGCTATTCGGGGTCTTTTGTGTTTCCATATGAATTGTGACATTTTTTGTTCTAGTTCTGTGAAAAATGCCATTGGTAATTTGATAGGGATTACATTGAATCTGTAAATTGCATTTGGTAGTATAGTCATTTTCACTATATTGATTGTTCCTACCCAGGAACATGGAATATCCCTCCACCTGTTTATGTCATATTTGATTTCCTTTAACAGTGTCTTATAATTTTCTGTGTACAGTTCTTTCATCTCCTTAGGTATGTTTAGTCCTAGATATTTAATTCTTTTTGTTGCAATGGTGAATGGGATTGATTCCTTAATTGCTCTTTCTGATTTNATTGAAGGATAATTGCTTTATAGAATTTTGTTGTTTTCTGTCAAGCCTCAACATGAATCAGCCACAGGTATACATACATCTCCTCCCTTTTGAAACTCCCTCCCATCTCCCGCCCCATCCCACCCCTCTAGATTGATACAGAGCCCCTGTTTGTGTTTCCCGAGCCATACAGCAAATTCCCATTGCCTATCTATTTATATATGGTAATGTAAGTTTCCATGTTATTCTTTCCATAAATCTCACCCTCTCCTCTCCTCTCCCCATGTCCATAAGTCTACTTTCTATGTCTGTTTCTCCACTGCTGCCCCGTAAATAAATTCTTCAGTACCATTTTTCTAGATTCCATATATATATGTTAGAATGTAGAATTTATCATTCTCNGTAAGTTTCCATGTTATTCTTTCCATAAATCTCACCCTCTCCTCTCCTCTCCCCATGTCCATAAGTCTACTTTCTATGTCTGTTTCTCCACTGCTGCCCCGTAAATAAATTCTTCAGTACCATTTTTCTAGATTCCATATATATATGTTAGAATGTAGAATTTATCATTCTCTTGCTTACAAACTTCACTCTGCATAATAGGTTCTAGGTTCATCCACCTCATTAGAACTGACTCAGATGTGTCTCTTTTTATGGCTGAGTAATGTTCCATTGTGTATATGTACCACAACTTCTTTATCCATTCATCTGTCAATTCATCTTGGTTGCTTCCGTGTTCTAGCTATTGTAAACAGTGCTGAAATGAAAGATGGGATACATGTGTCTCTTTCAATTTTGGTTTCCTCAGGGTATATGCCTAGGAGTAGGATTGCTGGGTAATACAGTGGTTTTATTCCTAGTTTCTTAAGGAATCTCCATACCATCTTCCATAGTGACTGTATCAATTTACATTCCCACTAACAGTGCAAGAGTGTTCCCTTTTCTTCACACTCTTTCCAGCATTTATGGTTTGTAAACTTTTTGATAACGGCCATTCTGACCTGTGTGAGGTGATATCTCATTGTAGTTTTGATTTGCATTTCTCTAATAATGAGCAGTGTTGAGCATCTTTTCATGTGTTTATTAGCCATCTGTATGTCTTCTTTAGAGAAATGTCTGTTTAGGTCTTTTTGCCACTTTTTGATTAGGTTGTTTGTTGTTCTGGTATTGAGTTGTATCAGCTGCTTGTATATTCTGGAAATTAACCCTTTGTCAGTTGTTTCATTTGCTATTCTTTTCTCCCATTCTGAGCATTGATAAACATTTCACCTTGCTTATAGTTTTCTTTGCTGTGCAAAAGCTTTTATGTTTAATCAGGTCCCACTTGTTTACTTCTGTTTTTATTTCCATTACTCTAAGAGGTGGGTCATAGAAGATCTTGCTTTGATTTATGTCATCGAGTGTTCTGTTTTCCTTTAAGAATTTTATAGTTTCTGATCTTACATTTAGGTCTTTAATCCATTTTATCTTTGTTTATGGTGTTAGGAAGTGTTCTAATTTCATTCTTTTACATGTAGCTGCCCCGTTTTCCCAGCACCATTTATTGAAGAGGCTGTCTTGACCCCACTGTATATTCTTTCCTCCTTTGTCAAAAATAAGGTACTCATAAGTGCATGGGTTTATTTCTGGGCTTTCTGTCTTGTTCCATTGGTCTTTGCTTCTGTTTTTGTGCCAGTATAATACTGTCTTGATGACTGTAGCTTTGTACTATAACCTGAAGTCAGAAAGTTTGATTCCTCCAGCTCCATTCTTCTTTCTCAAGACCGCTTTGGCTATTCGGGGTCTTTTGTGTTTCCATATGAATTGTGACATTTTTTGTTCTAGTTCTGTGAAAAATGCCATTGGTAATTTGATAGGGATCACATTGAATCTGTAAATTGCATTTAGTAGTATAGTCATTTTCACTATATTGATTGTTCCTACCCAGGAACATGGAATATCCCTCCATCTGTTTATGTCATATTTGANCTATTTGGGGTCTTTTGTGTTTCCATATGAATTGTGACATTTTTTGTTCTAGTTCTGTGAAAAATGCCATTGGTAATTTGATAGGGATCACATTGAATCTGTAAATTGCATTTAGTAGTATAGTCATTTTCACTATATTGATTGTTCCTACCCAGGAACATGGAATATCCCTCCATCTGTTTATGTCATATTTGATTTCCTTTAACAGTGTCTTATAATTTTCTGTGTACACTTCTTTCATCTCCTTAGGTATGTTTATTCCTAGATATTTAATTCTTTTTGTTGCAATGGTGAATGGGATTGATTCCTTAATTGCTCTTTCNGGTAAGTGGATTACTAATGAAGAAAACCCAAATGGATAAACAAGCTGTTCCCTGAAAGCGGGTTAGGTACTTGGTGAAGGGCATTATCTTCACCATTTTGGAGGCAAGTCTCCATTAGATCTGGAATGCTCTTCCCAAGAGTACATATGCCTCTGAAATTATTTCACTTAATTGCAAGTGGAAACTCACCTATAGGATATAACCTAGTTTTCAAATGTGAGGTACCACACACACAACCAAAAATAGTACTTAAGTGTCTTTGGTAATTCAGAAGGGAGTACTGAAGGGAGTTATCCTGCCCATAATGCAATTGGCTTGATGAAAATAAAAGAAGACTTTGTTTCTTGAAGTTTTTAGGAAAAAGAAAATATTACTTTCCATGAAGAGCAATGTTATCTTATTACAATCTGCTCAAATTCCACAAAGGCCAGTTGAAGGAAAAAAAAAGTAAGCATTTCAGAATTTCATATATTCCCATTCTCTGCTTAAATGAGTTAATATCAAATAGATGTCTCTTTTTTTATGTCAAAGAAAGGAAATGGGGTATGAGTAAGTGTGGAGATTATTATCAACCTCCTAGTTTCCTACTCTGAGGTCCAAGAATAGGTTTTGGGAGGTCATGACCACCCCTAAACTGTATGTACAACTTATGCGTGTGAACCTCAAGTGATCTAGACAATGACTGTAGCTTGTTGGTACAGAATATTTTGAGACCATGTGGCATGGTAACAGGCTATTTGCAGACTGCCAGAAGTGCCAGTAGGGTCATCACCAACAAAGGACAAGCTAGTGAACCAAACGCTGCCCCTCCTCATGGCGAGTCCTCAGTGAAGACCTGGAGATTCAAAACACGTAGTAGTTACAGCTACAGAAATAAAGCAAAAGATGACCATTACCCAACACTTGGAGCACTCTACAGTCAGTCAGTTTCTTATTCTGATACTCTCTGAAGCTTCTACCTATTTTTAAAAGCAGTATGTTCTATGTTTATTGGGCCCTCACCATCACAAATCTTGCGATCCGACAAAAACTCTACCAGTATTGAGGTGAGCCGCTCAGTAAGGGTGTTCATTCACCTGTTTGTAAAACAAGAAGGATCACGCACACTGCCAGCCCTCTACAATGGCTGGGCTGCTGAGTAAGAGACACTTACAACAGAGCTTCCCTGGCTCAGACAAAAATCCACCTGCAACGCAGGAGATGCTGGTTCGACCCCTGGGTCTGGAAGATCCGCGGGAGGAGGAAATGGCAACCCACTCCAGTATCCTTGCTTGGGCAATCCCATGGACAGAAGAGCCTGGCGGGCTACAGTCCATGGGGTCGCACAGAGTCGGATATGCTAAAACCGAGTGACTAACACTAGTGCAGAAGGGCTTGGAGAGTTTTCCAAGGAAATTACACCCTTGACACTCTTGTCACTGTTTCTCCTCCAGATATACTGCTAAACTCTATAAAGTTAGCACTTACTCTCAATTTCAGACTAGGAGGATTCGTAATTTTAATGCTATCAGAGCTCTTGGGTTTACAGAATTTATAACTGCTTTACTGTTATTATGAATGTTTCCATTTATATCATTGCTAACGGCCCTAGAGAGTGTTCCAAGTTCCTTTATCATTAATATTTGCCATCAAAATACAACTATTATGTAAAAATGGCCTTAGTTAAGGTCATTCACATGGGGGAAGGCATTCCCAGCAAGAAGGTATGAGGTACAGACCTGCTGTTAACTGCTTCCTTTCCAATAATAATCTCTAGAAAGAGGACAGAGACTTTCTTTTAGACATAGCATGGCAATTCAAAGGTGATCATTAAATAAAGTTAATAAATAAAGCTCTAGAATGTTGATAATGCATGGCAGTCACGATCTCACTATCATTTTGAAATGCTAATGGAACTTGATAAATGAGTTGCCAGTTAAAACCAATTGGAAATATATACACAGTCTAATAATTGGAGAATAGTTTTAAAGAAGCTAGCTTCGAATACATTTTGCATGATGTTACTATTTTGTATATGGATTATGTGCCATATATTATCCTGCTTTGTGTGTGATTTTAAAACTTAGCTGTATTTTTTAATAAAAAATAACTATTGTGTTTTTATTATAAAAGCAATATATATTATTCAAAATTTTTAGCATGATTTTATTTATCCAGGAGATAAACTTTTCTCCAGAGAAATGCATCTCTTGGTTTATACTTATAATAAAAATCAATGAAGAAAAAGTATTCAAAAGAAACCCACTGTGCCTTAACATATTTATTATCCTTTTCCAGAAGACAGATACTACATTCTGAAATTTTAATTTAAGGCAATACTATGGACATTAAACTTAAATACTCAAACTACCTAAATTTCTACCAAAAAAAACAATACAAATAACCATACATACAAGCAGACATTAATATAGGGATTTAAAATACAAATAACCGTACATACAAGCAGACATTAATATAGGGATTTAAAATACCTTATGTGGATGAATAAATAACTAAACAGCATTATCAGATCATCAAAAGACAATATATTTAGATGCAGAAAGAAACCTGCATCACAGAATAAAATCATTACAGTACAACATGCTATGAGCAGACAGATAAAAATTACCTGCTACAGAGCAGAGTCAGGAGCCCTTTCTGAAGGCAGCCTTGTGCATTAAAATAAGGTCCTAGTTGCTGGTTGCTGAACTGCCAGCAGCCCAGCGCATCACACCTTAGATAACAGAGCCCTGTATCATCCACAATATTAAAGAACCATTTGGGAAAAGCTGCATTGCATTACTTTCCTTGCTGCTCACCCTCTTGCCCAGCAAGTGGGCCATCTGAATGAAAAGGGGGAAAAAGTTTTAAAAGCTAGAAACCTACTATTCTTAACAAAAAAAAAAAATTTTTTTTTTTGCTTGTATGATATAGTATCCTTGGGAGCTTCCATATCCTCTTTCAGGAGCAGTAGCATATTAAAATCTCGTCTACAGAGACATATTTGTACATCTGCCAATCACTGACCTAGGGAATAATTACTTGGTTTATCTTCAAGGGAAACCACATGGTTAATGCACTGAGGTGGGGGAGCGGGCAACCATGGTGACAACTAGCCAAGAGGAAGGAATTAGAAGACCCGATGCTCTTGAAGTCACAGCCACAGCTTTCTTAAATACTGTATCACGGCAGCAGACCTCACAAAAGGGCAGGTCTCCCTGCACCTGTCTTGACACCAAAAGAACTCCCTGGGAGAGGTGATTCCCAAGAAACTTCATTTACTTCTTCAGGTGATCCACATGGTACCCTACTTTTCTCTCCATCCCTCATTTCCAACCACCAGAGATGACTTCAGCTCTCTTACACTCTGAGAGATAAGGGCACCCATTTCGGGGAGTCTTGCAGTCAGATCCTGCCCTCAAGGGGCCTGGAACAAGAACAACTTCTCTAAATGAAAAGGTGGCTACTGATGCTGCTCTTCCATCGCCGCAGAAGACACCTTCCGGGGACTAAATTTCTCAGACACCCTCCATCCACCAATGAATCTGCCTCTTGCTTCCAATGTGACGGAATAAGCGACCTATTACACTCTAGCCTGTGCACCTGGAGCGGATGCAGAGCCCAGCTCTTATAGCACAGAAAAGGTTTGCGGGAAGAGTTCAGCCCTCTCGTGTGGCAACAACTAAATCTGAAGCGCTGCATCTGTACATTAGGCAAAGAATATCCAGCCCGGAGGACAGTCACTGGTTAGACGTTAAACTGCTGAAACAGAATAGGATTGGCCAGTGGGGGCCGAACCCAGCAGAGAGGTGATCAAAACGCATTAGCTCAGACTGTGAAACGTTTGCAGGCACAGGGAAGCCGAGCTTTTCACGGTGACTGACGTTTCCATTAGGCATGAGGGGAAGAAATGGGGGGCAGCTTTTCCAGGCTCACTCGGGTGGCCCCGAATGTCCAGGCCCCAAGGGACTTCCTGCTCCAGCCCCAGTGAAGCTGACACGCCCAGGTCTTCAGCAGACCCCAGTCTCCAGGAGCGTTCTGGCCTCAGCCTCCACGCCATCAGGAAGGCGAGGTGGGGGGCGCCGGAGACGGGAGCCTGTGCGCAGCCCGCGAGGTCTCTGCCTAGGAGCCGGAGAGGAAGAGAGACATAGCTGTTACACCACCGCCTAGGCGCTAACGCAGGAAGTCGAGCAGAATCCCTCCCTTGCCCTGCCAGTGCCCCCCAGCGCTCACACCCCCCACGCCCACACACACGCAGGACACGCTGACGCCCCTGCACACATCTCTCTCCTCTTGGAAATCAGGCAGACTCGCAATGGACTCGTCTAGGGCTGCTGACCCTTGGGGCCACGTCGGACCAGGCACTTCTTCCAGATCCAAGGCAACAGGTGAAGGCGATCAGGGCCCCGTGGTTAAAGTACCCAGAGCTACATTGGCCAAAAGCCTAGGCCGAAGAAGCGATACTGCGGCGGGCAGGGGCTCCTTGGCTTCTGAGAAGGGTCCCTACTGCTACAGGTCCCCCAGTCCATCCTGAAATCGGTCAGCAGAGCAGAAACCAAGTTTCTCCCATAAACTGAGATCCAATATTCGACCTTGTGAGAAATTCCTCCCCCTAGAACAGTGTTTCCCAAGGGTTACATGTGCATCTGAATTGCCTGGCCATCCAGGAAGATTCTGATTCAATAGGCCTCCGGTGGGATCCAAGAGCCTGCATGTCTAAGGAGCTCTTTCCTTGTTAACATAACAAGGAATAAAACATGTGAACAGTGGGCACACTCCCATCTGTTTTTCCTATCCCAGAAGCGGTTAAATGTCATCCTCCACTGGCTGTAATCTCTTTTAAAGAATTTTTAATCTCTTTTAAACATGAAGCTCATATTTTAGAAGGAACAGTCCACTAAATTCTAAGTGATCTCCAAAGTTTTTTTTTTTTCCCCCAACAATGAGTTCCATGTTGCTAGTGTGAGTTACAGCACAGAGTCCTTTTATGATTTGAAAAAAAATCAAACGTAATTTTTCCTTAATTCTTGTAGAGGTGCCAAAACACAAAGTTCAGGTGCCTTCTATAACGTCCTTCTCATATTCCCCAGAAGGTGGTGCAAGAGAGCCATGCCTCCACCACTCCAATCCACCACTTCCAGTCACTCTGTGGACTGGCTTTTGCTTGTCTGAGGCTCAATCATCAAGCAGTTTGAGACAGTTGTGCGGTCGGGAGTCGGTGGAGAACACAACCCAAAATATAAAACAAAAAACCCAGAAGGCTTCTGAGAGATTCAAGTTACTCAACAATTTTATTTACCCATTCTACACACTCGCACACAGACAAAAAACACATTTCAAATACATTTATATACCTTATAAGGATCTGAGTGCCATATTTTGACATCAATGTCACCAGATTAAATTAGAATGCTGCTAAGGATTTACATTCCTTCTTTCAACAAAGCTGTGCCTGGGAAATCTGGAGGGCAGCTCTACTGGGTGCGGTTCTCAATTCAGTCCATTCCCGGCCCATAACCCAGTGAGCATCGTAACCCAGGGGTGCTCAGCTCATTCCCAGCGCCTCTGAGGGCACAGCTGGTGACCAATCCTTTGCTTTTGCCACAGGAAAACTACCACCATATCAGAATGAATTGATCTTGTTACTTCTTGTTACACAAGAAAAATATATACATACACAAACAATTCAGGTACAAAGATCAATGAGTCATGGATCCCCAGTGAAAGGCTTACTGAAAAAAAAATGCTTTTGCCAAAACTTCCTTTAAATTCTTATTAATTAGACTATGATTTAGAGCCAGGTGGATGGCAGACTAAAAACAGAAGCATTATCCAATGGAAGGCTACAGCCCATCGCAAAGGAGGCTGAGGACACAGAAAGTTCAGAAAGTGAGATCCTGCTTAGAAATGGGGGAATGGATAGGGTGACTTCAAGCAAAGACAGTGATATCAGGCTCTGGGCTTGCATCTCCTTAGCTGAGTTTACAAAATACCTTACAAGTGATGTCCAACATTCACTTTCTACAAGATGACTAGAGTTTGGCTGCTACTCTAAAAGAAAATGCCTACTGAAAATCATAGTGTATGGAACTTCCCCCTGAAGAAACTTCCTCTCTTTGTAGGACATGCGCAACAGACTGAGAATTACAGTAACAGGCATACAGTGTGAACCAGCACAACTAGAGAACAGTCAGACTGTCAGTTTGCAGATCTTAGCAGAGGCTGTCGGTTAGTCAGCATAGGGACCCTACAAAGTCTGTCAGGCAGTCAGCATATAAATACTTCTAGATACAGTGTTTTGAACATGAGTCTAAATTAAACCCCTGAACATACTTCTGATATTTGAGCTCAACCCTGCCAATGCTGCAATCTGATTCAATTGTAAATCAAATTAAAATTAAAATACTTAATTCCAAGAAAATCAAAATATCTAATTCAAATTAAAATATTTTAAAATGTATACTGAAAACCTGTGTAAAGTTATGAAATTTCTGGAAAATAAACACAACATGGCCTCTGGGCTTAGCAAAGACAATGGAACGTGCACAAGACTACAAAACTCAGACGAAGTTCCCTCAGTTATTAGACACGTGTTCCCCTGTCCCTGGGCTATGCCAAGTATCAGGGAGTTTCTCTGCTATGCAGAACTCCTACTCATAGAGACACCATAAGGTGGATTTATTTCCAAAAAGCTATACCCTGTCTCTTCAAACTGCCAGTGCTTTTGAAGAGCAAATGGCGATTGTAAAGAGGAACACCCAGAACCTCACAGGAAACACTTAACCGTTTAGTTTAGTTAGGATACAAATATCTTGTTCTCCTAACCCTAACTTCTTGAGGGTTGGCGGAAAGTGAAAGTGAAGTCACTCAGTCATGTCCGACTCTTTGCGACCCCATGGACTGTAGCCTACCAGGCTCCTCCGTTCTTGGGATTTCCCAGGCAAGAGTACGGGAGCGGGTTGCCATTGCCTTCTCCAGGGGATCTTCCCGACCAGAGAGGGAGGACAAAAAAAACACACAGAACCAAACACCAGAGACACAAAGCAGACACCTAGCATAGTGCATCTTTTAAAGGGTTTTCTTACTGTACTTTGTGACTGAAGGCGAAACAGCCTCCTTACCAAACCAAAGAAAGACAATACCCATAATAAATAAGAGCTAACTTCCATTTAAGGATTAAGATACAGAGGGGGAAAAAGCTAGCTGTCTAATCTGCTTTAGATTCCTCTTCAAATCTGTCACAGAACTCCTCATTCAGTTTTAAAGCAGAAAAAAAGATAATTGAATAGACAGTGATTTTTCCTTTCCCCATTTTCTAACAATAGATTGAGTGTTAAAACCTTCACGTATTTCTCCCATAACATAACTGAAGTGAAAGTCACTCAGTCGTGTCCGACTCATTGCGACCCCATGGACTACACAGTCCATGGAACTCTCCAGGCCAGAATACTGGAATGGGGAGCCTTTCCCTTCTCCAGGGGATCTTCCCAACCCAGGGACTGAACCCAGGTCTCCCACGTTGCAGGCGGATTCTTCACCATCCGAGCCACCAGGGGAGCCCCGCGAAAGCTGCTCTGGAGTTTCTCCTTTCTTATTAGGATTTGTGATAGAGACATAATCACAGTAACGTGTGTACATTCCCATTACATGGGCATGCGGGCTTCCCTGGTGGCTCAGGCGGTAAAGAATCCGCCGGCAATGTGGGCGATCTGGGTTGGATACCTGGGAGGGAAAGATCCCTGGGAGGAAGGCATGGCAACCCACTCCAGTATTCTTGCCTGGAGAATCCCCATGGACAGAGGAGCCTGGAGGGCTACAGCCCATTGGGTCGCAAAGAGTTGGACACGACTGAGCGACTAAGCACAGCACAGCACAGCACACACTCAGGTAAGAAGGGGAGAGGAGCACAGGAAAGAAAAGATAGGGAACAGAATTTCTCTTAATATGTGGAGTAAAAGCTCTATTCCATTCTACGCTCTCCTGACTTCTTCCTGCTGAAGCTCCTCTGGAGGGATTTTGCTCTAAAAACCGAAGGATGCTGACATCCTTGCCGTTGTCAAGTTCTAACTTCTGGTGTCCATTATGAGACTAAGCCGACCTCTGGCTTCTCTTCTTGGGGAAGCAAACTGGCACGTGGGGGGAGTGGCGAAATATCAGCAGGCCGAGGGCCCAGTGAACACCCCAGTGCCCTGCATCTAATGCAGGGCTTTATAACAGGGTAACACGATGCTGGTGTGTTAAGAGAATGCTCTTCTCACTAAGAGTACAAACAGCCCAAAGCCAGCTGGGGATCAAAATGCTCTTTCTCATGCAGTTGCTCCGAATCACTCTCACCTCACAGCATTGGAAAAGACCGAATGCCCATTTGGGCTAAAGATGCCACCAGCCAAGCAAAGCCAGACAAGACAGCCTTGCAAAAGTGCCACACACACCTCCCAGACCACATCATCCTGGGGGACATCCCACCTCCCGACCCTTTGTCTCATAAGCGGAGGACAAGAGAAAAGGCAGGAGGAACTCTCTACTCCACTTCGACACCCACATTCATAGACTCAGTGTGTTGCTGTTCCACAACTGTTTATTATAAATTACATGCCCATTCTCTAAAATAACCTTCTTCAGGGCAAGGAGTTTTTCTCCTGTTTCTGTGTCTCCTTCCTCCACCACCAGCCACCCAGCCCAAAACTCCACAAACATGGACACCAAATATACATTATATACACATTATATAATGCCTCAACAGGTTATCTCACATCTGGAAGGCAGTTTCAAGCAGAATCTAGGCAAGTGGCCTTTATAAACTGGCTGTGGTGTCTGACCAACTGAGGATGCAGGAATAAAGGACTCAAGGTCACAAGCCAGCTGCCTGTGATGATAACCCTTATCATCCCACAAGTTTCATCTCAGTACTTCTCTCAGTGTGCTTAAAACTCTCAGCTGCTATCACAGGTCATCTATCTGATGTAGGGATCTGTTCCATAACGCCCTGCGATGTAAAGGGTAAAAGCTGAACAGGCTGCTGCCTGAAGTAACAGAAGGGGTGACTTCATTTAATACTGTGATCAGCTCACACAGCTAACTCCAGGAAACTGTTCTTTCAGAACTATGAGAAATTCAGAATTCCTCGGTTGACGCTTTGTCCAAGGAGCCATTGCCCCAGTGTTTCTCCACCCAACATCATAAAATGGAGTGTGATTCAGAATCATCAGAGAAGCTATTTAAAGACCCTAATCTTTGAGACAGAGTCAGAATTAAGCCTAGAGTGGATCCATGCCTGAGTATGTTTCACAGGTTCTATAGAGGATTCTTATGAGACTCCCCCTAGATGAGAAGCACAACAGGTCTCCTGCTGGTCGGACGCTCGGTCATGTCCGACTGTAACCCCAGGGACTGCAGCACACCAGGCTTCCCTGTCCTCCCCTGTGGTTTGCTCAAATTCACGTCCATTGAGTCGGTGATGCTATCAAAGGTCTCCTATTACCAAATAAGAACATCTCTGGCAAATAGCTAACTGTCTGTCACTGGTCACCTCTAAGAGACAGATTGATAACTTTGAGGTGGGGAGTCCTCTCTCTCTTTTAAAAATTTCATGAGAAACCTAGACTTGCCTTTCAGATAAATACACATACATGTATTCACATATTTTTATATACAAAATTGGTGAGGGGTATGCCATTGCAGGCCACCAAGGAGCTAAGAATCACTACCCAAAGCATTTCCAGTTTAACCCTGCAGAGAAAATAAAATGATACAGGTAAATAGTAAGAGCTAGATCCTGCTGGATTCCAAGACTCCTCTGGACATCAAAACGAAATAAAACAGTACCTTTAGTGAGAGAGATTAAACTTAACACGAGGTTTTCCCAACATTTAGGGGGAAATTTGTTCATACAAAAAAATTTACCTTAAAAACTGATATTCAATATTGAATATTCCTTTTTAAGTTAAATAAAGGAATAGTGTTGAATATTACTAAAAAAACAGCAAGCAGCTCTAGTGAACCCTTCTCTGCCTTTCCCTTGAGCAATTCAAACCTCGGCAGTGACTCCTGAATCTAACTCTGTCCTTCTGAACAGTCCCAGACAGAGGTCACTGGCTTTGGCAGGAAAGTTCCTGTGGTTGGCAAAGAAGCTGGGAGCCACTGGAGAAAAGGGATACCTGCCGTCCAAGGGCCCTACAAGAGCTAGAGACCAGTCTGCTCTCCAAAACCTCACCCCGATGCAGCCTAGACACCTACGTCGGAAAAGGACAAACCAAGGTATCTCCCACAGACCGAGGGCCAGCTTCCCTCAGGGCACTGGAGACTTCAGGACTGCTTCTCACAAAAGGGGACAAGAATTCTCATCCTATATCTCCTGCAGGCTTCAGAGCATCTGTGGATGTTCTGCAGCCTGGGCTGACCCCTGTAGGACCTGACTTCAGAGGAAGGGAGAAGGGAAAGAAAGGCTCCCCCAGGCCAGANGGTTGGCGGAAAGTGAAAGTGAAGTCACTCAGTCATGTCCGACTCTTTGCGACCCCATGGACTGTAGCCTACCAGGCTCCTCCGTTCTTGGGATTTCCCAGGCAAGAGTACGGGAGCGGGTTGCCATTGCCTTCTCCAGGGGATCTTCCCGACCAGAGAGGGAGGACAAAAAAACACACAGAACCAAACACCAGAGACACAAAGCAGACACCTAGCATAGTGCATCTTTTAAAGGGTTTTCTTACTGTACTTTGTGACTGAAGGCGAAACAGCCTCCTTACCAAACCAAAGAAAGACAATACCCATAATAAATAAGAGCTAACTTCCATTTAAGGATTAAGATACAGAGGGGGAAAAAGCTAGCTGTCTAATCTGCTTTAGATTCCTCTTCAAATCTGTCACAGAATTCCTCATTCAGTTTTAAAGCAGAAAAAAAGATAATTGAATAGACAGTGATTTTTCCTTTCCCCATTTTCTAACAATAGATTGAATGTTAAAACCTTCACGTATTTCTCTCATAACATAACTGAAGTGAAAGTCACTCAGTCGTGTCCGACTCATTGCGACCCCATGGACTACACAGTCCATGGAACTCTCCAGGCCAGAATACTGGAATGGGGAGCCTTTCCCTTCTCCAGGGGATCTTCCCAACCCAGGGACTGAACCCAGGTCTCCCACGTTGCAGGCGGATTCTTCACCATCCGAGCCACCAGGGGAGCCCCGCGAAAGCTGCTCTGGAGTTTCTCCTTTCTTATTAGGATTTGTGATAGAGACATAATCACAGTAACGTGTGTACATTCCCATTACATGGGCATGCGGGCTTCCCTGGTGGCTCAGGCGGTAAAGAATCCGCCGGCAATGTGGGCGATCTGGGTTGGATACCTGGGAGGGAAAGATCCCTGGGAGGAAGGCATGGCAACCCACTCCAGTATTCTTGCCTGGAGAATCCCCATGGACAGAGGAGCCTGGAGGGCTACAGCCCATTGGGTCGCAAAGAGTTGGACACGACTGAGCGACTAAGCACAGCACAGCACAGCACACACTCAGGTAAGAAGGGGAGAGGAGCACAGGAAAGAAAAGATAGGGAACAGAATTTCTCTTAATATGTGGAGTAAAAGCTCTATTCCATTCTACGCTCTCCTGACTTCTTCCTGCTGAAGCTCCTCTGGAGGGATCTTGCTCTAAAAACCGAAGGACGCTGACATCCTTGCCGTTGTCAAGTTCTAACTTCTGGTGTCCATTATGAGACTAAGCCGACCTCTGGCTTCTCTTCTTGGGGAAGCAAACTGGCACGTGGGGGGAGTGGCGAAATATCAGCAGGCCGAGGGCCCAGTGAACACCCCAGTGCCCTGCATCTAATGCAGGGCTTTATAACAGGGTAACACGATGCTGGTGTGTTAAGAGAATGCTCTTCTCACTAAGAGTACAAACAGCCCAAAGCCAGCTGGGGATCAAAATGCTCTTTCTCATGCAGTTGCTCCGAATCACTCTCACCTCACAGCATTGGAAAAGACCGAATGCCCATTTGGGCTAAAGATGCCACCAGCCAAGCAAAGCCAGACAAGACAGCCTTGCAAAAGTGCCACACACACCTCCCAGACCACATCATCCTGGGGGACATCCCACCTCCCGACCCTTTGTCTCATAAGCGGAGGACAAGAGAAAAGGCAGGAGGAACTCTCTACTCCACTTCGACACCCACATTCATAGACTCAGTGTGTTGCTGTTCCACAACTGTTTATTATAAATTACATGCCCATTCTCTAAAATAACCTTCTTCAGGGCAAGGAGTTTTTCTCCTGTTTCTGTGTCTCCTTCCTCCACCACCAGCCACCCAGCCCAAAACTCCACAAACATGGACACCAAATATACATTATATACACATTATATAATGCCTCAACAGGTTATCTCA
Organism: Neotragus moschatus; assembly: GCA_006410615.1. Lineage (NCBI taxonomy): Eukaryota > Metazoa > Chordata > Mammalia > Artiodactyla > Bovidae > Neotragus > Neotragus moschatus. The sequence continues at coordinate 72,111 of SJYA01002195.1, read as the reverse complement.
CATCTGGAAGGCAGTTTCAAGCAGAATCTAGGCAAGTGGCCTTTATAAACTGGCTGTGGTGTCTGACCAACTGAGGATGCAAGAATAAAGGACTCAAGGTCACAAGCCAGCTGCCTGTGATGATAACCCTTATCATCCCACAAGTTTCATCTCAGTACTTCTCTCAGTGTGCTTAAAACTCCCAGCTGCTATCACAGGTCATCTATCTGATGTAGGGATCTGTTCCATAACGCCCTGCGATGTAAAGGGTAAAAGCTGAACAGGCTGCTGCCTGAAGTAACAGAAGGGGTGACTTCATTTAATACTGTGATCAGCTCACACAGCTAACTCCAGGAAACTGTTCTTTCAGAACTATGAGAAATTCAGAATTCCTCGGTTGACGCTTTGTCCAAGGAGCCATTGCCCCAGTGTTTCTCCACCCAACATCATAAAATGGAGTGTGATTCAGAATCATCAGAGAAGCTATTTAAAGACCCTAATCTTTGAGACAGAGTCAGAATTAAGCCTAGAGTGGATCCATGCCTGAGTATGTTTCACAGGTTCTATAGAGGATTCTTATGAGACTCCCCCTAGATGAGAAGCACAACAGGTCTCCTGCTGGTCGGACGCTCGGTCATGTCCGACTGTAACCCCAGGGACTGCAGCACACCAGGCTTCCCTGTCCTCCCCTGTGGTTTGCTCAAATTCACGTCCATTGAGTCGGTGATGCTATCAAAGGTCTCCTATTACCAAATAAGAACATCTCTGGCAAATAGCTAACTGTCTGTCACTGGTCACCTCTAAGAGACAGATTGATAACTTTGAGGTGGGGAGTCCTCTCTCTCTTTTAAAAATTTCATGAGAAACCTAGACTTGCCTTTCAGATAAATACACATACATGTATTCACATATTTTTATATACAAAATTGGTGAGGGGTATGCCATTGCAGGCCACCAAGGAGCTAAGAATCACTACCCAAAGCATTTCCAGTTTAACCCTGCAGAGAAAATAAAATGATACAGGTAAATAGTAAGAGCTAGATCCTGCTGGATTCCAAGACTCCTCTGGACATCAAAACGAAATAAAACAGTACCTTTAGTGAGAGAGATTAAACTTAACACGAGGTTTTCCCAACATTTAGGGGGAAATTTGTTCATACAAAAAAATTTACCTTAAAAACTGATATTCAATATTGAATATTCCTTTTTAAGTTAAATAAAGGAATAGTGTTGAATATTACTAAAAAAACAGCAAGCAGCTCTAGTGAACCCTTCTCTGCCTTTCCCTTGAGCAATTCAAACCTCGGCAGTGACTCCTGAATCTAACTCTGTCCTTCTGAACAGTCCCAGACAGAGGTCACTGGCTTTGGCAGGAAAGTTCCTGTGGTTGGCAAAGAAGCTGGGAGCCACTGGAGAAAAGGGATACCTGCCGTCCAAGGGCCCTACAAGAGCTAGAGACCAGTCTGCTCTCCAAAACCTCACCCCGATGCAGCCTAGACACCTACGTCGGAAAAGGACAAACCAAGGTATCTCCCACAGACCGAGGGCCAGCTTCCCTCAGGGCACTGGAGACTTCAGGACTGCTTCTCACAAAAGGGGACAAGAATTCTCATCCTATATCTCCTGCAGGCTTCAGAGCATCTGTGGATGTTCTGCAGCCTGGGCTGACCCCTGTAGGACCTGACTTCAGAGGAAGGGAGAAGGGAAAGAAAGGCTCCCCCAGGCCAGATCCACCAAGGCCCACTGCAGAGAATAGCAACAGAGGCCAGACTCCCCTCGCATCCAATGCCCCTCCCGTCCTCAACAGACACACAACGAGGCCACGTGTCACACCAGACAACCCAAAGGGGACGTGAGAAGGGGAAGAGAGCAGGCAGGCACAGATGGTGAGGGGAGCACACCTCGGGGAGACAAAGGTGGAGGGGAGAGGGGCTTCCGGGTCCCCCTCCACCCTGCCCCCACGTTACCAGCACGAGGACGAGACTGAGTTTATAGACACCGTGGATGGGCAGGAACATGGCATGCTCAGCCTCAGCCCCAGCTGCGCCAGTCACCCCAGGAGAGGGGAGCCCTTCTCCTCCTCCTCCTCCAAACCGCCCCAACCTGTCCGGAAACACCAGCTCGCAGGCTTGCCCCCGGGCAGGGAGACGGCTCACACTGCGGGCTAGCTAAGGTTGGTCTGGAAACACGTGACCTCACATTCTCTGCTGAGATTCACGGTGTGGGGCTGGGAGGGGGTGTGGGGGGGCTGGAGGTGACACGACTCCTCGGTGATTAGTGACAAGGGCAGGGGGCCAGGATGGGAGGGAGACACACGGTTACACCACCGGAATGCTGACTTGGGTCTTCGGCTGGTCGGCCCCTTCTTGCGTGTCCAGGGCACGGAGCGGGCTGAGGGGCTGGAGGGGCCGGCTCCCAACACTGTAATTTCTTGGACGCCTGATTGTATTCGAACTGGACAGAGGCGTAAAGCTGTTCCTTCTCATCCTTACAGGGGTTTGGCTCTTGGGAAAGTTGTTCTGATTGGAAACGAGGGACACCACACAAATGAAAGCCAAGCCAAAAGCTCACTCATCAAGGTTAAACAACGCTTCTAACCACAACAGCCTCCTCCTCTCCTGCTTCTCTGCAGACAGGCTCTCTCGTAAGACCTGGGGCATGGCCCAGTCCCCCAGCCCCGGGACGCTAAAGGGTTGTAGCGGGGAAAAGTTCCTTGAGCATCACACTTCAAAGCGAGAAAGAGGCTCAAAGAAAGGAAGGGGCTTACTTAAGATCACTCAGATTACCAGGGCAGACCTAGGAACTAACCTACACTTCCTGACCCCACTTTCCAGGAACCAACTTTCCAAAAGGAGCACTTTCAGGGCGGAGGAGGGCGGGGGGGGGGGGGGGGTNGGTGTGTGTTGGGGAGAAGGGACTGGTTGTTGGGAAGGGAGGTGTGTGGGGGGGGATGTGTGTGGGGGGGGATATGGGGGGGAGGGGGGATTGGTGTGGGTGTGGGGGGTGGGTGGGGGGGGGCTGGGTGTGGGGGGGGGATTTGCATTTCACTTCTGCCAAACACTTTCCATTTTTCATTGGATTTCCAAGAGCCAACTGTCAAGGTTAAGACTCATGAAAGAGATACTAATGTTCAAAAATAGTAATTCCAACATCTCTTCCTCTTGGACGTAAGCAGACTACGTAGGACATGAGTTCTGGATCTGTTTTTCCTTCTGGACATAAAAGAAACCCCAGTCTCTCGAGGTCAAAGGTTCAAGACTCAAGGTGGTGGGGAACCTGCATGTCATCCATGGAAAAATACTTACAGTTGGCTTGTCACGGTGAGTGTTCACAGCCTCTACGTTGAGTTTAACTGTTTCCACTTTGCACCCTGAGAAAACAGAGGACTTCAGGAAAAAGAAAAGCTTCAAGAAAAAGCCCTTCGTTTCAGTTCGGTAATAAAAGAACATAGATATTCCCAAATACGTACAGACATCCTTTCAAACATGGGAGGCACTGAGGGAGCCTCCGGCATACAGGAGTGATGAGAGTAAACTGCTAGGCAAACTTCAGAGAAAATTTAAAATCCTGACTTTCCCCAACTCCCACCCAGTTCCCAGGCTCATCATTACCGTAGGCCACAGGAGTAAGTTTGAAGATGGTATGGAGAGGGCACCTCAGGTATGGTAGTTCATCTGAAAGCAGAAAGTCCAGGTGGAGGAAATCTCAGTATTATGAAACAAGGTCAAGTTAGTGGAAGAGAGCATCCAAGGGGCTCATGAGTCTTCTTTATCCTGATCTGGAGTTGGCACTCCAGTGCTCTTGCCTGGAGAATCTCAGGGACGGGGGAGCCTGGTGGGCTGCTGTCTATGGGGTCACATAGTCGACTGAAGTGACTCAGCAGCAGTAGCAGCAGCAGGAGTTGGACAAATCCTCCTCTAAACCCCAGACAATTATCAACATGGCCTCCAAGAAAGACTACTGAGTGGCTCAGAAAGGAAATAAGCCCACTTCAGATCCTTCCTTGCATGCAAAACAGGAATTTGGTGCTGTGGCCAGGGGACCCACGAAGGGAAGACTGGGCTTCAGGTAGGTACACCAGAGGTCAGTGTGCAGGCTTCTCAGCAGTGCAGGAAGATCAGGAAGGGAAGGAAGGGACGTATCAAAGATACAGGAGCGCTTCCTTACCGCCACCCCAGAAACCTGTCTAGCCCAAATCCCAAGGATGAAGATGCTTCTAAGACACCACCCTCCCTAGAGCTAAAGTAACACGCCGGGAATGTTCAACCACTTTTCTACTGCCGCCAGGCGTGTGAGCTCAACGCCGCCCCTCCAGCCAAGCAGGACCAAGAGCCCCAGCAGCAGCTGCTCTCCCATGGGGGCTTTTGCACCAGCAGAGGAGTTGGCCCCGAGGCTGCCGGGAGCCCCGCACTGCTGACTGAAGAATGCACTCCAGTCTGAGTGGAAGAAGGGGAGGTCTGGTTGCCAGGCAACCCGGTGCCACCCCAAGTCCAGCCCCCTCCCCACCCCCTCATGGCACCTGCGCCCTTGTCCAAGAAGTAGGCCAGGAGACAGCGCATGACAGCCTGGTGGGAGATGACGAGAACATTGCCCTGGCGCTCCAGCTCCATGATGACCGGCTCCAACCGCTGCACCAGGTCCTGGTACGACTGCAGGGAAAACGGAGCAGGCTGGTCGGAGGCCAGGCGTGAGCTGGCAGCCAAGCCAGTGGCCGTGTCCAGAGTTCAGAGGCCGCTTCTTTCTCCCCAGATGGCTTTCCTCCTGGAGGTTCAGCAGCTTCGTGTCACCTGCTAACCACCCCCATTCCCGGTATCTCCTGAGAATCTTCAGACCCTTCAAGAGCTATATGCAGACCAAGAAAACTGCACATCAAGAAAAGAAAATCTGAACACAACCTGTGTTTTGCATTTTTTTCCTCCCTACAGAGTAGGCAGAGTGTAAGGCAACAGAGGCCCCTAGGGATCTCCTAGACCCTGTAGGTTTATTTTGTTTCCCTTTGCCTCACAAATCCCTTGACTATAAAGCCACTTAGACCAGCAAGCCATCGTAAACACTGCAGATGACAGGAAAATCCTCATACTTCAGATATTTACTTGGTGCCTATACCTGCTTGGGTGGGGATAGAATGAAAAAAAAGTTATGGGGACTTCGCTGGTGGTCCAGTGGTTAAAAATTAGCCTTCCAGTGTAGGAGATGCAGGTTTGATCGCTGGTCATTGAACTGAAATAAGACCACACATGCCACGGGAAGCTTAACCTCATGCCCACAACTAGAGAGAAGCCTATGCACCCAACGCTTGCTGCAATGTGAGATCCCACGTGCTGCAGCTGAGACCAAACACAGTCAAATAAATAATAAAGAAGTATTAAAAAAAAAAGTTAAAAAAGACTCTGCTGATTCTAAAATATACTCAACAGAGGCTATCTTGTCATCCCTCACCTGGGGATCTTAACAAATTGACTGCCTGAGCTGAATGAAACAAGCAGGACCCAAAAGTAGGAAGAAAAACTAAGTGATATCTTAAGTACCCCTGGAAGGTGCCCAAACTCACATTCAATCCTTCCCCCAAATTAAAGCTAAACCCCAAGCAAAGGATGGGACAGTTGCCCCATGGGAAGGAATCTCACCTCCCCTCCAGGATACCGGTACAGATATTTTTCTTCATCTCGAAGCGCAAACTCGTCCGGGTACTGCTCCTGAATCTCCGCGTAAGTCATCTCCTCGCACACGCCCTGCAGGAACCACACAGCTCGGGGAGGGGAACGGACACACACAGCCCCCCAGATGAAGAGGTGACCCTGAGGAATGTCAGTCGTCAGCGCCAGGCCCTGGGCCGGCTCCCTTCACACACTGCAACTGACCAATTCACAGAATGAGGGCTCAAGCTCAAGCTGCTGCTTTCTCCTGTGGCTGGGGAGCTGAGAGGTCAAGAAAAATCAGCAGGAAAAAGGAGGGGAAATGGGGAAGGAGGCCCTGGGGAATTCTCATAGGAGGCATAAACGTATACAGAGGAAGGAAAGAAAAAGAAGTGCCTACTTCTGACCTCAAGGACAGAGAAACGCAAAAACAAACTTGGAAAGGACTTTTCTAGGAGGGCTGACCAAGTGACCTAAGCAGAAATCAGACAAGATGTGAGCTGTCACTATTTCCTTTTCCTCGGAGTAAAACATAAGAAGGAACCAACTGGAGCTTCACTCTCCCCAGGTGCCAGGGGCCATGTCAAAGACTGGTTCCGGTGTTGGCGCAGGCACACCAGGCAAGCGGGAAGCCCCGACTGGGGACACAGCTGTTCTCACTTCCTCCTCAGACCGGCCAGATTCAGCTTCCTCAACGTCTCTACTTGGCCACCCTAGTTTTCTAGATAGCACAGCCCACGTGGTGACTTCTGCGCGTTCCAGCCGGAACAGGAGACCTTCACTGGCACTTTAGCCGTCAGATCCTTCCTACTCACAGCATCAATCTCGTTCAGAATTTTCCACTGCTCGTAGGTCACCCCCAGAGATTCCGCGGTCTGGATAGTTCTCTTCAACTGGCTTGTCCACACTTTGAGGTCTGCTATCTCCTGTTCCTCCAGAAACTTCCTTAGAGCCTGGGCAAACTGGGCCATGAAACAAAACGTGTAAAAGAAAACACAGAAGCGGACTTCCCTGGTGGTTAGTGGTGAGGACTCCACGCTTCCACTGCCAGGGGCAACAGGTTTGATCCCTGGCTGAGGAACTAAGATCCTGCACGCCAGGCATGGTGAAGTCGAGAACACACACACACACACACAGGACTGCCAATTCAGCCTAAAAAGGACAATGTGCGTGACCCCACTCAAACTCTGAAAGGTGCTACATAGTTATAATAAACCCAGCAGGAAATGAACTTCAACCAGAGCAGCCTGTACTGTGCTGGGCACACAAGTTGAGCCCAATAAATGTCTGATAGCTGAATGATCACAGCAGAAACGGCTCCAAGTTATGCACCGTCCAGCGCAAAGCTGCTGCTGCTAAGTCGCTCCAGTCGTGTCCGACTCTGTGCGACCCCACAGACGTTGCCTTCTCTGCTAGTGCAGAGCTAGAATCCATGAACAAGGAAACGTCTCTTCACTGAAATCGCAACTTAAGCCTAATAGGATTCAGTAAGAAGTTAAGGGGATCGAAGAGATGACCTCCACCACGTCCTTCTCACCCTAAGCTGGGGAAATCCGGCCTGCTCGCTGACTACTCGCCTGTTTTCCTCGCACTGAGAGGCCTGAGTCACCCCCAATCTTCCCCAAGAGGTTGAACTCGCTCTCCCCATGCCGGCAAAGGTAGATGGTGCGAGGGTGGACATGGATATTCATGAGGTAGTAGACGATCTTGCTCTGGATGTAGTCCTGGACTTTGTTCACGAGAAATCGCTGGCCCACGTTTATCACCTTGATGAAAGAAAGATCCCTGGGACAAAGCAGGGGAAAAAAAAAAAAAAATCCCCTGGGTATGAAAATCTGAGCGTAACAGAAGGGGAAAGGATCTGCAAAGTGACCTGAGGCTCCCAGAGGCTCTTCCATCTCTCCCATGATACCCCCACCCACGTGGAAGGAGCCAAGTGGAAAGAGATGGGTCACTCACTCCTCAGAACCAAGGTGCGGCAAAAGGCCCTGAACGTCTCGTCGAGCAGCACCACATCCTCAGTGCCCGCCCTGTGCCAGGCACCGTGGCTAAGTGTGGTGAGCAGAACTCAGGCTTCCCCTCAGGGGCTAGACTAGATGACCTGGTGATCCTGGTAACCCTGAAGTTTGCTGAGAAGCACAGCATCCAACTCGGGTGGTCAAGACAGAGTCAGAGTACGGCACCTCCCAAGGGGAGGGGGAGGAGGGGGGAGCAGAACCACAGACAGACGTCTCTGTGCGTTCCCTCCGTCTATGTCCTGGTCAAGCTTTTCTCAAAGGCACTCACAAAGCCTGCTCTGGGGCCATCATGGAATTTTTCTCACTATAAAAATAACAAGTGTTGGGCTTCCCTTGTGGCTCAGTGGTCAAGAATCCACCTGCCAGTGCAGGAAACACAGGTTGGATCCCTGGTCTGGGAAGATCTCACAAGCTACAGAGCAACGAAACCTATGTGCCACAACCACTGAGCCTATGGTTTAAAGCCCACAACTGCTGAACCCTCACACCACAACCACTGGAGCCTGCGTGCCCCAGAGCCCGTGCTCGGCAACAAGAGAAGCCACCACAGTGAGAAGCCCACGCACGGAAACTAGAGAGTAGCCCCGACTTGCCACAACCACAAAAGAGCCTGCACAGCAACGAAGACCCAGCACAGCTGAAAATAAGGACAACTACTTAAGAAATAGTAACTGCTTACTCCAAAAAAATGTTTTTAAAGAAAGATGCAAATAAAAATCACGCATAGCCCTACCACCAGAGGTAACATCTATAAACACACACACACACACACACACATATTCTTCTTGAATATTTTTCAATGTAGGACTTTGGACCAACTAAAGAATATACTCTTATGCCATCTCTAGAGCAGCAGTTTTCAATTTCTGTATTAAGTAACATCTCCAAACACTAACATTGTGGGCAACACACTCGAAGGAACTGAAAGACTACAAGCATGAAGCAGACCGCGGAAGCAATTTACCAACGGGCTATGCACACCCACCATTTGCTTGGCTGCAGAGCTGTATTCTTACCTCAAGAGAGCTGCTCTGACTACCTGCTTTTATGAAGACCACCTTCTTGTGGGTCTCCCTGTGCACGTATCATTCTTCAACATGGACTTGGCGTTTCCCTACAACTCTTATTGCTCTCACACATCTACTTAACCTGCGTTCCAGGCCACATTGCCGATAGGTACTGCCATGCTAGGTAATATATAAAAGCCATATACATACACATATGTATATGTGTGTGTGTGTGTGTGTGTGTATACGTATATATATATGTGTATATATACGCATACATATGTATGGCCTTCCCTGGTGGCTCAGCTGGTAAAGAATTCACCTACGATGCAGGCAAGTCCAGTTTGATTTCTGGGTTGGGAAGATCCCCTGGAGAAGGGATAGGCTACCTACTCCAGTATTCTTGGATTTCCCTGGTGGCTCAGATGGTAAAGTGTCTGCCTGCAATGCGGGAGACCTGTGTTACATCCCTGGGTCGGGAAGATCCCCTGGAGGAGGGCATGGAAACCCACTTCAGTATTCTTGCCTGGAGAATCCCCATGGACAGAGGAGCCTGACGGGCTACAGTCCATGGGGTCACAAAGGGTCGGAAATAGCTGAGCAACTAAACAACAGCAACATGCATATGTGTCTGTGTCTGTGTGTAATGTGTGTGTGTGTGTGTCTGTGTGTGTGTGTTATGTGTGTGTGTGTGTGGGGGGGGTGTGCTTAGTCACTCAGCCGTGTCCAACTCTTTGTGACCCCATGGATTGTAGCCCGCCAGGCTCCTCTGTCCATGGGATTCTCCAGGCAAGAAAACTGAAGTGGGTTACCATGCCCTCCTCCAGGGGATCTTCCCAACCCAGGGAACGAACCCAGGTCTCCTGCATTGGCAGGNGGGGGGGGTGTGCTTAGTCACTCAGCCGTGTCCAACTCTTTGTGACCCCATGGATTGTAGCCCGCCAGGCTCCTCTGTCCATGGGATTCTCCAGGCAAGAAAACTGAAGTGGGTTACCATGCCCTCCTCCAGGGGATCTTCCCAACCCAGGGAACGAACCCAGGTCTCCTGCATTGGCAGGAGGATTCTTTACCCCTGAGCCACCAGGGAAGCCTCCTACACATGTATAATAGGTTATGTTTTATGCAAAATAAATTGACATATTATGTTATTTACATACATAATATATGTGCACATATACATATATATATACACACACACAGACACATATACAATAAACTTTAGAAACTGATCAAAAACTGATTACACACCTTAAAGGGGTGCCCTACAACACCCCAGTTCAAAACTACTGCTCTAGAGCAGTGGTTCTCAACCAGGGGTGAGTTAGCTCCCCAGAGGACATTTGGTTAAATCTGGAAACCTTCTGGATTGCCACAGCTTGGGACAGCTATGGGTATCCAGTGGCAGGGGGCAGGGGTGCTACGAAAGCACCTGAAGTGCCCGAGACAGCTCCCCACGGCACAGATTATCCAGTTCAAAATGTCCATCACGCTGAGGTTGAGACATCACGGTCTAGAGCACACAACTGAAGAACTTATGATTAAAAAAACACTCCGGTGTGCAAGGGTAAGGTCCAATCCATTCAGAGGCCACAGAGCCATATCTTTTCTCCCTGGAATGATGTAAACGCAGGTCTGGATGGTCAGAGGAAGACTACAGACAGGGTGAGAAAGGCTCCTTTCTCACATGCAACCCCTGCCTCGGCCCTCAGACCTCGGCCTCAAACCTTACTTGTCATGGCTGTCTGGGTCAAGGGGTTGATAGGTGACTTTGTAGCACTCAATCCTCTTTAGGAAGTCATCCATCACATTCTCCCTGTTCCTTTCAGGGTAGTCGGGGCTCGACACCTTTACCTCCTGGAATCACAGGAAGAGCAGGGCCCGGTCACAGGTCTGCTCTCAACAGCACTTCTGCAAACAGCCACTGCTAAATAAAGCAAAGCAAGGCCAGAGAAGAGGCCTTTCACGGGAGCGCTGGCGATCCCATTCATTGAGCAGCGCCACCCCCCGTCCTGTGACCCTGGCAACCAAGAAGGGAAAGACAACTGGGGAGTCACGCGCCTGCTCTTGGCTGCAGGACAGAGGCAGTCACACAGCTGAAGCAGCTCGCGGGCCCCGATCCCTTCATGGACCTTCCTGGGAAAACAGAATGGGATTCAATTTCTCCCCACGGGCACTTAGAATAAAGCGCGTGATCTGACGCCTGGCTGACTTGGGCCAGACGCCTCCTCGGCAAGGCCCCACACTGCTGGGAGAGTCCCACCGTGACACAACGCATGGATGTCCATCAGCACAGCACGGTACAGCCATCGGATGGGCACAGGCATGAGCTGCGACCACACACAGCAAGGTGCCCAGAACGCTGACCCAAACCTTAGACCACTGGTGGGCAGACAGCCTTCATGGAAGCTGGCCCAGACAGATAATGAAGAGTCTGATCCATTCTAAGAACATACCTAGGTTTCAGCACTTAGCTAATACCCAGAATACAGAGCCAGGACTGCTACAGTTTAAGCTGAGCCTCTATATTCAACAGCTAATTCTTACTTTATTCCTCAAAGCCTGCTTCTTCTCCCAAGGAAAGCATCGAGAAGTATAAAATGGGGTCCTGGCAGATCTAAGAGCTCACCCTGTGCTGCTAAACATGTCTGTCTCTCGCTTTCATTACCAGGCTGACTCTCCACCCACCCTCAACCAACACACACACACAAGGCATAGAGACGTGTGTGCAGGGGCTCACCTACCAGGATGTTGGCAGCAATGACGTCAGGATCATCGCACACAGACTCCACAAAGAACACCTGCCCAGGGGGAGAAGGCGGAGATCAATGAGTCAAAAACGGCCAGCCTGTCAATTAAGAGCACACGTCCACACTTGCCCCATCCCAGCCACCACATCCCCCAGAGATTTTCTTTCATGAAAGTGGCCTTCGAGGGCTCTTCACTTAAAAATAGCTCTTACCATATCCCCAGGGCCTCATACATACATGCTAAGGATCTGAGAAAGGAACTGAAAGAAAACATTCAAGTTTTGGGGGTAAGGCACCAAGACTAGAGAATCGGGTGTGCAGTCCTGTCCTTCCCCATCAGAGTCAAGCAGGTCCACACATGGCTCCTAACTCCCCACCTCCACCGACCCTCCTCTTCCTCCAGCTTGGAGGCAGACCCTGCTGCTGCTGCTGCTAAGTGGCTTCAGTCGTGTCCGACTCTGTGCAACCCCAAAGACGGCAGCCCACCAGGCTCCCTCTTCCCTGGGATTCTCCAGGCAAGAACACTGGAGTGGGTTACCATTTCCTTCTCCGACACATGAAAGCGAAAAGTGAAAGCGCGGTCTACCTTGAAGGAATTCTCCTCAGCAAAGTTCAAAATCAAGTCCCTCCTCTCTCGAGTGGTATTGGTAGCATCAAACACCTGGGAAGAGAGCCCATGAGGCAGAGGAATGGGGACTGAGAAACACAATCCCACCGAGGTGGACCCAGGGCGGAGCAATGCCGCTAGGCTGCTACAGGGGTGGACACGGGGAAGAGGCAGGTAAGGCTTACCGCAATCTGCCCGCTCTCCTCCGTGAGATACGCCTTCACGTCTTCCAGCGCCACCAGGGCACACTGTCTGCCAGGACAGCAGAGGAAATCAGCCAGGGAACCGAGCCAAGGCCAAGCTCAGGCACAGTCAGAGACACAAACCTCTGGGGTGCCGCAGGGGTCGAGTCCCTTCTATTCAGCTTCCCCACGGATCAAAAATTTTCCCCAACTGGACCTTTCAACTTCCCCATTATTCTTCTACCTTCCTGGATCTTTCATGTTCCCCTGCCCCACATACATATCTCACTCTCTGGAGGCTTAGCCTACAGCAATACTCACAACTTTCCGAGTCCTGTTCTTCTACCCACCCAAGTCCACAGTGATCCACCCAGTGGGTAACTTCCACTTAAAATTCCCACCAGGTGTTTACTAAAAAGGAAACCAAGCCCCATAACATCCAGTCTCATGATGGCCAAGGAAGGGCTGGCCGGGCGGTCAGGCCTAGAAGACTCACTTGCGAATCTTCATGGCCTCCTCGTTGTCATGCCGGAAGAAGTCATAGGACTTATAGGACTTGACTGCTTGCCGCCGATACACCCCAAGATTAAACACTGCAGAAGACACCCACACCCTTTAGCAGTGAAACAATACAACGTCCCAAAGCGAACTTCTCGGTCTAATGTCAGAGTGGCCAAGGGGACTGAAAAGAGCACCATGGTATGCTGGCAACCATACAAGATTAACAATCAGGTTAAGTTCAAGCTCTGACTTAACAGACTCTGGACAAGTCTTAAATTATCTAACTTTCAATTTTCTCAGCCACTTTGGCTATTCCACAGGGACACTGCTAAATAAGGCAGATGTAAGGGCTCTGGAAATGTAAAGCCCTATACTCATTTAATTCTTAATACTCCTATCAAAGGTATTTCCCCAAAATTAAGCCAATCAAGCCAAGGCCAGGAGGAACAAGTGTATAGCCAGAGAATAAAGCAGGTAAACCAGGAAAAACCACAACTGCTGCCAGGAGCATCCTGTAACCTTGATGCCAGGGACAGAAAGTCCCCCAGAGGCCTGGGAGGCCCAGAACTGATCATTTCCTCTCCCGGAGAATGCACAGCTGCACCTACCTTTGGTGGGCACCCCAATCCAGTTGAGGTAGCGTGTAAGTTTCTTGGACACGTAGGTTTTGCCACGGGCTGGTAAGCCAATCATAACGATGAGGGTTGGAGAGTTTGTCATGTAAGATGCCCATGCTAAAGGGAAATGGAATGGAACAGAAATAAACAATGAGAGGCCAGGTAAAGAGTGTGCAGGGGCCTAAGCCTTCATGATCAGAACCTGTTTGATTCTCATACACCTCAGTGAGGCCAGGGTCCAAGAGGACTGGAAAGGCAAACCTAGGTAAACCTCCTAAAAGACAAAGTACCTGAACTAAGATGTGTCTTTCCCACTCGCCCAAGGTCTTCACAGAGGTACACAAGGTGAAAGAGAAAAAACAAACAAACGAACCAAAAAAAGGTGGCCAGGAATAGAAAGACAGTAGCCACGGCATCTTCCTCGGCATTGAGAATATTTAGTAACACGGGGTGACGGCACCATGGAGGAAGGACTTGAGCCGGGAGATTCTTCCAGTGCAGCACTGACCTGGCTCCAGTAACACATCCAACAAACTGTCTCTCCTGAGGATCCCATCCACCCCTTCAGAGCCACAGGCAAGAGTTATCTTGAGGATCAAAAAAAATCCTGCCCTCAACCTATTTGGGCCTTTGTGCTCAGGCCATGAGTTTAAGCCAGAACTTCTAAATTATTTAGATGGTGTCAAAGCCTACCTGGGTGGCTCAGATGGTAAAGAACCTGCCTGCAGACACAGGAGACCCAGATTCGACCCCTGGGTCAGGAAGATCCTTTGGAGAAGGCAGTGGCAACCCACTCCAGTATTCCTGCCTGGAGAATCCCATGGACAGAGGATCCTGGCAGGCTATGGTCCACAGGGTCACAAAGAGACACGACTGAAGCAACTCAGCACACACAGCACAAAGCCTACATGACATGGGATCTGACTAGACCTCAGGAACGTNACTGCAGATTCCCTGGTGGCTCAGAGGTAAAAGCGTCTGCCTGCAATGCGGGAGACCTGGGTTTGATCCCTGGGTCGGGAAGATCTCCTGGAGAAGGAAATGGCAACCCACTCCAGTATTCTTTCCTGGAGAATCCCATGGACGGAGGAGCCTGGTGGGCTACAGTCCAAGGGGTCGCAAAGAGTCGGACACGACTGAGCGACTTCACTTTAAACTGCAGAGAGCAAGGATAAGAAAATTTTGTTCTTGAAATGTATCTTTTTAGGTAAGTACAAAAGTGTTTAACTCGGGCCCCTTTACTAAATGAGATACAATGTCTTTTTCTTTGTTCCGTTTTCATCTCTATGAAGATTCAGGGAACAAGAATTATTACTGGTCACATGTTTGCAAAGCTGTATTCTCCCTAGTAACCCCAGTTTTTACTTTAACTCCTCCTGTTTGTAATTTACAGACTTGGTTAGTGAACACCCAATTTCATCTATACTTTCTCTGCAGTTGTGAATTTGTTTTGTTTTTGACAGGTGACATGCTGATCGTTGAAGAAGACCTAAGTAGGCCCCAAACGTCACCTGCATTTACAAAATATGGTGCTCCTAGTTCCGTCAGGGAAACTTTGCCTGTGCTTACCAGGATGGCAGTTCCAGCAGACAACTCCTGTCTCTTTACCAGTGTGTACTATGTTGTTGAAGGAGGAGTCTTGAATCCAGCTTGTGCCCCTGAGATGAGACGCTTCATAGCACAAATTGTAGCAAGTGATCCAGACTTCTATAGTGAGGCAGTACTGGGAAAAACAAATGAAGAGTACTGTGACTGGATCAAAAGGGACGATACTTGGGGCGGAGCTATTGAGATATCCATTTTGTCTAAATATTACCAATGTGAAATATGCGTAGTGGATACACAGACCGTACGAATTGATCGTTTTGGGGAAGATGCAGGATATACCAAAAGGGTCCTTCTCATTTATGATGGCATCCACTATGATCCGCTTCAGTGTGTCTTCCCTGACCCAGACACCCCTCCTCTGACTATTTTCTCCTCTTATGATGATATTGTTCTTGTGCAAGCACTGGAATTAGCAGATGAAGCTAGAAAGAAGAGACAGTTTACAGATGTAAACCGCTTCACCCTGAGATGCATGGTATGTCAGAAGGGATTAACTGGACAAGCAGAAGCAAGGGACCATGCCAAGGAGACAGGCCATACCAACTTCGGAGAAGTGTGATCCGTGCATGATGAGGATTAAAGCCTACTACCTCACAGATCCAGAAGGCTCTGGGTTTTCCAATAAGCTATTTGTTACTCTTAAGAACAAAAGAACACAATGCTTGAACCATCCTTTTAACCACTAAGACACTGAATTCCTTGTTAAGATTAAAATTAGTGTGCAAGTTTACAGATGTGTCTACAGCAGTGATACAGCCCTCTTTCTGCTTGGGTGACAGGATAGGTGGTCCTTGCTACCTGCTGACACTGTCCTGAAGATTGAGTGTTAGTATTATAAACTAGCACCCAGCAGCATTAACTTGTAGAAGAAAACAACTTCCTATTTGGGGTATTGCAGAAGGCTTCAGGTGAGACCACTGGACATAAACCACAGTGTCTCCAGTAATTGGGTCTTTTTAAAAACTCTGAGTGGGTTAATAGTTTCTACATTATGAATTGATCCTCAAATGAAGATACTCAGAATTGTTGAAACTGATTTCATATAGCAATTTGGTAGACTTTATAAATATGTACTTCACCAGTTATTATAAGTAGATAACATGCAATTTTTACAGAGATGAGTCTACTCCTTGAGAATATTACCTAAAAACAAGAACTTATAGTGCCCAGTGAAGAATTTCTAGTATATAAAAGAGAATGTATGAGGGAAGTGGTGCCTGAGCAGCTTATTGAAGCTTTAAAAGACCAGGGGCCTCATGTTTTAATGCAACTCATTTATTCATCTGTCGCATTGGATAAAACGTTAAAATTAAGCAGGATTTTTTTTTTAATTGAAGTTCCTTGAAACTTGAGTGCTCAGTTTTTGCCTTTTTAACTAAAGATTTGTTTAGAGGGATTGAATTTCCTCAGCTTTTTGTTAAGAGCACTTCCTCTGACTCCTAAAATAACTTTTCATCTAAAATTATAACACCATGCTTTCATTTGGTTTTTGAGAGATCTTTTGCTTATGTAAACAGTATTCGTTTTCATGCTAGCCTTGTCAAACCACTCTTAAATGATTTCATGCTTCTGAAAATTAACACTTTGTTTATCCACCTTGACTTTTGAAGAGTTTTAAAGTAACTGGGATAATAACATTGAATGAATTTGTTTCACTTACAAAATATGACAGTTTTTAAATCTTTGCCTTATTCAGCCTTCTCAGAATTCTGCTTCTTACTAGTATTAGATGTGTAGCCATTTGCTTGGTGGGCTAATCCACAAGGCATACCCTCTAAAACTTAGCTTCACTATGAGATCTTCCAGATAAAAGTGTTCTACCTCTTAATTCTTCTGAAGATCAGGGATACTAAATTTTAATTTGTTATGCATTATCTTAAATAATGTAAAGAGGCTTACTGTTGTGAAGTTTTGTTATCTTAGTCTCGTTTTTTTATTATCTTACTTAGAAACCAGTAGTATGGGAATTCCCTGGCAGTCCAGAGGTTAGAACTCTACCCTTTCATTGCCAAGGGTGCAGGTTCAGTCCCTTGTTGGGGAACTAAGTCCCACAAGCTTCATGGAGTGACAAAAAAAAAAAAAACAAACCCAATGCCTACCTAACAGCATCGTTCCATCCATACTGCCCTGGCAACATGAGCTGTACTCTATAAAAATACTGCCAGTATAACACCTCTCAATTTTTACAATTCACTCTGGAGTCTGAGGTGCCTACCTGAGCATTTCATGTCATTTTTCCAGATNAAACCCAATGGTATACCTTAAAGCATTTATATTTCTTTTAGCATGTCTTCTTGGCAAATGTTTCTGAATTGAGATTTACTCTTAGCACTTTCACTTGGTAGAAGTGATCATATAAAATTAAGGAGTGTGTAAACAATTTAGGAGAAAAGTATCTTTAAGGAACAATTCACAAAATATGCTTTAAATTATTAGATGACATTTCTTGAGTACCTTTTGTGTGAATAGGACTTAGGCATTATAAATTATTATCATCAGTTTAACTCAAAAGTATTTAATTTTCTGTTTTACTGAGCCTTAAAATAGCCCTTGTGAGCCTGTGAAATTCGATGTTTGGTAGTCATAATGTGTACAAATGAATATGACTGAAAATCTCTTTGTACCTGTATGTCATCTTGTCTAAAAGGATTTTGTATCTCTTAATTCCCCCAGACAAATTTAAAGCTGTAAGTTAAGAGTATACCACTGGGTAACACCAATCGAGTTGAGCTTTATGCAGCGTTATTCATAAACTTTGCCTTCCTTTCCTAAGTATTTCAGGGGCCAAACTTGATACTTGCTTACTGGAATTTTAGAGAAGTTTATTCATCCAACAAATATTTATTGAGTAATTTATTATATACCAGGCATATATTGATGTTTCTGAACATAAATTATGTTGCTTTAAAATTGAGTATACTTTATCTATATTTGATTTTAATTTTAACAAGTGGAGGGATATAGAACTGGATATTTTATAAAATTAAGCTTATTTTAAGTATTTTTGTTTGCATATTTAAGCTTATGCTTTTATAAAAGTGTCAACTATTTATTTAGGGAATCTTATTCTATTATACTTGTTAACTAGGTTGTGCATTTCTCAGTTGAACACTGATAGGTCACTCTCAGTAACTACTTTTTAAAATTAATCAGCTGCTGAAATTCAGCAATAGGACTTTTTTAAGTAATGTTCTGATCATGGGATATTCAAGATGAAGCACTGTAATTGTGGAAGATTAAAAACCTAAACTTGTGCTTACTCAGACTCAAGCTTGTAAGCCTCTCAGAAGTTAAAAGATTTTTTTTAATTGCACTTATACTCTTGAATGAAGAAGGGAATGGCAACCTGTTTCAGTATTGTTTCCTGGAGAATCCCATGGACAGAGGAGCCTGGCAGACTCCCATGGGGTCGCAGAGTCAGACATGACTGAATGCCTAACACTATATACTTGAAGTTAGTTAATGTAAGAAAATCCTAGTCTTGAGAAATTTAAAACATTGGACCAAGATGAAAAGAAACTTTTCTTACATTTGCACTTGAGCAGAGCAAAACCTTTCTTCCTATTCATTCAGATTTTGACTGCCTCACAAGAATTGTTTTTTATTAAAATTAGATTAGTTTATATTAGTAGCAAAATGAATCAAGATTGTGCTTTCCTATCCCCTTCTTCTCCTTTCCTTAACTCTTCTTTCCCTTACTCTTCTTTGGATTTAAAGATTAGATGTAGGGCTATGAATGCACTTTTGGATAGAGTGATTTCAGAAATTAAAATTAATGTCTCGGGAATTTTGTGATGTGGTAGCCATGTGAAGATATCAGTGTGGTAAAACTACTGTTAGTAGTTCGTGGTTGATTTCTTGTTTCTCATGAGTGGATCATGGGCACAGTCAAGTGAGACCCTTGCAAGTTTGGGGGCTGGTCATCTTGACCCTGTTGGCAAAAACTAATATTGACATACCACTTGATTATTCCATGAAGTTCAAGTCGCAGTGAAATCTTAATCAGGAATGAATGAACATAGTTATACATTCCCATAAATGCCCATGCCTAATTTGCATGTTCAGTTTACCGTTTCTGTCTTGTACAGGCATTAAAACAGGAATGTTGTAAGTTCCCTTCTAGCTGAACATAGTTTTCTATGTCTTTTGTGAAAAAAATTGAATGGGGAATATACAAGATTAAAAGCAGAGTGATTTTTTTTTCATCTTTATGTGTCAGGTGGCCTTCCTAAACTTTCATATATTAGGATTTTCATGTTTTTTCATGTATTGAGATCTTTTTATTATTTGCAGCACTTTAAAAATATGAAATAAACGTTTACATGTTAGCCCTGACGATCTTGTCAGACATTAAAATATAGTTCTTGAGCTGCCAACAATCAGCTCCTTAATTAAAAGTTACCATCAGTGAATAGTGTATGCAGTGGTACAACATTCTGGTAATTCTCTAACAGTAAAACTCCATTTCAGTAACTATTAGGAGCATGCTCTGTACCGTAGCATTCAAAATGTTACTTATTTCTATAATGTGATTGTTCTTTATTCATTGTACAATGCAATATTCAAATTTTTCCTTGTAGCTCAAAGATGACTACTGCAACTTTGAAAATGTTAGATTCTTAAAACCCTTCATTTTGTTTCTAAGCAGGCTTATGATTTTGAGCTGATTTTTTAGTCAGAGGCCTTAAAAGTCATATATAAGCAACATCACTAAGTCTAAAGTGAAACACTTGATTTGAATAAGCTAGTTTATTAACTAAAGATGTTTTCTTACTAGGAGTTATGATATTTAGCATTTAGCACATTTCATCCAACTTATAAAGATTATAAAACTTTGCTGATTGTGGAAAAAGGTTTCTTTAATTTTCCATCTCCAAAACTTAGCTTGCATTTTGTTTACAGTGCTTTGAATATTTGATTTTGAAAAAAAATCACATTGATACTGAATTGTGGAGTGCTGATTTAAGTCTTGGTTGCTAGAATTTGGAGGAGATCAATAACCCTCCCATGCTGCTTTAGAATAAAGGAAGAAAGGGGCAGGAAGGTAAATTGCCACATAAACAGAAGAGCTTCTCAAATGAATGCATTCCTATTCTTGAATTATGCTTTTCAGAAAATGTTTCAGGCAATGCTTTTGTGTTATCTTAACCCATTCATGTTTCTTGGCATAGACTATAGCAAGGCCATAACAGAAAGGTTTGTCAGTAAAGTATTAAAACATGACTATAAACATTTTGCTATGATGCCTTTTTATACTTGTTTTTTTTAAATGCACACCTACATCTAAGGAGTTTGGGAATTGTGAAAATATGATTTAGTTACATTGTAGGCAAACAGGTTAACCTAGAAAAGGTTTACAAATTCTTCTCAGATTACATGAGCCTGACTGGTATAGGATATGTAGTTAGTTGTCTCCCATAAGTTACTTAAAGGACCAGGGCACCTGATTCTTGTTTGTTTTCCAGTTCAGCTTGGTGCCATTTATCACATAAACTGTTTACAGGAAATATAATTTCCTTAGCAAAAAAGTAACGTGTTTCCTTTAAAAGAGTGTTAAGTTTAAAGAATAAACATAATTTGTCAAAAACAATAGATAATAGCAGTAGTCCTATATTTCCTGTATTAATGCAATAGAGGTTGAAATTCCTGAAGCAATGAGAAACCTACAAAACTGTCAAATTTAGAGCTTTAAAATATGACTTAAAAGTAATAGAGGACAGATAGAACAAAGTTCTGTTTCTCTTGACATAAAATATTTTTTCTTAATGAAGATGGACAGTGCTTCCTTGGTTTAAAAACATTTTGTTGATTTGCCAGCATTTTTTCAANGCAATGAGAAACCTACAAAACTGTCAAATTTAGAGCTTTAAAATATGACTTAAAAGTAATAGAGAAGGACAAATAGAACAAAGTTCTGTTTCTCTTGACATAAAATATTTTTTCTTAATGAAGATGGACAGTGCTTCCTTGGTTTAAAAACATTTTGTTGATTTGCCAGCATTTTTTCAATTTAATGCACTACTGCTACTACCTGAGAGATGCCTAATTTTGTTTTATATAATTTATGTGATTTTACCATTGTCATTAAGATGCATTGATATTATTTGTGAGGTGTATGATTTTAAATACCTAAATGCTGTATGAAATGACTTATTTTGAAGAAATAAATGAAGTGAAAATATTGTTGTCTGAGCATGTTTTGAGGAGGAAAGAGGGCTACTGAACAGCTGCTACACTCAAGTTACATATTTATCATCTCTGCTTTGACTTCTGTACCAATATCTGCCAAATCTCATTCTGTAGGTGGAGTCTTAATAAATCAGCTCCAGAAAGTTGTAATTTAATATCTGTGGAAAGGCTGAATGTTCCTTTTCATTTATAACAGACTGAGGTCTCTGTGAATTTAGATCCATGTGGAAACTGCAGCATCTCTTGAGGAGAACTTATTTAATCTTTGATAATGTCAGCATTCAGTTCAGTTCAGTTGCTTAGTTGTGTCCGACTCTTTGCGACCCCATGAGTCGCAGGACTCCAGGCCTCCCTGTCCATCACCAACTCCCGGAGTTCACTCAAACTCATGTCTGTTGAGTTAGTGATGCCATCCCAGCCATCTCATCCTCTGTCGTCCCCTTCTCCTCCTGCCCCCAATCCCTCCCAACATCAATCTTTTCCAATGAGTCAACTCTTTGCATGAGGTGGCCAAGTATTGGAGTTTCAGCTTTAGAATCAGTCCTTCCAAAGAAATCCCAGGGCTGATCTCCTTTAGGATGGACTGGTTGGATCTCCTTGCAGTCCAAGGGACTCTCAAGAGTCTTCTCCAACACCACAGTTCAAAAGCATCAATTCTTTGGCGCTCAGCTTTCTTCACAGTCCAACTCTCACATCCATACATGACCACTGGAAAAACTATAACCTTGACTAGATGGACCTTTGTTGGCAAACTGATGTCTCTGCTTTTGAATATGCTATCTAGGTTGGTCATAACTTTCATTCCAAGGAGTAAGCATCTTTTAATTTCATGGCTGCAATCACCATCTGCAGTGATTTTGGAGCTCCCCAAATAAAGTCTGACACTTTCCACTGTTTCCCCATCTATTTCCCATGAAGTGATGGGACCAGATGCCATGATCGTTTTCTGAATGTTATGCTTTAAACTAACTTTTTCACTCTCATCAAGTGGTTTTTAATTCCTCTTCACTTTCTGCCATAAGGGTGATGTCATCTGCATATCTGAGGTTATTGATATTTCTCCCGGCAATCTTGATTCCAGCTTGTGCTTCTTGCAGCACAGCGTTTCTCTAACAACACAAGAGAAGATTCTACACATGGATGTCACCAGAAGGTCAACACCAAAATCAGATTGATTATATTCTTTGCAGCCAAAGATGGAGAAGCTCTATACAGTCAGCAAAAACAAGACTGGGAGCTAACTATGGCTCAGATCATGAACTCCTTATTGCCAAATTCAGACTTAAAGAAGTAGGGAAAACCACTAGACCATTCAGGTATGACCTAAATTAAATCCTTTATGAGTATACAGTGGAAGTGAGAAATAGATTTAAGGGATTAGATCTGATAGAGTGCCTGATGAACTATGGACGGAGATTCGTGACATTGTGTACAGGAGAAGGGATCAAGACCATCCGCATGGAAAAGAAATGCAAAATGGCTGTCTGGGGAGGCCTTACATATAGCATCCCTCAGCATCTCAGCCACCCATTCTTGAATAGAGGAATGTCTCCAGAAGAAAAGTGGTCCCAAATGTTGATTGCATCACACCTGACTTCTATCCTCATCCTGATACAGGCCTGGCAGTTCTTCAAATTCTTCACCATATCTTTGGCTCACACTGCTTCAGCAAGAAGGCTTTGTGTGAATTACTTAGTCCAACATCACTGGAAATGGAGGTGCTCAGCAACATCTTTTTATGGTAATCAAAAAACAAATACCATAAAATTTGTTTTTATAAAAAGATATACTGTTGAAAATGAAAATACCAGGTATGAGGCAAATGATTTGATAACAATTTTAGCATCAACAATGGAGGAGGGGGATAGGCTTCTCTGTCCATGGGATTCTCCAGGCAAGCATACTGGAGTAGGTCACCATTCCCTTCTCCAAGGGGTCTTCCTGACTCAGGAATGGAACCCAGGTCTCCTGCACTGCAGGCAGATTCTTTACTGTCTGAGCCACCAGGGAAGCCCCTAAACATTCCTTTAATGCCATTTTTTTTTTACTCTTAGACAATGAAGACTGAGAAAATGATCTTAAATTTGGCAAGACACAGCTAAAGTAAATTGTTAAGCAATTTTATCTAGGTCTACATCTTGTACAATATGATATTGACTACCTAATGGCAACCCATTCCTGGAAAGTTCCATGGATAGAGGAGCCGGGCAGGCTACAGTCCATGGGGTCACAAGAGTCAGACACGACTGAGTGACTTTCACTCCTATCAGGATTACAAAGATAGTCATTCACTTAATAAGCATTTTTTAATGTTAATCTTGTTCTAGGAAATACACTAGATGCTGGTAATACATGAGGTGTGGGGGTAGAGAAACACAGTGTTATAAAGGAATAGAAATCCAGATGCTATGAAGAGAATATGGGGTATTTTTCAATATTCACAAATCAATCAAAGTGATACACCATATCAACAAATTGAAGAATAAAAACCATATGATTATCTCAGTAGATGCAGGAAAGGCTTTTGACAAAATTCAGCCCCCATTTATGATAAAAATTCTCCAGAAAGTGGGCATAGAGGGAATATACCTCAATATAATACAGTCTATATATGACAAACCTACAGCTGACATCATACTCAGTGGCAAAAAGCTGAAAGCATTCCCTCAAGGATCAGCAATAAGACAAGGGTATCCACTCTCACCGCTTTTATTCAACATAGTTTTGGAAGTCCTAGCTCAGCAGTCAGAAAAGAAAAAGAATCAAAGGGAATCCAAATTGGAAAAGAAGCTAAACTGTCATTGTTTGCAGATGACATGATACTATACATAGACAACTCTAAAGATGCTATCAGAGAACTACTAGAACCCATCAATAAATTTGGTAAAGTTTCAGTTACAACCAGAGATCAAATTGCCAACATCTGCTGGATCATCAAAAAAGCAAGAGAGTTCCAGAAAAAAACATCTATTTCTGCTTTATTGACTATGCCAAAGCCTTTGACTGTGTGGATCACAAAATAAACTCTGGAAAATTCTGAAAGAGATGGGAATACCAGACCACCTGACCTGCCTCTTAAGAAATCTGTATACAGGTCAGGAAGCAACAGTTAGAACTGGACATGGAACAACAGACTGGTTCCAAATGGGAAAAGGAGTACGTCAAGGCTGTATATTGTCACCCTGCTTATTTAACTTCTATGCAGAGTACATCATGAGAAATGCTGGGTTGGAAGAAGCACAAGCTGGAATCAAGGTTGCTGGAAGAAATATCAATCACCTCAAATATGCAGATGACACCACCTTTATGGCAGAAAGTAAAGAAGAACTAAAGAGCCTCTTGATTAAAATGAAAGAAGAGAGTGAAAAAGTTGGTTTAAAACTCAACATTCAGAAAACTAAGATCATGGCATCCGGTCCCATCACTTCATGGGAAATAGATGGGGAAACAGTGGCTGACTTTATTTTTTTTCTGGGCTCCAAAATCACTGCAGATGGTGATTGCAGACATGAAATTAAAAGACACTTCCTCCTTGGAAACAAAGTTATGACCAACCTAGACAGCATATTAAAAAGCAGAGACATTACTGTGCCAACAAAGGTCCGTCTAGTCAAGGTTATGGTTTTTCCAGTGGTCATGTATGGATGTGAGAGTTGGACTATAAAGAAAGCTGAGTACAGAAGAATTGATGCTTTTGAACTGTGGTGTTGGAGAAGACTCTTGAGAGTCCTTTGGACTGCAAGAAGATCCAACCAGTCCATCCTAAAGGAGATCAGTCTTGGGTGTTCATTGGAGGGACTGATGTTGAAGCTGAAACTCNGAGAAATATCAATCACCTCAAATATGCAGATGACACCACCTTTATGGCAGAAAGTAAAGAAGAACTAAAGAGCCTCTTGATTAAAATGAAAGAAGAGAGTGAAAAAGTTGGTTTAAAACTCAACATTCAGAAAACTAAGATCATGGCATCCGGTCCCATCACTTCATGGGAAATAGATGGGGAAACAGTGGCTGACTTTATTTTTTTTCTGGGCTCCAAAATCACTGCAGATGGTGATTGCAGACATGAAATTAAAAGACACTTCCTCCTTGGAAACAAAGTTATGACCAACCTAGACAGCATATTAAAAAGCAGAGACATTACTGTGCCAACAAAGGTCCGTCTAGTCAAGGTTATGGTTTTTCCAGTGGTCATGTATGGATGTGAGAGTTGGACTATAAAGAAAGCTGAGTACAGAAGAATTGATGCTTTTGAACTGTGGTGTTGGAGAAGACTCTTGAGAGTCCTTTGGACTGCAAGAAGATCCAACCAGTCCATCCTAAAGGAGATCAGTCTTGGGTGTTCATTGGAGGGACTGATGTTGAAGCTGAAACTCCAATATTTTGGCCACCTGATGCGAAGAGCTGACTCATTTGAAAAGACCCTGATGCTGGGAAAGATTGAGGGCAGGAGAAGGGGACAACAGAGGATGAGATGGTTGGATGGCATCACCAACACAATAGACATGGGTTTGGGTGGACTCCGGGAGCTGGTGATGGACAGGGAGGCCTGGCGTAGCGTGGTTCATGGAGTCGCAAATAGTCAGGCATGACTGAGCAACTGAACTGAACTGAACAGTTACAAAATTAATACACAGAAGTGTGTTGCATTTCTACACACTAACAATGAAATATCAGAAAGAGAAATTCAATAAGCAATTCCATTAACCATTGCATCAAAAAGAATAAAATTCCTAGGAATAAACCTATCTAAGGAGACAATAGACCTGTACTCTGAAAACTATAAGATGCTTTTGAAAGAAATCAAAGAAGACATAAACAGATGGAAAGATATACCATGATCATGGATTGGAAGAATCAATATCATCAAAATGACTGTAGTACCCAAAGCAACCTACATATTTAACACAATCCTTGTCAAATTACCAATGGCATTTTTCATGGAACCAGAACAAAAAAAAAAAAATCTCAAAATTTGTATGGAAACACAAAAGACCCTGAATACCCAAAGCAATCTTGGAAAAGAAAACTGATAACTGGAGGAATCAGGCTCCCTGTCTTCAGACTATACTACAAAGCTACAATCATCAAAACAGTATGGTACTGGCACAAAAATAGAAATATAGATCAATGGAATAGGATAGAAAACCCAGAAATAAGTCCATGCACCTATAGTCACTTAATCTGTGACAAAGGAGGCAAGACTACACAATGTTGGAAAGACAGTCTCTTCAAAAAATTGTTCTGAGAAAACTGGACAGCCACATGTAAAAGAATGAAATTAGATCATTCCTTAACTCCATACACAAAATAAGCTCAAAATGGATTAAAGACCTAAATATTAGACCAGACATTATAAAATTTTCCCTGAGAGGAAAACATATGCAGAACAATCTCTGACATAAATCACAGCAAAATCTTTTTTTTAATCCATCTGCCAGAATAATGAAAATAAAAGCAAAAATAAACAAATAGGACCTACTTAAAAGTTTTTGCACAGCAAAGGAAACAGTAAACAAAACAACAACAACAACCCCATAGAATGGGAGAAAAGATTTGCAAATAATGTCACTGATAAAGGATTACTCTCCAAAATTTACAATTTATGACACTTAATAGCATCAAAACAAACAGTCCACTCAATAAATGGGCAGAAGACTGGAATAGACATTTCATCAAAAAGACATACAGATGGCCAATAGGCACATGGAAAGATGTTCAAAATCGCTAGTTATTAGAGGAATGAAAATCAAAGCCATAATGAGATATCACCTCACACCAATCAGAAGCTATCATCAGAAAATCCACAAACAACAAATGCTCAAGAGGGTGTGGAGAAACGGGAACTCTTCTGCACTGTTGGTGGGAATGTAAATTGATACAGCCACTATGGAGAACAATATGGATGCTCCCTAAAAGACTAAAAATAGAGCTACCACATGACCTGCAATCCCACTGCTGGGCATATATTCAGAGAAAAATATGGCCCCAAAAGATACATGCTCCCCAATGTTCATTGCAGCACTGTTTACAATAGCCAAGACATGGAAACAGTCTAAATCTCCATTGACAGAGGAATGAATAGAGAAGATGTAGTATATATATTTACACACACACACACACACTCAGCCATTAAAAAGAATGAAATGAGGCCATTTTCCAACAACAAGAATGAACCTAGAGAGCGTCAAACTGAGCAAAGTAAGCCAGACAGAGAAAGAGAAATATCATATGACATTCCTTATATGTGGAATCTAAAAAGAAATTATACAAATGAACTTACTTACAAAACAGAAGGAGACTCACAGACTTAGAAAACAAACTCATGGTTGCCAGGGGGAAGGGATAGTTGAAGACTTTGGGAAGGTCATGTACACACTGCTGTATTTAAAATGGGCAACCAACAAAAACCTATTGTATAGCACATGGAACTCTGGTCACTGTCATGTGCCAACCTGGATGGCAGTGGGGTTTGGGGTAGAACGTAAACATGTATATGTATGACTATGTCCCTTCACTATTCACCTGAATCTATCACAACATCGTTAACAGGCTACACTCCAATACAAAGTGTTTTTGGTGTTAAAAAAAAAAAAATGAAATAAGAGTAATGAAGTAGGAGAACCTAATTCAAAAGTGATTAATCTGGGAAAGTCTTTCTGAGGAAGTGACATTTAAGCTAAAACCAAAAGCATGAACAGGAGTTTAAGTCAGTTGATGGCTAAGAACATTGTTCCAAGAACATTTGCAAACACTATTTCCTGGAGAAAATGAAAAATTTTCCAGACCAGTCTGTCCATAGTGTTGTAAACAGGGAAAGAGGAACATGAGATCAAGTTTTAGAAGCAAGCATTGAGATTGCAGTACCTATAAACTACCTTAAGCAATAGTCTAATTCATATTTACATCTTATTTGCTTATTTTATATTTGTGTCCGCATATAGCTTGTCCACGAGGGCAGAGATCAATTCTTCCATATTACCATTGTATTCTCAACACCTAATAAGTTGCTGGATTTATATTAGACATTCAATATTTATTTGAATGAATGAACATATCAATGAATGATGTTAATATGTTATTTAGGAATATGCTAACAGCATTGGGAGCACATTAAAGCACTTTAGGAAAGGGATCAGATTTATGTTTATCCAAGTTATTGTAATTGTTCTGTAGGGTTCTGTAGGATTAAAGGGGCAACATTGTAAGTGGAAGACCAGTTAAGAGGAAGCTACTGCCATAACATATATAAGTGATGATGATAGTGGTAATAATTATAGTAGCATTTGTTGAGTGCTGACAATGTAAGAGCATTTTCATGTATTATCTCATGTATAATAACTCTATGAGATGGATGTTATTATTCTCTGTTTTGTAGGTATGATTACTGAGGATCAGAGAGGCTTGAAAACTTCTTCAAGAATCAAAAGCTAATAAATGGATGATAGCTTGGATCAAGTAAATGTCAATAGAAGAGGATTGTTTTAAGATCTATTTTAGAGATAGGATCTCTCCAGGACTTGGTGACATGAGGAATAATAGGGAAGCATCTAGAATGTTTCTCAAGGCTTTTACTCAAGCATCTGGTAGATGAAAGTGACGTTTATTGACCCATGGAAGATGGAAAGGAAGAATATTTGGAGGAATAGAAAAAATAAGACTTTGGACATGTTAGGTTTAAGATGTTTCTGCATCCTCTGAAAGGAGATGTCATACAGGCAACTATAGGACTGAAGTTCAAAAAATATGTCCAAAGATCAAAATATAAATTTTTGATTTCTTGACTTAGAAGATATAAGAATGGAAGAGATCAAATAAAAGAGTCTGTAAAATTTGGCAATCTATGACTCATTGATGAACTTCACAAGAGCTATTTCAGGGAAACAGAGAAAGAAGGCAGATGGATGTGGCTTAGAGTAAACAGGATGTCTGCTTAAAGAGAGCAGGTCGAACATATTTATTGATTGTCTGTTCTCTCAAAACAGCATTAAATGATAATTATGGGGTTTCAAAGGCATAAACTCTCAAGGACAAAGAAATGGTAGATATTAGCAACAAAATTATGGAAGCTAGCCAGAGGCTGGATAAGTGATAACTGACCTGTTGCTGTTCAGTCATGAAGTTGTATCCAACTGTCCATGACCCCATTGACTGTAGCACACCAGGCTTCCCTGTCCCTCACTCTCCCAAAGTTCGCCCAAGGTCACATCGATTGAGGCAGTGATGCTATCTAACCATCTCATCCTCTGCTGCCCCCTTCTCCTTTTGCCTTCAGTCTTTCCCAGCATCTGGGTCTTATCCAGTGAGTCAGCTGTTCGCATCAAGTGGCCAAAATATTGGAGCTTCAGCTTCAGCATCAGTCCTTCCAATGAGTGTTCAGGGTTGATTTCCTTTAGGATAAACTGGCTTGATCTCCATGCTGACCAAGGGACTCTCAAGAATCTTCTCCAGCACCACAGTTCAAAAGCATTAATTTCTTCAGCACTCAGCCTTCTTTATGGTTCAACATTACCTCTGTATATGACTACTGGAAAGACCATAGCTTTGGCTAGATGGGCCTTTGTCAGCAAAGTGATGTCCTTGCCTTTTCACGTGCTGTCAAGGTTTGTCATAGCTTTCCATCCAAGAAGCAAATGTCTTTTAATTTCATGGCTGCAGTCAGCATCTGCAGTGATTTTGGTGCCCAAGAAGAGAAAAATCTGTCACTGGTTCTACTTTTCCCCCTTCTATTTGTCATGAAGTGATGGGACCAGATGCCATGATTTTAGTTTTTGAATGTTGAGTTTTAAACCAACTTTTACACTCTCCTCTTTCACTCTCATCAAGAGGCTCTTTAGTTCCTCTTTGCTTTCTGCCATTAGAGTGGCATCATCTGCACACCTGAGATTGTTGATGTTTCTCCTAGAAATCTTGATTCCAGCATGTGACTCATACAACCTGATGTTTCTCATGATATACTCTGCACATAAGTTAAATAAACAGGGTGACAATATACAGCCTTGTTGTAATCTTTTCCCAACTTTGAACTAGTCAGTTGTTCCATGGCTGGTTCTAACTGTAGCTTCTTGACCCGTCCGTGTACAGGTTTCTCAGGAGACAGGTAAGATGGTCTGGCATTCCCATCTCTTTAAGAATTTTTCACAGTTTATTGTGATCCACATAGTCAAAGGCTTTTGCATAGTCAATGAAGCAGAAGTAGATGTTTTTCTGGAATTCCTTTGCTTCCTCTATGATCCAACAAATGTTGGCAATTTGATCTCTGGTTCCTCTGCCTTTCCTAAACTCAGCTTGTACATATGGAAGTTTTCTGCTCAAGTACTGCTGAAGCCTAGCTTGAAGGATTTTGAGCATACCCTTACTAGCATGGGAAATGAGTGCAATTGTCCAGTAGTTTGAACATTCTTTGAACAAAACTGACATAGCAGATGTGAAAAACTTGCATGTTAAGCCAGGAATTCTAGTTTTCCCATAGAGCTCCCCACCACCACCAGTTCAAAAACTGGTGGTACTAATACTGCTAGACATAGAAGTATGGGGGGAAAATCATGAAAATGGAGAATCTGGTTAAAAAATAGATCTTTCAAGTCTCTTTCACTCTGAGCAACTAAGAGCTTGCTATGTCCTCTCCAATGCTGGGGTGATGTGAATTTGCTCAGTCGTATCTGACTCCTTGCAACCCCATGGCTCATCTGTCCATGGGATTCTCCAGGCAAGAATACTGGAGTGGTTGCCATGCCCTCCTCCAGGGGATCTTCCCAACCCAGGGATGGAACCTGGGTCTCTTGCACTGCAGGCAGACTCTTTACAGCCTGAGCCACCAGGGAAGCCCTCAGGGTCTCTGTACTAAAATGAAGACGATGATGCAGTGTCATTATATCTAAATGTTGAGCCCAACAACCTTCTTCTGTCACTAGGCTCCAAGAATGCTAGCTGCTAGAATTATGCCCTTTAGGCATGATTTTGGAAAACTCTTCTCTGAGGAGCCACACCAACAAAAGAGACTAGTGACATTGACATCAAAGATTTTCCAATTAGATCGCCCTACCTGGTCACTCTATAGTAACCTTCGCAGTAAACCAGCTCCATCTGCACCACAAAATTTAGTCAGTTTTTGCCATATTCTTAAAGTTGATAAGAATCTATTTCTTGGATAATCAAGAATCATCAGACATCTGAAGATATTCTTTAAAAAGAAACACAAAAGTGAAAACAAATGAGAAAAAGTACCTTGGAGAAAGCAGAGTCTGTGGAGACAGAAAAATACTAACATTATATTTACATATCAATTCTTAAAGTAGTAAGAGAAGATATTGCATCAATGACATACAGAAAAATATGACCAAAATTCAAAAACAAACAATAGTTCTTAGAAAATAAAAATACAATAGTGGAAAGAAAATGCAACAGATAGCCATAGGTAAATTTTAAGAAAGCTCCCAGTAGCAAAGAGAGAGATAGAGATCTAGGAGATTCAGCATCCAAAGAGTAGAAGTTCCTAAAAGAAAGAATAGAGAAAATGGATGGAAGGAATTCACCAGAAAAATAATTCAACAAAATATCCCAGGACTGCAGGTCAAGAGATTTTAGATTGGAAGGATTGACTGAGTACCCAACATACAATGTAGATCCATTCCAAACCACATCATCATGAAAACTTGAGAATTCTGGAAACAGAGAGAAAGCCCTAAATTTAGAAACATAAATCCTTTGGGCTTTTCAACAGCAACACTGAAAGCTAGCAGACTATTAGCCTAAAATTTGTACCCAGCCAAATTAGCAACCAAATGTGTAGATAGAACAGAGATTTTTTCCAGATATATAAGAGCCTATGTACTCTTTCTCAGAAAGCTACTGGAGAATGTATTTTGCCAAAAGTAGAGAGTTAACTCAAGAAAGAGGAATATATGAGATCTAGGTAATATAACAAAAGAAAGAAGTGAAAGGATTTTTCCCAGTAGGATGATAAAGGCAGATATTAGAGTGACAGGCATGCAACAGGCTATCCGAATGCAAGTAAATCAGAATGCCCTGGGAAACATTTCTTAAGGATGAAATGCATAGAATACTACTCTATCTGAATATTTTGAGAGGAGATTTACATAATGGGTGGGGTGGACAGACAAAAAAGATGTATAGAAAAAGAAGAGTAAACAGTATATTTCAAGGCATTAACTCTCCATAGCATTTATTTAATGCAAAAGAAGGGGGGGAAATTAGGCAGCTGGGCTTCAGAGATACTATACTATGGTTTGTATACTTGAATGCTCACAGAAATTATAGTAGTAGGAAGGTCAAAACGATGATGTATAAGATAGAATCATAGGGATGGAGTTCATAAGATGAGATCCAGAGTACATGATGGGATTCTATAGGAATAACACTTCTTTGCTTGTAACAAAAAAGAAGAAAACTGTTGCTAAGGAAGGCAAGTTCATAAATTTGGTGATAGAAATATGGAGTTCCTGCCCATTGGCTGCTGTTTTCTTACCAATTTTTTTTTAATTTTGTGGCAAAGTTATCTGAAAATAAAAGAAACAGAGAATAGAAAGTGTGAGAAAAGAAGAAAGGGTGGCCTTGGAAAAATGGCAACTCAAAAAAATGACAACCCTAGATAGCTTCCTATCTCTTTCCGATAGTCCGCTGTGAGGGTATAGAAGTGCAACAGATTTCTGTATATTAATTTTGTATCCTGAAACTTTACTGAATTCATTTGTTAATTCTAACAGGTTTTTGTGTGTGTGTGAATTCTTTAAGGTTTTCTATGTATAGTATCAGTTCAGTTCAGTCACTCAATCATGTCTGACTCTTTGTGACCCCATAGACTGCAGTACACTAGACTTCCCTGTCAATCACAAACTTCTGGAGATTGCTCAAACTCATGTTCACTGACTCAGTGAGGCCATCCAACCATCTCATCCTCTGCCGTCCCCTTCTCCTTCCACCTTCAATCTTTGCCAGCAGCAGGGTCTTTTCCAAGGAGTCACTTCTTCGTATCAGATGGCCAACGTATTGGAGCTTCAACTTCAGCATCACTCCTTCCAATGAATTTTCACGACTGATTTCCTTTAGGATGGACTAGTTTGCTCTTCCTTCTGTTCAAGGGACTCAAGAGTCTTCTCCAACACCACAGTTCAAAAGCATCAGTTCTTCAGCTCTCAGTCATTATGGTCCAACTCTCACATCCATACCTGATTATTGGAAAGACCATAGCTTTAACCAGATGGAATTTTGTTGGCTAAGTAGTATCTCTGCTTTTTAATATGCTGTCTAGGTTTGTCATAGCTTTTCTTCCAAGGAACAAGCGTCTTTTAATTTCATGGCTGCAGTCACCATCTGCAGTGATTTTAGAGTCCAAGAAAATAAAGTCTGTCACTGTTTCCATTGTTGCCCCATCTATTTGCCATGAACTGATGGGACCAGATGCTGTGGCCTTAGTTTTCTGAATGTTGAGATTTAAGCCAGCTTCTTCACTCTCCTCTTTCACTTTCATCAAGAGGCTCTTTAGTTCCTTTTTGTTTTCTTCCATAAGAGTGGTGTCATCTACATATCTGAGGTTATTGATATTTCTCCTTGCAATCTTGATTCCAGCTTGTGCTTCATCCAGCTCAGCATTTTGCATGATGTACTGTGCATATAAGTTAAACAAGCAAGGTGACAATATACGGCCTTTACATACTCCTTTCCCAATTTGGAACCAGTCTGTTGTTCCATGTCTGGTTCTAACTGTTGCTTCTTAACCTGCCTACAGATTTCTCAGGAGGCAGGTAAGGTGGTCTGGTATTTCCATCTCTTTCAGAATTTTCCACAGTTTTTTGTAATCCACACATTCAAAGGCTTTAGCATAATCAATGAAGCAAAAGTTTCTGTGGTCTTCTGGAATTCCATTTCTCTTCTATGATCCAATGAATGTTGGCAATTTGATCTTTGGTTCCTCTGCCTTTTCTAAATCCAGTTTGAATATCTGGAAGTTCTCAGTTCACATACTGTTGAAGCCTCGATGGGAGAATTTTGAGCATTACTTTGCTAGTGTGTGAGATGAGTGCAATTGTGCAGTAGTTTGAGCATTCTTTGGCATTGCCTTTCTCTGGAATTGGAATGAAAGCTGACCTTTTCCATACCTGTGGCCAATGCTGAGTTTTCCAATTTGCAGGAGTATTGAGTGAAGCACTTCCACAGCATCATCTTCTAAGATTTGAAATAGCTCAACTGGAATTCCATCACCTCCACTAGCTTTGTTCATAATGATTCTTCCTAAGGCCCACTTGACTTTGCACTCCAGGATGTTTGATTCTAGGTAAGTGATCACACCATCATGGTTATCTGGGTCATGAAGATCTTTTTTGTACAGTTCTTCTGTGTATTCTTGCTACCTCTTCTTAGTTTCTTCTGCCTCTGTTAGATCCATACCATTTCTGTCCTTTATTGTGCCCATCTTTGCATGAAATGTTCCCTTGGTATCTCGAATTTTCTTGAAGAGATCTCTAGTCTTTCCCATTCTATTGTTTTCCTCTATTTCTTTGCATTAACCATTGAGAAAGGCTTTCTTATCTCTCCTTGCTATTCTTTGGAACTCTGCATTCAGATGGGCATATCTTTCCTTTTCTTCTTTGCCTTTTGCTTCTCTTCTTTTCTCAGCTATTTGTAAGACCTTCTCAGACAGCCATTTTGCATTTTTGCATTTCTTCTTCTTGGGGATGGTTTTGATCGCTGTGACCTGTACAATGTTATGAACCTCCATCCATAGTTCTTCAGGCATTCTCTCTGTCAGATCTAATTCCTTGAATCTATTTCTCACTTCCACTGTATAATCATAAGGGATTTTATTTAGGTCATACCTAAATAATCTAGTGATTTTCCCTACTTTCTTCAATTTAAGTCTGAATTTGGCAATTAAGGAGTTCATGATCTGAGCCACAGTCAGCTCCCAGTCTTTTTTTCGCTGACTGTATAGTGCTTCTCAATCTTTCGCTGCAAAGAATATAATCAGTCTGATTTCGGTATTGATCATCTGGTGATTGATGTCCATGTGTAGAGTCGTCTCTTGTGTCATTGAACAAGGGTGTTTGCTATGACCAGTGCATTCTCTTGGCAAAAGTCTGTTAGCCTTGCCCTGCTTCATTTTTTATTCCAAGGCCAAAGTTGCCTGTTACTCCAGATATCTCTTGACCTCCTACTTTTGCATTCCAATCCCCTATGATGAAAAGACATCTTTTTTGGGTGTTAGTTCTAGGAGGTCTTGTAGGTCTTCACAGAACTGTTCAAACATATAGGATGCCACCAGCAAATAGTAACAGTGCTATTTCTTCCCTCCCAGTTTGGATTCCTTTTATTTCTTTTTCTTATCTGATTTCTGTGGCTAGGACTTCCAATAAAAGTAGTGAGAATGGGCATCTTTTTTTTGTTCCTGAATTTAGAAGAAAATCTGTCAACTTTTCACCATTGAATATGGTGTTAGATGTTGAGCTATATTCCCTCTAGACCAACTTTGATGAGCATTTTTATCATTTACAAATGTTGACTTTTGTCAAATTCTTCATATGCATTTATTGAGATGGTCATGTGATTTTTATTCTTCCTTTTGTTAATATCATGAATTACACTGATTGGTTTGTGAATATTGTCCATTCTTGTGACCCTGGAACAAATCCCAGTTTATCAGGATGTATGATCCTTTCATATATTGTTGGATTTGGTTTTCTAATATTTTGATGATGATTTCAGCATCTATATTCATCAGAGATATTGGCCTGTAATGTTCTTTTTTGTACTGTCTTTGTCTGCTTTTGGTATCAGAAACCAGATTCTGGTGATCTCATGGAATGAATTTGGGAGTGATCCATTCTCCTCAATTTTTTTTTTAAATAGTTTAAGAAGGATAGGTATTAACTCTTCTTTATATGTTTGGTAGAATTCCCCCTGTGAAGCCATTCAGTCCTGGACTTTTGTTTGCTGGGAGTTTTTTTGGTTACAAATTCAATTTTACTACTAGTAATCAGTCTGTTCAAATTGTCTTTCTTCTTGATTCAGTCTTGGCAGCTTATATGTTTCTAGACATTTGTCCATTTCTTCCAGGTTGTCCAGTTCATTGGTATATAACAATTTCTATCATTCTCTTCCAACATTTCTGATTTTGAGTCTTCTCTCTCTTCTTCTTGATGAGTCTGGCTAGAGGTTTATCAATTGTATCTTAAAAAAATATATAGCTCAGTTTCACTGATCTTTTCTATTGTTTCGGGATCTCTATTTTACTTATCTCTTCTCTAATCTGTATTATTTCTTTTCTTCTGTTAACTCTGGGCTTTTTCCTCTTTTTCTAATTCCTTTAGATGGTAGGTTTCTTTGAGATTTTCTCTTGCTTCTTGAGAAAGTCCTGTATCACCATAAACCTCCCTTTTAGAACACTTTTGCTGTATCTCATGGATTTTTGAAAGCTTTGCTTCCATTTTCATTTATCTTAAATGATTCTGATTCCTCTTTGACATGTTCATTGATCCACTAGTTTTTAAGTAGCAAGTTATTTAGTATCCATGTGTTTGTGCCTTTCTTATTTTTCTTTCTGTG
Organism: Neotragus moschatus; assembly: GCA_006410615.1. Classification (NCBI taxonomy): domain Eukaryota; kingdom Metazoa; phylum Chordata; class Mammalia; order Artiodactyla; family Bovidae; genus Neotragus; species Neotragus moschatus. The sequence goes on along the minus strand of SJYA01002195.1, from coordinate 35,459 downwards.
ATTGTGCCAAGCTCCAACTTGGAGTAAACAGGACTGAACCATTCATTTGGCTCAAGCTGGGGCATGTGCTGAAGTGGTCAGGGGAAAACCAGCAGTCACTAGGACAGTCTTCATTCCATCCTATTAACTCTGCCTTGAGGACAAGCCAGCATGCATGCAGTCCTCAAGAGCAGAGTTCAGGCTTTCCTCAGCCCTCCTGTTAGTCTCATTATTCCTATGACCAGCCAAGGAGTCTCATCTCCCCTGAGTAGGACCCCAGGACTGGGGTGCCCAATCTGTGGCCCAAACCGCTTACTCCCCAGGGTGGGTCTCTGCCTGCATAATGTCCCTTTCACCTTGAATCCCTTTCCAGGGGCACAGGTTCTGACATGATCACTTTTCTTTCCTTCCTATCTGATTATGTGTGTGTCTTTCTTACAGCGTTGGTTTACAGAAATCTTTCTGCCAACTTCCAGTTAGTTTTCAGAAAGAAGTGCTCCACATGTACACTTATTTTTGATGTGTTCACGAGGGGTAGGGAATTCCCCATCCTCCCACTCTGCCATGTTGATTGATCTGCGATGCCAACCTTCTTATGAAGAGATGTTAGTGACTTGACGGAATCCAATGATTAAAAATTTTAAAGAAGCAAGAGCAGAAAATTCTAACATGTGGAATAGAAAGTTAAAGTTTATGTTTCTGAGTACCTAGACACTAACAGATCAGAGGGAAATGGTTACAGTCTAATCCATCTGTCTGGCTTATAACTGTTACCATAATATAAGTATGTATTCCATGGCCCTGTGTACTGCTAACAATGAAAAAAAAAAAATCACTATATTATAGTTATAATATACTTAATGCAAATTCTGTGAAAAGTATTCCAAGAAATAATAAGTTTGAGAAAGAAAATAAATTCTTAAATTGACAATTTCTACAAATGATTTTGTGTAGAGCTATTACGAGCTTGCTGGAAGATCCAAATATTATCCATTTATGCTCCCTAGCATTTTCCAGGGTTTAATATGGCAATAACCACAGTTCTTCGTAAATACTGCTAAACCTGATATTTCTTATTCATTAAACAATTTTTCAGTATAGGTATCCATAATAATAAATAAAGAACATAAAGAATGTTAGAAGCATTTTAAGAAAGATAATGGAAATCAGTCAGCCCATTACCAGATATGTTTTAAATTATTGCAGTGTAAAATATCATCAATTCAAATTTTTCATAGAAAGAGGACAATTACATCCTAGTGGGTTAAATCAAGAGATAATATTCATTTTGTTAACAGATTACAATGAAGCAGCACCCAACATTCCAACATTCTATTCCAAAATGTGGTGCTTGGGCTGAACCTTGAAGGAAGGCTGAGAGTAAACCAGGAGAATAGGGTCCAATATTGCCAATATTCCCAATAGGGAATGGGTCCAAGCAAAGGGTGCAGGCCAGTAGCATGAAAGGATGATAGTTTCAGAAAAATTAGATGTGACTATAATAAAGAAAATGGACAAATATGTGGTGGGAAAAACATGTAGGTCCAGCTTATGAAGATCTTTTTATGCCACACAGGGACCTTGAATTTCATTCTGAACGCTATTATTTTAATCAGAGGAATGACATTTCAAATGTGCCTTTATAAAATGAGAGACAGGAAACAAGGAACAGAATTCTATAGTTTCTTCCATCTTTAGTGGTCTGTGATCCAGCAAATAGCAAAGTCCTGATCAGAGTGGAGAAGAGTCACAGGCAGTCATGAGAGTGATCTCACAGGAGATATGGGGGGATGGTTTGAAGTACTAAGTCCGAGTGAGGCAATTAGCTGGCATGGGGACAGAGCAGAGAGGCCAGGGCTAAGACAGGTTCCATTTCGAACATGTTAAGATTTGGCATTCCTTATAAAACTCACTGATGCTACTAGCTGATCTCAGCCCCCAAACTTTTATTAGTCCTGGGAAGAAAAGGACTACTGAATCCTCTAAGTTCTCATGGTAGGTGGGCCAAGCGGGGGAAAAAAGTTACTATGAGCAATTACTTAACAACTAAGTCATTTCAAAACTTCATCCAAATCCACTTAATTATGCCTTTCGGCTCCCATCTAATCATTTCAGGCTTAACACTAATATCAGTTTGGTGAGAACTTGGTGATCTACTTGATCCCTTAATTCCACATGGGATTCCCTATCATTTCCTTGGCTCATAGCCAAATTATAATCTTCCTCATCTGAATCCTTTCCCATCTATTTTCTCTTGAAAGCAAGTTCTAGCTACTACTTGAGGAATAAAACCTTCTCTCTCCCCGATAGAAGTNCTCTAAGTTCTCATGGTAGGTGGGCCAAGCGGGGGGAAAAAAGTTACTATGAGCAATTACTTAACAACTAAGTCATTTCAAAACTTCATCCAAATCCACTTAATTATGCCTTTCAGCTCCCATCTAATCATTTCAGGCTTAACACTAATATCAGTTTGGTGAGAACTTGGTGATCTACTTGATCCCTTAATTCCACATGGGATTCCCTATCATTTCCTTGGCTCATAGCCAAATTATAATCTTCCTCATCTGAATCCTTTCCCATCTATTTTCTCTTGAAAGCAAGTTCTAGCTACTACTTGAGGAATAAAACCTTCTCTCTCCCCGATAGAAGTACTTTCAGAGACCTAACATGGAGTACCATGCCCTATACTATGAACATAGCGGGCACCCAGTGTTTCCTAGGGCTGGTGATAATACATGTTCAAAGTGACTTCATTTTTTTTTTCACCCCCTTTGGAGAGGAAAAGGAGAAGAAAGGCCCTGCTAGGATGTGACTGTAATGTGAATGAGTAAGTATCATGAATGGTTAGATGGAGGTCCACTGTGTTTTACAGAGAGTCCAACTTTATAATGAGCCCAAAGAGGAAAGAATGAGTTTCCGCAGTGAGGAGGCTGTACTGAAAAAGGAAATAAACTAGTTTCTACAATGGAGAAGATGACTGTACCACAGCAGCATGCAAGGAGGAGACGGATGAGTCAGGGGAGCTGGACTGTAATTAGATTCCACAGTCAGGTCATCAACCAGGAATTCACATACAAAGAAACAACACACCCTCCTCTCAGGTGATGACCTACATCAACCACGGAGCCTTCGTCTCTCAGATGCTTCTAACCTTGGAAATCCTCTTTCCCATAGTCCAGACCTCCTTCCCAATTCTCTTGGAACCTCAGAGACCTGATATTTCTCCTGCACCAAAGTAAAGAAAGCAAAGAGAAACCAAGCAAGATTCCAAGGAAAACATGTAAAGATGTGGAGAATGAAAAACACCACATTCAGAATAGCGATTTGTTTCAGCTGGACTGTATGTCTGTTTTGAGGAGACAGGAAGGAATGGAGGCGCAAAGTTTGTAAGTAACCTCCACTGTAATGTTAATGTTCTGTTAGGTACACTGCTGCTTGTTATGCCAAAGTATCTGAAATATTTCATAATTTTCAAAGAGAGATTTTTTTAAAAAAGGAAAGAGAGCAATAGTAAGACCATTTTGTCTACGTCCCTACCTCTACCTGGGGAAAGAGAGGGGCTCTTCCTGATTATTCTAATTTTGCTATAAACTGAAAAACTGTTCGTAAACAAGACTATGCCTCCTCTCATCTTTGAGGTTAATGCTCATAAGTCAATGCATTTTTTTTTTTTTTTAGCAAATATCCAAATCGCACACCTATGAAGCCGGATCAGCTTCAGTGACTGAATCCTTGGGTGTAGCTCCAGTTGCATTGAACTGATTTGGAGATGCCCTTCCTGTTTTGTTAGTATTATGACATCATACATATTTGAATGACCCATCAGGAAGAGAGATCATCACTCAGCTGACTAAACGCTCAGGCAGCTCTGTTATCCACATGCACTGATAGGTGCTGANCCTTGGGTGTAGCTCTAGTTGCATTGAACTGATTTGGAGATGCCCTTCCTGTTTTGTTAGTATTATGACATCATACATATTTGAATGACCCATCAGGAAGAGAGATCATCACTCAGCTGACTAAATGCTCAGGCAGCTCTGTTATCCACATGCACTGATAGGTGCTGAGTTATTCCAGGCTTCCTCAAACCTCCTTTCTCCTCACTAGCCCTGCCCTGCCTTTTCTGTACTTTAGCCTCATGACCACTGCCCTTCTGCAATGATCACAACTGCAGAGATCACACAGGGAAAAGATGAAAGTCATGTGTCCTTCTTATTCTAAAGGACAGAAACAGGTATAAGACAGAAATGAGGCAAGAAGGGTGAATCTAGTTATTAGAATTAGACCTGCACATTATCTGTGTACTTCACGTTTCCTACTTAGGGTTTTTCTCCAAAATAGAGAATGACTGGCATCATATTGATACAAGGCAAACTTGACATCATACTGCCTGAGTTTAAATCTGTGCTCTGCCACGTCCTAGCTACATGATCTTGAGCAAGTCATTTCTCCTCTTTGTAAAAATTTGTATACTAATAGTGCCTACTTTTCAAACAGAGAATAAATGAAATTATGTATGAAAATGATTAGCACAGCACAATTCCCAGTGCAGAGCAAGAGCTTTAACAAAATGTTGGCAATTATTGTGTGCATTGATTTTAATTTTTCTTCCTGCCCTTTGGTATCAAGGGTAACATATAGCCAGGAAAATCCAGTTTCCATGCAAAAGGTATATCTGATGAACGTGACTGCCATTCCTAGAGGAAGATTCCTTCCTGAAAGCTTTGGATTTTTTCACCTACTATCTTTGCCCTACTTTCTTCCGGATCTTTTAACTACAGGTGCCAGAAATCTGCCATTGGAAGGAGATAGGAGTTGCAGGACTGACTGGTAGCTTCTTTCGTTTTTATTTCTTCATATTCATCGCTACCTTCCACACACAGCTAAAAGACCAGAGTCCCAAACGACGGAGTACATGTTCTCTCCTTCAAGGCTGTCCGGTCCGTTTTTTCATCAGAATAGGGATCTCTTGAGAGAGAAAACAGTTTTCTTTCCCTCAGAAGGTCTTTGTCACGGTGTCTCAGCGCCAGCGTCCCTGTCCTTAGACGCCTTCATCCGTGGTCCTGAGTGGAGGTGCTAGGATTATGAGCTGCTGGGAAAACACTTAAGGACGACAGTGACTCTGAAAGACTGGAAAAGCGACTAGCAAAACTGGTCACAAAGGATTTTTACCCTGAAGAATTCAGGGGAATACTTCGAGAGGAAGAAGGCAGTTACAGATAGAAACTCAAGCTTCCAATAGGCGCACGGAAAAGCACACTGCCCAGTGGACTGCGTGTCTCAGTATCAAGATTTTTAGAAGGGATAACAGGCCAACTCTCGTCCAAGCCTCAGCCCAAACAAGCGGCTCCTCCTCCCGGCCCTCGGCTGTGGTTAAAGGCTCTCTATTGGCTCTCAGCGAGGAGGGCCAGAGGCGATTGGCCAAGAGAGCCGACCCCGCCCGCGCCCTCCCCGGGGAAACAGCTGGAAGCAGACGAGGGGAGGGCGGCCTGGGATTGGCTGGAGTCGGGCAGGGTGGGGTGAGGCCGCGCGGGTGAAGCCTTTACCTGTCCAGGTGAGTCAGGAAGAGGTCAAAAGAAGAAAACAGTAGGAGAGAGGGCACGCTGTCTCTGTCTCCGTCTCTGCCCTTTGTAACACGAGGGTACTCTCTTCTTTTCCTCTCTCAGTCACCCGCCCATTGAAGGTGAGTTAATTACTAACCAACTACTGCTTACTCTGCAGCAAGAGTCGGGGTCTTCGTGGGAAGTCAGAACTGCAGAGTTGAGCCCTTTATAACGCAGCTGGGGGACTTTCCTCTCTCTTCCTCAACTCTCTGAGTCCAGTAGTGCACCAGATAGGCTGATAGCTGGAGACGGGAGTGCTTTTCTGGAGACCGGGGCTGAGACGCATTTGTTTATTTATTTTTATTTATTTATTTTTTTCATCTGCCTGTTTAGGTTGGATAAAGCATATTGTGCAGGCAACAAGAAAAGAATACAGGTTTGCTTTAGAAATCTCCATCTCTGCACAATCGAAATTGAGTTGTGATTTTGGAAGAGAATAGTTGGAGTAGACGAAGTAGAAATGGAAAATCGCCCCAGGGGAGGAAAAGTGCTTTGGTTTTCCATTGCATTTCTAACAAGAAATTTTCCCATAGCTTTATCAACTCAGTGTCTATCTTTATTTAAATAAAAGGTGCAGTGTGTGTGTGTTCAATGTGTGTGTGTGAGATAATGGAGCTCCTTGCGGAAGGGTGTGTAAGGTGTGAGCCATGCTAGGTTGTTTGTAAGGCGATGTGAGGTTTGGTTACATTGGAAACGCTCCAAGTCAGGTTACCAGCTCATCTTTGGAAACCCACAGATAATCTGGTTGCAAAGTCAAGCCTATTTGAGTTCAACCTCATTAAATTTCTTACTTTGCCTGTTAATAGACACAAGGACTGGCAAACTGGAAGCTACTCAACTGTGCCAGGGCCCCACCCACATTAATACTTCACCATAGCATGTCAAGTCTAGTAGGAATTCCGAGAGGGGCTCAGACCAATGCAGTGTGGCAGGGTCCAGAGAGGAGAGCCAGACCAGTGCCGTGGTTTTGCTTTGCATTCCTTCAGGTGTCCTGGTTGGCAGTATATGTGGCGGGTCTCCCCACACAGGGACACTGGGAGTAGAAGTCAAGTCAGAGTGACAAGTCAGCTCTCCGTCATCTCGCTTGTGGGGTTTACACTCTCTTCCTTAACGTCATGCCTTTTCCTCCTGCTTCCAGAAGAAGGGAAGTGGGAAGCTCTAGTGTCAGGATCCCAGAGCCTGAATGGATATATTGGGTTTCTTCCTGGCACCTGAACCCTTAGGCTCTAGCTCAGCCCACACCCCAGAACCAGCCCGCCAAGCTCACTGACTGAAGGCTGCCATAGATGGTGACCTTGTCAGCAACAATGAGCTGCGATGTCAAGCAAAGCTCTTCTGCACAGGGCGTGTTTCCACCCCACTCTCAAATCCACTGGTGAAATAAGCGATTATATAATTGCCTAAACTTACATGGAAACCTGCCCATGTGCTTGTGGAGAGGGATACGTATACAGGACAACTTTTAATCTTCTTGGCCTCCTTAGGATGTTGTCCAGCCCAAGATCAGCAGGAGACCTGGAGCTAGGAAATCTCTTTGACCACTGGGGAGAGAGATGCGTTCTTAGAGGATTTGGGGGTGGTTTCATGGGAGGAAGGTGGCCAGGGGGCCTTCAGATTATTCAAGAGGTACAGAGAAACCAAATAAGAGTGAGGCTGAAGCCCTCTTCCCACCCCACCCCGTCCAGATGCCAGAATGCCACATGCCATTTTTTTACTCTCCTCCAAGGCTTGGCTGGCTACAGGGAGTAGTTAATATTTAAAATGCCTTTGCACGGGTGACCCTGATACAGGCTGTGTACATCTCTTAATCCATTCCTTTGTCCCCTCAAGCTGCCCAAAGAGGTCAAGTGTTCAAAGATACCAAACTCTCACCTTGAGTGTTGCGCCTGTTGTTCCGCTTAGCAAATAGAAATACTTCGGATTTCAATGGCCAACCTGAAACAGCCCCCAAGTTTCAAGGTTGTAAAGTTGGTGAAAAGAAATGCAGCCATCCAGGTCAGGTCAGCCTGGTGAGGGAAGGAGAGGGAGTAGGAAGAAGAGAAGGCGTCTTCACAGTGCAGACTTCGGGGATCAGAACACCAGGTGTGGAGAGGAGGTGCAGGCACACTGGGGCTCATTCAGCTGTGGTTTCAGGTTCAGGTTAATCTCTCTGGTGATTCTGTTGTGCTTACTTGAGCGTCAGCGGCATTTAATGTCATTTCTTTACTCTGGAAATATCTCTTGCTGGGACAAAAAGCTGGCCTGGATGCATAAAGCTGAATCAAAAGAGGATGTTCCTGGGGTTTTCAGTGTTTAATCAAGGGTGGCCAATGGTCCTTCTTTAGGTACATGGCCCTCTTGCGTGCGGAAAGCCTTTGTGATTACCCTCTGCAAGGGCTGGGAGCCACAGGCTGTCCCGTACATGCAGTTATATAAATTGTTTCATACTTCTCATAGGAAGAGGTTAGAAAGAACCCCAGCTTTCTTAGCTGTCAAATGGAGAAAATGTCACATCCTGCCTAAGCTAGCAGTCTTTTTAAAAAACTCAACTAGCATATCTGAAAGCACTTTATAAACTATACCCTGCCGTGGTTTTGGAAGCAGTGGTGTTCATATTGTTTCTATCTCTTACAGCTGCTTCACGCCATCCTTGGTTCCAAAGTGAGAGTGTGATAGGCTGCCCTGGGAGGAAGGAGAGGCTAGCAAACCCCTGTAAAGTCCAGTGCATGCTTGGAAGAACAAGGCAGTCATTTTTTTCTGAAAGGAAAAGGCAGCACCTGCTCATCTGTTCACAGAGAACATTCCATTAATTACAGTGAGTCACTTCTAACAGTTACTGCCCAGTGTTACAGATAGGAAAGTTAGAGCCAAGAAAACAGACCCTTGGATCTACACTGACTTCTTGGAAACAGTATCTTTGCCTTAATAAAGTTTTGCATGCCCTGGGCCTCCTGGGGGCTAATAAATGTTACTGTAACTGAAAGGGTTTCCCAAAACTCCATTAAGCCACATATTTTCTGGAAAATAAAATATTTGAAGGAGAGCTTGCAGTAACAGTGTAGAAGCCAAAAAAGAGACCTTCCAACAGTGCAACTCAGTAGAATCCAGAATGAACGACAAGTTTCTTCCTCTAGCATTTTTTGAGTGCCTTCTGTGTGCCTGGGATGAGAGATGAGAGATGGATTCTCTTTGTTGGTCTCAACCCTACAGAATGTTAGAAATGAGTTAGTACTTTTGGAAGTCAGTGACCCAGGTCAGTCATTAGTGGAGAGGCTAGCTGGGATGACTGAACTTCCTCTCGCGTGACTTCTCGCATTTGTTTCATTGGGGTTTTGGAAAATGGGGCCCTAGTGAAGGAGCTCATGAAGGAAACCCAGGAGTTCTCTTCGCCCATGTTGGCTCATCACTGCACTTCATCTCCGTCCCCTGTGGTCCCCTCTGTCTCTCCTAAGAGGCTCTGGACCCTCATGAACTACACATAACTTGCTCATAAGGGATCATCCCTCTTCCTTCTCCATTGTTCTGCCCTTCCCTGCTCCTCCTCCCCAGCAGGAGAGGAGCTCTGAGAGGCCTTGTGCTTGTCAGCTCGAGGTGGTTGGCAGGCTGACTCCCCCAGCACAGCCCAAACCTGACTTTGGCATTGGAAGCAATTATTGGTACAGGCTGAAAAGACAACCTGCCCTAGAATCCGAACCCCAAATCTCAAGATGGCAAATCAAATTAAGTTTTCCAGGACATTTTTTCTCGTACTGAAAGCATAAGAAAGATGGTAGAAAATAAGACAAGGCATTGTGAGAAAAACATGGATTCAGAATCCAACAAACTATACTCTAATTCTAAACTCTTCCCCCATGTCCGTTCTGGATCTTGGAACTGTCTTTTAATCTTAATTCTTCTAGAATTTCATGTTAACATGAGAGAGTCACCTTTGGCCTTTCCAACTGTAGTGGAGTTTTCCCCATGAACAGGCATATGAAAACTCCCGGGACTTCCTGAAGGCAGATGGCGCTAACCTTCCTTTGCTGTTTCTGTTGGCCCAATGAAATTGAAGCCGTTCTTTCCCTATGAGTTGAAGTTGGAAGGAAGCTACCTAGGACTTTGCTCTTGTTCATTCGAGACAGGTTAGGGAATCTCATTGGGAATAAGTGCAGCCTCAGAGGGGGTGACTCATGAGAGAGGAACTAGGTCTCTGTCAACCACTGGGGTGCTGTGCACACGCCTCCCAGACTTGGGCGATGATGGTAGCTGTGGTGGAAGTCATCACGATGATGGTGATGACGTGGCTATGGTAGCAGCTGACCATTACAGGGCTGCACACTGCACAAAGTGTTTTAAATGGAGTATCTCATTATAAATTCATGACAGCCCTTTGAGGTAGGTACTTTAAAAAAAAAAACAAAAAAACTTTTGTTTCCCTTGCTTCAGTCTACTTTGATCCAAGTTGGATCTTGTCTTTTTCGTGTTACAAAAACAGGAGTAGTTATTCATTTATTCCTTAAGCATTTGCTAATTTACTGCCAACTAAACTGTGCTAACTGTTCTCATTTAATCTTTTATTAACCCTATTTAATGAGGAAAAACAGACTCAGAGTAATTTGCCTCAAATCACATCACTGTAAATGTTGAAACTGGAATTGGAACCCAGATCCAGCTGCTCTCCAGAACCCAAGGTTTAACCCCTGTAATACCAATGCTAGTAATGAAAACCTGGGTTAAGTTCCCTGGTTCAGAGAAAAAAAGTGACTGAGAGAAATGATGGCGTCTCCCTTCTGCTGAACTGCTTCTCCACCACCTAAGTCCGTCCTCCTGCATGTGTGTGTCCGGCTTGTGTGTCCCTGGTGCAGGCTGGGGGTCAGGGTCTGGGCATGGCTGAGCATGGCCCCTTGCAGCTCTCTGCTTGCTTGATGTCCCGGGCGCCACGCTGCTCCAGGGCCTGGGCAGAGCCTCGCTGGAGCCTGGCCCAGCTCACACATGGCTTTGATTCTTCTCTTTTCAGGCCCAGCCTGGGACATTCTTCACTTCCCTTCACTTCCCCTCTGGGAGCCCCTTTCACCACCCCTGCACCTTGCTTCAGGCGATGCCCGAGAGAGAGCTGTGGCCGGCAGGGCCTGGCTTGGAACCCGCGACCCGCGTCGGCAGCCACGACAGTATGACGAGCACCACCTCCACCCACTCTGGATCTGTACGTACTCTCTCTGTCTGCAGCCTGGCCCGCTCTCTGCACCCTGCCCTGCCCTGCCCTGCCCTGCCCACCACCGTCTTTGCTCACTGCTCCTTGTCTTTCATCTTCCTCGTCAGGGAGTGGAGCACGCCAGGCAGGATTTTGCCTGAGTCACCCCCGCTTCTATGGAGAACAGGGTGGGACAACCCCAGAGAGGAATAAGACAAATGAGACGTTTTCCCAGTTCTCATTAGGTTGGGAGGTCTTATTGAGATGAGAGAATGGGTCAGTGATCTCAGGCCACAGTGGAAACAGAATGTGGATCCCTGTGGATTCCTCAAGCCCTCTGCAATGAGCAGCCTCACTTCAGTCTTCCACAAAGATCAAAGAGCACAGAGCAGTTAAGAGCCTGGGTTCTGGAGCCAAGCAGATCTGGGTTCTCTAGTTAGAAGCTCCGTGATCTTGGGCAAATTGCTTTATTTCTCCAAGTTTCAGTTTTAGGATGAGGATAGTGTTAATACCAAATTCATAGGGTTCTTGAGAGGAATAAATGAAACACATGTAAAGCATTTAGTACCTGCCTCTCTCTAGAAAAGAAATAGCCTATCTGTCAGTAGAGATTGAGAATCTTCCAAAATCATTGTGTTTCTTTGTGACATGTAATAAGTTGTAGTTTTTCTGGGCATGGATTTAAATCTCAATTACTATAAGATTGGTGTCAAAAAATAAGTCTGCCCTGTGTCCAAATGTAAGCATTCTTTTGTTACGGGCACTCATCATATACATGATAACCCTTGATAATGTATACTTTATTGCTCTAATCCTGTATGTAGAGATATTTCAAAGTTAAAAGATCATAATGATCTCTACTGAATGTTGAAGATGTTTAATATAGTTGGTGAGTTTTGATATGTAAAAAGGGAGTAGAAAAAGCAGCCCATAATGCACAAAAGCTGAAAGCGCAGAGATTCTGTATATAATTTCTTTTTGACCCTAGCTGATGGGGCGACAAAGATAGCTTCCTGTCTGTTAGGCGGAAACCAACATGAATAGGTACGTAGCCCTGGACACAGAAGGTGGCAAGAGTTAAAGGCTGTCAAAATGAATCATCCACAAAGGAGAAATTCAGAGCGGGAGTCATGGCAAGACTATTTTAGGAAGAAGAGGGCAGTAAAGAAGATTTTGTTCACAGAACCTCTCAAGGCTTCTAAGGCTTCCCTTGACATGTAGGTCTCCCTCAGTCAACTGACAGATGACTCCTTATGGAGCCTGAGGGACTGGAAAAGTCATTCCAACAACCATTTCCCCTCCACCTGAGATATTTTCAGAGTTTTCTCAAAATCGTTCCTGGCCATCTGAATGAGTCTGAAGAATATATAACTCAGCGACTCAAACATTAGGAAGAGGAGTAGAGACGCTAGGAAGGGACTCAGGCCAAATCTCCTGTACTCCCATCTGCTCTTTTTGTCCTCCCTTCAACCTTCTACTTTGGAGAACAACTATTCCACGGATCTTCCTGGCCTTGCAGAACACGGCAGTAAGCATCTGAAATGGCCATAACCTGTTCTCCCAAACATCCTGTGTGCTTTTTCATAATAAAAACATGCATCTCAATTTCTGCATAATATTTAATACTAAGTTGCTCTCCCCTCTCCCCATACCAGTCTGTCCACCTTCCTCCCTTAAGTTAATATTTGCTTAAAAAATGCGCACTGTTTTTTAATGTTAGCCAGAGCCAAATGCCATCAGGAAAGTCAATACACAAGGGGAAAAAAAAATTCTGCATGGAATGCATTTCAAAGTCAAGTATAAATTATTTCATGAATTTATCTGTGACTAGTCCTGCCACTGTTCCTATTGGCCTGGTAGCAAGTAGTTGACTCTCTTTCCTGTTTGTTCTCATACTGCCCTTGACATGCCAGATCAAGGATGCACAAGTACTTTGAAAAGTTCAAAGCAATACCATTTTAGGTATCGCTTCAGGTTTAAGATCAAATTATTATGTTACACACGAAGTTCAAGTATTTGACATAGTCACACAGAGGAAGTAAAATTAGAACCCGGGACCTTCTAATCTGTGCCTGTAAGCGTTCCACCCAGGACTTAGCAAATGAAAAGCCCTTTGCAGTCTGCCTGCGCAGCTGTCGGAGCCGGATGCCAGGGGGACCACAGCCCGACAGGCTCTGCCCTCCCGGTGCTTGTGGCTTCAGGAAGCAGCTCCAGCAGGTCTGCAGAGTGGCATGGTGGGCAGGTGTCTGGCTCTTCGGCATTCCTTCCCTAAGGCAGGGTGGCTCTTGGGCCCCACCAGTTTCTGGAGAGCTGCCTGTCACAGCACCCCTGCCCTCTCCTGTCTCCAGAGTGACAGCAGCTACGATTTCCTGTCCGCTGAAGAGAAGGAGTGTCTGCTCTTCCTGGAGGAAACCATTGGCTCTCTGGACACTGAGGCTGACAGCGGGCTGTCCACTGACGAGTCTGAGCAAGCCACAACTCTCCGAGGTCCCCGAGCACTGCCCACGACCCAGCCTGCCCCCCAGGGTAAGACAGACTGTCTAAAAAAACCAAAAACATACTACATCTTCCTGGCTGCTTTCCCTCTTGTCTGCCCTCTGCTCTAAGAGTCATGGGCAGAAGAAGGAACAAGCACTCTCCTCTCTACTTGTGGCTAGAATAAAGCCTTGTCCCTGGAGGGAAGGAGGGATTGTCCAAGACGGCTTCTTGTATCTTTGTATGAAGTATCAAAGTCTGGGAGAGAAGGGGATTTGACCGGCTCCCACTCTCTTATGGAGACATTCTAAAGCCACATGACCACCCAGGTGGGGGAGAGAAGCAGTGAGGGGTAGGTGGTTGGCTCTGGAAAACCTGAGTCAGTCTGCGGAGCTAATCTGAGTGACCCAGAGGATGAGGCTGCGGGAGATAAGAAGAGGGAGGGGCTCCCTTAATTTCAGTGGGGAGGGCCTTGTGAGAGAGTGTGGAATGGTGTTGTGATCAGTAGACGGAGACAAAGATGGCATGTAAGTGTGGCCATACATTCCAGGAAGACAGTCCCATTGGTATTAGGACTGCAATCACCTCATACACTTGGCAAGTATTTATTGACAATGTGTTAGACCCACCGTCTGTGGTGATACAGCAGGCTGATTTCCTGGCCCAGTGGGCCTGGTGCTTATGCTTACTCACTGGGAAGGAAGAGCCCATATCGCCCTGTGGCGCAGGGACAGCTGTGGCCATTACAGAGTCATCCAGGCGTTTACAGGAAGTGGAGGTGGAAGAAGTCAGATGCCTGGTGGGGCAAGAGCAAATCACCTGTTGATGCTGTTCAAGCTCAGTGCTTCCACTGGACTCAGTTACCTGGGAGCCCCAGGACAGCGAGAGGGACTGTCCTGAATCCCAGCCATCGTGTATCTGTAGAGGTTAGGAAGAGTCTGAGTCAGGGACACAGAGCTGTCTGGGCTGCCCTTTGCCCAGCCACCAGGAAATGCTAATCCCTGGTTGAAAGAAATCTGCTAGGATTGATCTGTTGTCTAAATGATATCCAGACAAAAGCTGTTGTCCTTCAAGAACAAAGAAAGAACAGCAACAAGCAGACAAAACCTGTCCATTGCGACTTGGAGATCAGAGTGTGGGAAGTGTTTTCTTTCCCCTTGACAGCAGGGTTCTCACTGCCTACCCTTCTTCACCTCTTCCCCTGACTCTTACAGGACATCCCAAGGAGACAACTGGCAGAGTTCCAGAGCCAAAAAGCGTGACTCCATTCAGCTCAGCTCATCCACCCGGGCCCCAAAGCCTAGGCCTCAGGTCTGGCTCCTACAGCCTCCCCAGAAATATCCACATCGGCAGAAACCAGGACCTCAGACAAAGCACCACCCCGACTAACAGCCATAATCCAGGGGGACCCAAGGGACTTGTCTCGGGACCTGAGACAGAGCGGGTCAGCCAGAGCCGTGAGCCCAACCCAGACGCTGCCCTTGAGCTGGACGGGGCACTCATCCCCCCACCGGAGGCTTTCCAGGACACTCAACCCGAGCAGCGTGGGCAAGGCAGTCTGCCCAGAGGACCAGGGGAGCTGAGCCCCAGGCCCCAGGTCCACTCATCACTTAGCTCCCAGAGAAACAGGGAGCCCGCTCCAGAGGCCATGTCCCAAAAAGCCAGTGAGAAAGGTTCAACCGGGGAACCTGTACCACCTCGGCCTCCTCCCCTGGTGTCCTCTCAGGATGCAGGCACTGGAGATGCGGCCGTCCTGTCAGGGGGCCATCCGAGTGCCCAGCTGGCCCCTCTCACGGCCCCTAAGCCCCGGAAACTGCCACCAAACATTGTCCTGAAGAGCAGCCGAAGCAGTTTCCACAGCGACCCCCGGAACCAGCTGTCCCGCCACTCGAAGGCTGCGCCCCGGGACCCCAGCCCTGCCTCGTCCTCGCTGCAGGAACAGAGGAAGGCACGCAGGGAAGCGCTGGAGAAGCTGGGGCTGCCACAGGACCAGGAGGAGCCCAGCCTCCGCTTAAGCAGGCCCTCTGTCAGGCTCAAGGAGACTGGCATTCAGGCTGTGTCCCTGGCCCCAGCTCAGGGCCCCGGAAGGGCCCCGGCCCCTGCACCCACNGGGCTGCCACAGGACCAGGAGGAGCCCAGCCTCCGCTTAAGCAGGCCCTCTGTCAGGCTCAAGGAGACTGGCATTCAGGCTGTGTCCCTGGCCCCAGCTCAGGGCCCCGGAAGGGCCCCGGCCCCTGCACCCACACAGGGCCCTTCTCCCGGGAAAGCACCAGCTCTGGCCCAGCCGCCTTCTCCAGGCAAGGTTCTGGTTCCTGCCCAGGAACCCACTCCAGGGACAGCTCCAGCTGCCAAATCCATGCCAATTCCTGTCCCGAAGGGCCCGTGGGCACACAGTCACCTGACTCAGCAAAAGCCAGACTCCGGGCTGACCCTCCAGGAGAGCGATGTCCCTGGCCTCAGACAGATGAGCTTCAAGTCCAGCACCCTGGAGCGGTCAGGCATCGGGCTGAGCAGCTACCTCTCAGCCGAGAAGGCTCCCAGCCCCCAAACCAGCACCTCTCTGGAGAAAGGCTCCTACCTGGACAGGATCTCGCCCAGCGTCCTGCGTAATTCCCGGCCACGCCCGGCCTCTTTGGGCACCGGGAAGGACTTTGAGGGTATCCAGGTGGGCAAGCTGGCTGACCTGGAGCAGGAGGGGGGCCCCAAGCGCCTGGCTTTCCAGGGGCAGAGCCGAGACAAGCTGCCCCGGCCCCCCTGTGTTAGTGTCAGGATCTCCCCAAGGGGGGTATCAGATGAACACAGAAGGGAGGCGCTGAAGAAGCTGGGCTTGCTGAAGGAGTAGGCCGCCGGCCACCAGCCCCACCCGCACAGTCCCTTCCCGCACCCCACTGCCCAGGCTGGGACCCAGAGCACGACTCGGGAGCTGCACGGGGTCAGCTCCTCTCCAGTGGGCTCCTCTCGGGGAGAGCCTCGACCACACGTTTATATCCAGAGCAGCCGTGCCAATGAAAGTGAAGTCGCTCGGTCGTGTCCTACTCTTTGCGACCCCATGGCCTGCAGCCCAGCAGGCTCCTCTGTCCATGGGATTCTCCAGGCGAGAGTACTGGAGTATGTTGCCATCGCCTTCTCCAGGGGACCCTCCTGACCCGGGGATTGAACCCAGGTCTCCTGCATTGCAGGCAGACGCTTTACCGTCTGAGCCACACGGGAAGCCCTCAGTGCCTGCGCAATTGATCCTGAAGAGGATTTCCACAGGAGGCTGTGTGTGTGTGTGTGTGTGTGTGTGTGTGTGTGTGTGTGTGTGTGTGTGTGTGTGTGTGTGTGATAGGCTGTATGTATCACTATGCTATTTATATGACACAAGGAGTCTTTGCTCAGAATTCTGCTCTGGTCGAAAATTTTCTTATGTCGGGTAGAGTTCAGCCTAGAACTGAGTGGAGAGGCATGGCTGAGCCTGGAAAACATAGTCAAATGTACCCGTGACGTTAGGCAATTGCAGGGTCGAGTGAAACATGGGGCCCCCAGAATCCCTGCAGTGGATGGAGACTGGCCTAGTCCTTGCTGGAGTCCCCTCTTGCTTCTGGCCTTCGGGACAGGGGCCCACAGCCAAGGAGTCTGTTTGTGGCCCTCTCTCACTGTCCTGAGTCCCGAGGATCAGACACATCCTGACACTCTTGTTGGCCTGTGGAGGTGGGATGAATGTCTACACATCCCACTTCCCCTGGGGAGGATCTTGTCCTTGGGCTTGTTAAACTCAGTAATAAACTACGACAGGCTCTGACTCTGAGATCCCTATTTTTCCTGCTCTGGATCTGCCATCTGTACCGGACTGAAGCCAGGGCTGGGTCAAAAGTGAGTTAGGGACTCAAGCCTAGAGACATTATAAATACTGAGAAACTCTTGAAAGCCTTTGTCTACGTGATTGCAAGTTATTTTTTGATTTCCTCAATTCCTGTGGGAAATCAGCACATTACATTCTCTGCTAATTATTTATTTATAGACTGTCAGAGCTGGGAGGGGCTGTAGAGACACACTAACCCAGTCCTGTTAGGGAGGGGAAGTGATTCATCATGGTCACTGTGCCATTAGTGACAGAGCTGAGATCAGAGCTGGGGCTCCCATTCCTGCTCCCATTCCCCTTGTCCATCCACACAGCACCCTCAGGACCGGCAGTCACCAGCAGAAGTCTAACCTGAAAGGTCTTTAAGCTCTCAAGTGTCTTCTGAAACAGCAGAGATTAAATGTTCAGGATCATATTTAGTGTTGTGGCTTCTTATTTAATTTGGGAAAGTAGCCGTCGGATGACTCATATTAATCGCAAATTCCTTGACCAAGTCGTACAACTTTGCAAATACGCCAGAGGGTACTGTGGGTAGGCGGTGTGGGCTTACGAATGCAAGCCTGAAGATCAGACATAGCTGGACATGGCCCCTGCTTCCCCTTAGGAAATAACTACTGTTCAGAGACGTGACCTGGTTGGAGTCCACGATGCCCGAATATGGGGGGCGGATAAAGGGAAACAGGTTGAAAATGTGCCATGTAGGTCTGCTGAGCATTTCTGGACCATGTCTTTAGGGACCCAGCACATGAAGGCTCAGTGTTTCTGAAAATGATGAGGGTTAAGGACAACAAATGACTGCGCCCTGCTCTGGCATGTGGGGTGTGGGTGCATGTGAGGTGTGGCTGTGACAGTTTCTGTGTACACTCCACACACACATACCCAAAAGCCTACCACCTTGCTCCTGGCCCTGGGTGAGAACCAGGCCTGTCACAGCCAACGGGGTCTCCCATGACGGGCTCAATCACGAATTATCTCAGAACCTCCCCACCCCAGCCTCCAAGAGAGAAGGCCTTTCCTGCATGGTCCACCACAATGCATTGGGTTGAACTGCTTCTTGAGATGCAACCAAAAGAAAGTTCACTTTATTTTTTATTAATTTCCACGATAAACAGGGAAGCTTGGGGCTAGCTCTAAAGTATGACTTGGTAGGAACCTGGGGCTCTGGCACCAACACAAGGTTGGCTAACATAGGTTGGTCAGGGGCACCTCCTGTTAAATCCCACTTCCTGGGGAGGGCAGGTTCTCTCCCAGACACAGCAGAGTTACACACAGCCTACCCTCCTGTTCTGTATTCTCATCCTGCCCAGTTCCCCAAATCTCCCATTTTGAGATTCTCCCACTCCCCTCCCTGTGGAGAACCATGCTTTCCCATGTCCTCGGCCTTCAAAGAACATGTTTTGCTCTGAGGATGGTGTTTGGAATTCAAGGGTTGCATAATAATTGGATGACAAATAAATAATATCCAATAAATAATTGGATAATAAATCCAAAGCCAGTTGTTCTCCTTTTGCAGAAGGTTGAGGGGACTCAGAGAAGACATCCACCATCCTGAATTATATCCATCTTCTTGTTCCAAATAGGATTGCTCTTCATTCAACTTGAACTGATTGAGGAAGAGCTGGAAGTAAGGTCAGGGTTATTCTTATCCCTTTTTGAAGGATTTTGGGCAGAAGTTTGTAAAGGCTATTCATTTGATTTTAAAAGCCACAGTGACAACTCTGTTTCCACATGGCCTTATTTCTCCGCTATACCCTGCCTGGTGCAGTCTTACCAAAAACAGACCATCTGCCAAACAGAGGAGCTGGCCCCTCCTCAGCCCAGCACAGTGGGGTGGCCCCTCCTCAGCCTAGCAGAGTGGGTTTTGTGCCCTCAGGTGTGTTGGCAGCTACCCCTCTGAATCACAGCTCGTGTGCTACCCCGGGCATTCTTCAGGCACACACACACACTGTCCCACACACAGGCCAAGGGATGGGCCCAGACAGCTCTCAGGTGGCCCCTCCAGAGTGGAACGTGTGGTCTGGCAGATGCCACCCTGGGGGTGAATAGGTATGCAGAAGTCAGTGTTCATCCCACGGAAGAAGGGCAAGGGAAAGACTGCGGAACAGGCCCAACTTGATGTTATGAGTTAGAACTGACAGTAAAGATTCAAATATGTGTAAATATGTGAGATGAACCACTTCATCCTCGGCAGAATGCAAAGCTGTAGGTTCATGAACTAGAGGAGGAAACCAGGGAGATGCTCAGGAGAAAGCATGACCACCTCAGTCAGAATCTAAGGAGGCAGGTAGACACCGTGCTCCCGTGATCTCCATGTGAGTGATCATGGAGCTGGGCTCCATCCACCTCCATCACTTACCAGTCAGGGTACCATGGGGGTCACACTTTAATTTTTGAACATCAGAGCTCTCATCTGCAAGGTAGGAATAACAATCCTTTCCAGATGGCTGAGATGAACAAATTATATGAAATATCAAAGCTCAGTGCTTGACATAGTGTAGATATTCAATAAGTAATAGGAATATCCCTTCTCAAAGGGAGCAAATGTATACAGGGCTGGAAGCCAAGATCTCGCCCAATCTGGCTCTGAAGAAATCAGAGAAATCTTGCTGCAAGTAAAAGTCCAAAGAAACAGGTAGGTTTGGGCAGACTCTCCAAGTGACTCTTTACCCACACCATGGTTCCCAGAATTTGAAAACAAAGAATCACAGTGAATCTAGCGTTTCTGTCTTGGTGAAAGCTGAACTAGTTATTTCCAGCTGCTCTATCCCTAAACCCAGCTTCCCATTTATCATCAGTTTCTTGTTGCCCATGACCATATAGTTTACTTCTTTTTGCTTTCTTTAACTTCCTTTTGCTGTGGTTCAGGGGAAAATACAAAATGCTGTTCTATGTGTGTGTGCTGTGTGCTTAGTCACCAGTCACGTCTGACTCTTGCGACCCCATAGACTATAACCCGCNCCAGCTTCCCATTTATCATCAGTTTCTTGTTGCCCATGACCATATAGTTTACTTCTTTTTGCTTTCTTTAACTTCCTTTTGCTGTGGTTCAGGGGAAAATACAAAATGCTGTTCTATGTGTGTGTGCTGTGTGCTTAGTCACCAGTCACGTCTGACTCTTGCGACCCCATAGACTATAACCCGCCAGGCTCCTCTGTCCATGGGATTCTCCAGGCAAGAGTACTGGAGTGGGTTGCCATTTCCTTCTGCAGGGGATCTTCCTGACCCAGGAATTGAACCCGGGTTGATTGTAGGCACACTCTTTACTGACTGAGCTATGAAGGAAGCCTTGTGCTATTCTGTAGTTATTTGTTTTGTTTTGTTTTGTTTTAATGGAGAAAAAGAATAAACATATAAAAGAATGGAACGCTGGCTAAAATCCAGGAAAAGGTCTTCCCTGGTGGTCCAGTGGTTCAGAATCTGCCTGCATATGCATGGGCTACAGAGTGGATCCCTGGTCCGGGAAGATTCCGCAAGCCAAGGGACACCTAAGTCCCTGGACCACAATTACTGAGCCTGCGCTCCGGAAGCCCTTGGACTCTAGAGCCACAATTACTGAGCCTGCCTGCTACAACTACTGAAGCCCAAGTGCCTAGAGCCTGTGCTTTGCAAGAAGAGGAGTCACCACAACGGGAAGCCCGCACTCCCCATCTCAGAGAAGCCCTGCCTTGCTGCAACCAGAGAAAGCCCAGGCACAGCAACAAAGACCCAGCATGGCCAAAAATTAATCAATTTCTGAAAATTAGGAAGAGACAGAGGGTTCAAGATTCTTGGGGCATTTTGTAAAATAAGGTAGACATCTTTCAGGAATGAATCAGGCTTTCGTTAAATGAAGAAGATATACTGGAAGACCTCTCCAAATCCCTTCTGATATGAGGGCCTATGAATTTCAGGAGTCATCACCACCGTCACTATCACTGACTTAGCATGCAAGTGAGTAAAAACAGATGATGTTCTAAATCCTAGCCATCATTCTCTCTTGCTTATTGCCTATCTGGAGCATTGTCTTTATTCACCACTTACCATGTATCTAGATTTCAAATTAATCGGAAACGGATTTTTTTTTTTTAACTCAAAAGTCGCCTAGTTTAAAATGGAGCACAAAGAATGACGTGTTAATGGATTGAATCCCATAGAAGCAATAACAAAGCTTGTTGCTGTTGTTATGAGCATAGAAGTAAATGAGAGAATATATTTAAAAAATACTTAGCACATAGCTCAGCAAATAAATCTATTAATGTTATTATCATATACACATGTAATTCAGATGCCAAAGGGTTTCCCCTTGAAGACTGGATTAATCCTAGCCTGCACCTAAATTCCTCAACCCCAAACAGTCAAAAGCCCTTGTCCAGTTTCCGGAAGCTCCTGCAGCAGGCCTCCCACTTCCAATTTCCCCCGTGTTCCTTCTACTTCTGTGATGCTGCTTCTGGGCCTCCCAGTGCCTGCTTGCCTTCCCAACTCACACGCCGCCCACCCCAGAGCACCCTCACTGTCCCCAAAGCCCAGACCTCTTGTTGATTCCCAAGGAGAACCAAGGTTACACTTTTTGTTGTATCCTGAGTTTCTAGCTGAAGATTGAGTGTGAGATGTCAAGGGACCTAAAGTGAAGCATACCGCCTACCACCACCCCAGTGGCTCCCTTTTCCCCTCTGTGTCCCTCCTGCTATGTTACAAAGCACTCAGGGAACCTTCGCCTCCATCCGTACTCAAGGTCTGAGCATCTGCCCCAAGAGACTTCTCAAGAAATTTCTTATCCATGAAAAGGGTGTTCCACTGAAATGAGCTCTGGAAACTGCAGTGTTCACAACCTCCTTACCTTCACCCCAAAAGCATAGGAGGGAGGCTACAACACAAGAGTCTTGCAGCATCTATGCTTTCAGCTCACACTGACCCCACTATGTTCTTCCCAAGGGGTTCAGCAGGGCCTCCTTCAGCTAGCTCCCTCTCTGTGGATAAGGGGAGACGTTTGGTTTCCTCTTCCCCTGACACCACTGGTTTTCAGGTGGAGGCTCTTCTGTGTGAGCCAAGGCCCCAGATAGGTCTTGTGAGCTGTGGGACTATCATCTAGTTAATTCAAATATGGTATCACTGACGTTTTAGGGTGACTTCTATTGACTGAAAAAATTGCACAACCCACAAGTTGACAATTACATTTTATTTGGTGGATGAAATTGAAGACTTAAGCTCAGGATGCAGAGAGACTGCCCTGAAAAGAAAAGAGAGCAAGCAGGATACATAGTTTTTGCAGCAACGAACAGTTAGCTGGAACATCAAAAGATTACCATTAGTTAAAGAAAATGAGGTATCTCAAGTTCAAGAGGTAGCACTTTTCTGTGTATAGGAAGGTGCAAGGATCTGGGCTCATTGAAATAACCCCTTCACCATGCACCTCAGTTCTCTGGGACCAGTATCCGGTGCTTTCTCACCCTGGGTTGCCTCAGGGTCCATCACTGGAGGGAGGGAAGGCTGCAGTGCCTGACCGCTTGATGATGGGCATCTGTTTCCACCCTGAGTTTCCTTGGGGCTCACCCGCAGGGGTGGCTGTAATGCGATGGCTTGATGACTGCAACATCCTTTGTTTACTGATATGGCAGTTGACTTTTTCTTTGAGACTTGGAAAGCAGGCACAATTCTAGCCCCTAATCTGCCATCCCACCTCCACCTTGAGAGGCAGGGACTGCCCGGTGCCTCTGACCTCACCAGCTGGAACACATCCTCTGGCAGGCACTCTGCTCTGAGGATCCAGCCTCTTGCAAGAAGAAGTTGGGGTGACTACTAAGGTTTTGTTTGTGTTTTTGTTCTTCTGCAGAGGACTGGAGTATCTATTGAGATTTTTAATTGAAAATGTATATTTGGTCTTTGAGCTTCCCTGGTAGCTCAGCTGGTAAAGAATCCTCCTGCAATGCAGGAGACCTCGGTTCAATCCCTGGGTCAGGGAGACCCACCCCCCAGAGAAGGGAACAGCTACCCACTCCAGTATTCTTGCCTGGAGAATCCCCTGGACAGAGGAGCCTGGCAGGCTACACAGTCCGTGGGGTCATAAAGAGTCAAACATGACTGAGTGACTTTCACTTTCATTTGGTCTTCATCCCCTTTTCTGTCACAAAACTTCTAAAACATTTCCTTTGATGAGAGCAATAAAGGTGTCTTTTGTTGTATTAATGAAGTGACTTTTGGAAAGTCCCTATAGAACCTATGGATAGGGCTTGGTCACCTTAGGAACCAACTTGTAGCCCCACATCCAGCCAATGATTTAATCAGTCATGTCTGAGCCATGAAGCCTCCATAAACACCCAAAAGGATGAGTCTCAGAGAGCTCCCAGGTTGGTGAAGCAGAACACTTCCAAGTGCCACTGTGCCAGTGCCTCCGTGAAGACAGAAGTTCTTTTGTACAAGACCTCACCCTATGCAGGACTTAATCCGTTTGCTGATTGGTATTCCTTATTCCCCTTTGTAGTGTACCAGTAATCCAGTGAGTAAGCTGGTTTCCTGAGTTAGGTGAGTCATTCTAGCAAATGAATGGAAGCTAAGGAAGAAGTCACAGGAACCTCTGATTTATAGCCAGGCAGTCAGAAGCACAGATGAAATGCTGGGCTTGGGATTGGCATCAGACGTGGAGGGCTAAATCCTGTGGGACTGCGCCCTCAAACTGTGGAACCTGATGCTGTCTCAGGGCGGATAGTGTCAGGATTGGGTTAAACTGTAAGACACCCCACTGGTGTCACACTGGAATTAGAGCCTGGATCCTACTCCCCACACTAACGTACTCACTTCCTGCCCTAAGTGTCCAGAAAATCAGGGCAGAATTCACAGCTTGAGAGATTACTCTTCAGACCTCCCCTCTGTACTTGGTGCCTCAGCGGCTCCATTTCAAACTTAACATGTCCAAACACAGACCTACATGGGAGACCTCTCACCAGAGCTGGCCCTTTAAGTGTTCTCTGTCTCCCTGAACCACACTAGCATCCATCCAATAAGTCAGCCAGCAACCAAAGCGTCATCCATGACATCACTCCCAGTAATCAGTCACCAAATTATGACACCATTACCTCCAAAAACATCACTCAAACCTGCCCTCTTTTCTACTTTTCGGCTACCACTGGAGCTGTACCCATGCCCCTGCCTCTCTCCTGGTCCCCAGCCTCCCAAATATACTCTTCACATCCACCCGAGCCTCACTCCAGTCCCCGTCCACCCAGCAGCCAGAATGGTCTTTCTATCTGTAGGATATTGTCTTTCATGTAACAGAAAAGAAACCTAAGAAAATGCATGTGTGTCTGCCATTTATGCGAAAAGAAATACAGAAAGAAATACAGGAAGGGTAAACCAAAACTCCTGTGAACCTATAGAANTCCACCCGAGCCTCACTCCAGTCCCCGTCCACCCAGCAGCCAGAATGGTCTTTCTATCTGTAGGATATTGTCTTTCATGTAACAGAAAAGAAACCTAAGAAAATGCATGTGTGTCTGCCATTTATGCGAAAAGAAATACAGAAAGAAATACAGGAAGGGTAAACCAAAACTCCTGTGAACCTATAGAAATTGAGTGGGAAAGCTGTTGTAAAAGCACGGAAATGGGAACAGGGTCGGGAGTATGCGGGAGGTTGGTGGGGAACTTCGCCGACTTTGCCTTTTCTGTATAGTTCAGATTTTATTTTAGAACTATGGTAATGTTTCACATATCCAGAAAATTACTATGTAAATAATCAAGTATAACAACCAGAATGTGCGTATGTGTGTTTGGAGGAGGAGTGTTCAGTTCAGTTCAGTTCAGTTGCTCAGTCGTGTCGACTCTTTGCAAGCCCATGAATCACAGCACGCCAGGCCTCCCTGTCCATCACCAACTCCCAGAGTTCACCCAGACTCACGCCCATTGAGTCAGTGATGCCATCCAGCCATCTCATCCTCTGTCGTGCCCTTCTCCTCCTGCCCCCAATCCCTCCCAGCATCAGAGTCTTTTCCAATGACTCAACTCTTCACATCAGGTGACCAAAGTACTGGAGCTTCAGCTTCAGCATCATTCTTTCCAAAGAACACCCAGGACTGATCTCCTTCAGAATGGACTGGTTGGATCTCCTTGCAGTCCAAGGGACTCTCAAGAGTCTTCTCCAACACCACAGTTCAAAAGCATCAGTTCTTCAGCGCTCAGGCTTCTTCACAGCCCAACTCTCACATCCATACATGACCACTGGAAAAACCATAGCCTTGACTAGACGGACCTTAGTCGGCAAAGTAATGTCTCTGCTTTTGAATATGCTATCTAGGTTGGTCATAATTTTCCTTCCAAGGAGTAAGTGTCTTTTAATTTCATGGCTGCA